>JAOTRR010000022.1:8162056-8176801 GCA_028570945.1 Gogo arcuatus
CTTTCTTTCTTTCTTTCTTTCTTTCTTTCTTTCTTTCTTTCTTTCTTTCTTTCCTGTCTTCCCTTTATTTAACCTTGATCATCTGTCCTCCCTTTCTTCTCTTCATTTTCCTTTCGTATTCTTTTCTCTCATTCTGTCCCTCCTTTTATTCTGATATCCTTTCTTCCCTTTATTTCCTTCCTCTTTCTTTACCTTCTTTCTTTCCTTTAACTTTGATCATCGTTCTTCCCTTTCTTCCAATCTCCCTCTTTCCTTTTCCTGTTATCTTTTCTCTCTTTCTATCTATCCTTTTCTCCTGATTTCCTCTTTCCCCCTTTTTCCATTCTTTCCTCTCACCCTCTGTCTTTCTTCTTCCCTTCTGTTTCCTTTGATCCTATTTCCTTCCTTTCTATCCTTCCTTTTTGTCTGATCTCTCTCCTCACTTTTTTCCTTCTGTTCCTTTCATCTTTTCCTCCCTTTCTTCCCTTTCTTTTCCTTTGATCTCCTCTCCACACTTTTTTATCCTGTCTTTTCTTCCAACCCCTTCACCCTTTCCTTTGATCTTCTTTGATTCTTTTCTTCCCTTCTATTCCTTTTGATCTTCTTTCCTCACTTTCCTCTCCTCTTTGCCATGTCTTCTCTCTCCTTCTCCTTTATCCCTCCTTTTTCTCCTCCCCTTCACTTTCCCCGCCAAATCCTCTCTCCTGATTTTTCTTCCTCTTTGATCTTTTCTCATCCCTCCTTCACTCTTTTTATCCCCATTTCCTTTTTCCCTCACTTCTCTCATTTTTTTCCTCCTTCTTCCCCTTGCCACCCTCTCTTACCTCTCTCTCTGCCGTACTCTCACTAACTCAAAGCTTCCTGAATTCTTGGTCACCCAGCGACACTCCGCTCTCGTCCCTGGAGCCGTGCGACGTGCCTCAGCTGGACGTGTCGCACTGCAGCAGCTTCACGGCCTCCACCATCTTCGATCTCATCCTGCTGACAGGCGTGCTCGAGGAGGCGGAGCCTAAATCCAGATCCAGGGCACGAGTGCGTTCTCGCAAGCAGATCGGGACGGAGGGCGGAACCAGGAGCGAACTCGAGAAGAAGCTGGACGAGGACATCACACGTGTCATCATGATCGAAGAAGAAAACGATGCGGAAAAAGACGAGTTCCAAGAATCCATAAAAGTCCAAAAGCCTTCAGGAGAAGTGCAGGAAGGCGCGTCCTACACAGCGCAACAGAAAGCGGACACGTTCGCCCCGGAGCTGCGTGCCGTCCGGGTCTCGTACCTCCTCCTCGGAGCTCTGAAGTCTCTGGCCGTGATTCTGAACTGCGCCAAGTTCACAGACCTGCTCCTGGTGCCCAAAGCGGAGACAAGCGGCGGCACGGGCAGCCCTGAGCAATCGAGTGCCGAGCTGCGATCCGTGCTGCAGTTCCTGGTACGCAGCATGGTGAAGTGGGCAGTCAGGCCGTGTCCTATAAAACAGCACGTCACCATGTCTGATTTGGAGAGAGCGCAGATTATGATCTTTAAAGGAGCTTTACGCAGACTGCAGGACGATGGAGACAAGGAGAATATAGGTATGTGAAGCACGGGATCCGTCTCACAGAATCCGTCCTCTCGTTCTAGTTCATAGCACAGTGAGAAATCGACTCGGCTCTGAATCGACTCGGCTCTGAATCGACTCGAGTGCAGGAAATGAATCGAACATACCGTGTGTTTTGGGTTACAGCCAATATAATATCAACGTCATGATAAATTACAAACTGCCTTGATGTTAACGTTTTGTACATACTTAAAAATGTAAAATATTGTTACAACTTTTCCTCCATTTCTTTTTTAAATTAATTTATAAATAAAATTTCAATTTTCTTTCAATCTTAGAAAAACGTTTTAGTAGACATTATATGAATCATTGAACAAATATCGTGTATTGTTGAAATGCCTTCAAAAAACATATGATCATTTTTTCATATCACCTTGCCATAAGTGTGATGTACCAAATATTTTAAACGAGTTATTTATATAATTATCAAATTATTTATTGACCGCTGACACGGTGTTCTCTGTGCTCAGGTGAGTTTTGTGACTCCTACACGCGCTTGTTTATCGTTTTCCGTCATTGTGTTTCTGACAAATTGTTGAAAGAACTTTGAGCTTTTCAGCTTGACATGCATCTCAAATGATGTTTTTGTGAAACCAAATGAAATAAAAGCGTCAGTTTAGAAAACTGTAATCAGGACGTCCCTGCTGTTTATATACAGCATGATGAAATGTCCTCCCTCCATTTTAGGTCTTAGGCACACTGAGCTAAAGTAGGCATTGTGTGAAAAATTCTCTCTTTCTTATTCTCTGTGCTACAGTTAATGATATTTTCCTACCCATTGTTCCGTAAGTGAGTTCACCACATCGTTTATTTCCACTCCGCAGGTCACAGCGCGTCTCAGCCAGTGTCCCAGTCTTCCAGCTCCATGTCTCTGCACAGCAACGCCTCTGACATGAACGCCGTGTTCGGACAGTCAACGTCGTCCTCCACCAACGACCTGACGTCTTCCCTCCTCACCGCTTTACAGGCTGACGGCTTGGACAATTTTAACCCTTTCCTCCCCATCAGCATCCTGCAGTGAGTAGAGGAGAGAGACACACCTCCGACTGGCACAAAAACATTTCCTCAAGAATTATATCACTCTTTAATCGTGTTACACTCTTTCAGGTTTTTAAAAAAAAAGTGATTATTCAGTTTTACACACACACACACACACACGTATAGACAGAGAGTCAGCTGTCTGATGTGGCTGGATGTGTTTACTCCAGATCAGACAGCTGCACAGATGAGACTCACACTTTGGTGCCTGAGGATGAGAATGAGAGAGCAGGTGAGTGAGTGAGTGATTGAGTGTGTGCGTGCGTGCGTGCGTGCGTGCGTGTGTGTGTGTGTGTGCGTGTGTGTGAGGGAAAAGAGGACATGCCTGTGTGTACACTAACCGCTTTAACCCCAACAGCATGTTTGTCCAAACCCTTACATCTGCACGTTCTCTGCAGGAGAGAAGCTGAAGCAGCACTCGCATCAACAACAGCACAACAATTTATATTTTTTATTACAATTTTAATATTTAAGCAGCAATGGTTCTAAATGAGAACTAAAACCATCCATGTGGTGCTTCTATAGGAAAATAATCAACGACAAGGTGATGTGATGAAGCGGAGTTACTGTTACCACACCAAAGTTTCTTATAACGGCACGCCCCACGTCTTTTATTCCTTGTATATTAGAGTAATTTACCAACTTTTTGCCAATTTTTATTAAATAGTCTAATGATACATCATACGTTTTATTCGTTTATGGTTACGTTTAATTTTATGGAACGTCCTAACAAGTTAGGGAGAGACAGGAGAGAGGCAGTAAAGAGAGACGTGAGTGAAGCGGAATAGAGGCAGGATGGAGGCAGGAGAGAGGAAGCATCTGTGCTGATAGCTGAATGTGGCCTCTGTGCCAATGTGGCTCATGCTAGCAGCTCTTCTTTCTCTCTGTTTGCATGCGTGTGTGTGTGTGTGTGTGCGTGCGTGCATGTGTGTGCACACATGGCTGTTGCAGGCGCATGGTTCTGGCTCGCTTCCCCACACTGGCCGGGTTGGTCCACAGCCCCATGTTGCCCCCAGCGATCAGCCTGGTAGGCTCCGCCCCCTGCACAGGATTCGCTGAGCAGCAGACGAGCTTCCTAGAGCCGTGCGGTCAAACCAGAACCCCTGTAGGTAAGACTCGAGAGGACAGGAGGAGAAAAGAAAAGAACAGAGCGCGTTAATGTAAACCTGCCAGCTGCAGCTGCACTACTGTCAGAGCTGCTGTTATAGGAAATTAATCAACACCTTCTGACCAGTCACAATGCAGAATTCAACAGCGCTGTGGTTTCTGCCGATTGATTTTTTTGTTTGTTTGTTTTGAATGGATTTCAGTGGTGTTACTGATTTATAATTTACTTTGTGCATGAAGATAACATCTTTTACATTTTGGAATGTTTTTGAAATTTCTGTAAATGATACTAAATTTACATAATTTATTATATTTACATTCTTTGGATTTTGGATTAAATTGCCAGTTACATTAATCAGCAGCTTCCATTGTTTCAGATCCATCACCAATGTTTGTTCCTGTTCGTTTGCTCGAAATGGGCTTTTCAGTCAGACACATCTACAGAGCTATGGAAGCTGCAGGTATGTTCATGAAAAAAGAATAATTTTTTTTTAATTTCATTAAATTTCATTCAAAAGCAAAATTATTTTATGCATTTTCTTTTATGGTTCGAAAAACAGTGGCCTGCGGGACAAATCCAACTTGGTCCTGTAATGAAAACCTTTTTTAAGCATGGCTTTAACATTTCTTGCATGGGAAGTCAGTCATAGTTTAGAAATCCTGTACTCATTGACCTTTGACCTCTGTCTTAGGGGTCACGGGTGAGGTGGACTCGGCTACGGTGGAGCTCCTGGCGAGCTGGATGCTGGAAAATCCTCTGACTGAGGAGCAGCACGGAGGAGAGAGCGTATCAGCAGCCGACTCCGCACACACACCCTCCTCAGACGGACCCGAGACCGTACAGTGTCCGGAATCTCCGACTGTGCATAGAGAACCCAGCGAGAGGTACACACACACACACACACACACACACACACACACACACGGCCGAAGAACTGAACTGAGAGTTTTACAAACCTCATAACTAGAGCTACGCATTCCATGATTACATATTCCTTGAATGTGTGTGTATCCATTGCAGTGTGTTAGCCGGTCTGGATCTGGTGGAGAGAGAGAACTTCCTAGACGTCCATCTGACACGGAACCGGCCTCCTCCTGCACGGAGACAGCGCTCCGGTCAGCGTGCTTCCTTCAGGAGATCAGGTGCTCGATTATTCACCAAACCACTGTGTGTAGGAAGCACCAGTGTCTCCATAATCTAGAACCTTCCTCCTCCTCGGTCTTCATCACCCAACTGATACACAATGCAGTTATAATGTTCTATGATGTTTGTTGTACTAGACTCGGCGTGCGATTGGCCAGAGCGCGCAGACACACACCCGTTTTCTGCTGAGGAGGAGACGGAGCTGGGCTACATGGATGAACCGTACCAGGAGGAACCGTACGAGGAACTTCTCACTCCTGACTTCATCGCCTCAGAGAGGGACACGCTGTGGATGGTGGAGGTGCTGAGAGAACATCTGTCTTTCTTTCTATCTGTCTCTTTCTGTGTCTTCTTTTCTCTTTCTCACACACTCTCTCTCTCTCTCTCTCAGGGAGTAGAGGAGCACACGGAGCCCCGTGAGATGGTGGAGTGTGAGCTGTGTAACACTCTGACGCTGCACTTTAACGCCCATATGAAGAGGCACCACCCGGGCTGCGGGCAGAGCGCCGGTCGCCGTGGTTACCGCAGTAACGGTGCCTACGTGGACGGCTGGTTTGGAGGAGAGTGCGGTTCGGGGAGTCCGTACTACCTCCTGTGCTCCAGCTGCAGGGAGAAATACCTCAGTGCCAACCTGAGAGCCATGGATAATCAACACCACGGGTAAGCGAGCAGCAGGGGAAACACATCAATATCTCCACGTGAGAGAGTTTAATCCGATCTAAACCTTTACACTGAGCATTTAATCTGATCTAAAACACCCATGTCCTAAATGTGTTGTATAATGTCCTTGAGAATCGTAATATATTTTTGTCATATCACCAATTTCTAAAATTAATTCTGTTGATTTATTATTTATTAAGTTTGACTGTTCATTTATTTGTTGCACCTTGTTTTGCTTTATTTATTAATTTATTTGGCTCTTTATTGATTCATTTATGTTTTTATTTGGCTGTTTGTTTCTTTAATTATTTATGTGGTTAATTTTTCCTTCATTCCTTCATTTATTTATTTATTTGATCATTATTTATTTTGTTATTTGGCAGTTTGTTTGTTTGTTTGATCTTATTACTGTCAGGTCAAAATGTATCTGAATGTCCTTCATTCTTATTTGCCACCTCACTCAGTGGTTATGTTGTAATTTTAATATATATTTTAGTTTTTAAAGTAGAGTAATACAGTTATGGAGTAAATGAATTTTAAATAATTATAATATTGTAATTATCAGTAGCTGTTCCTCCAGTAAATATGGAAAGCCTACATTTGTTATATAATGACAGTTTTTTTTTTTTTTTTCCCTTTCCCTAGAACAAGGGGAATGGTGTCTGATCTGATTGGCCGTTTGGACAGCACATCTGATGGTATGTACACTTTTTTTTTTTTTTTTTAAGGGGTTTTTTTCCGATAGTGCACTGCTTTTCCAACAATAACGGTAGCTATGGGTAAGGTTTTGTGTGTGTGCGCGTGTGTGTGTTTTAGATGAGTGGGAGCAGCAGGACAGCTCGGATCCGGAGCGTCTGACAGGCTTGGAGGATTTCGGTGTGCTGTTGAGGCCGTTGGGACTCAGTGAGAAGAGGCTGATTCCTGAACCGATTCCATTCACCGAACCTGATCCACTCGGAGCCCTCAGCGCCACACATGCGCAGGGCCGAGGTAACTCACACACACTGATCACACTTATGCTAAAGAGTTTCAAGAGCTCACAGAGAAGTAGCGTCTGATAAAAATAAGATCGTAGTTCCTTACAAAATCCGAGTCCCAATTTATCTTTCTTGCGATCTAGGAATACTTTTGGCTCTTATTTAACTTAATTAAGTTAGTATGTATGTAATGTACAGTAATATCTGTGTGTGTGTGTGTAGGTGTGACGAGTACGGAGCTGAAGCCCGCAGTGGCGTTACTCTCTCTCGGGGAACAGGCTGTGTCTCTGACGGAGGCTCAGCAGAGACTGGAGGCTTTACGCCGAGTCACTTCCACTGCGCAGGTCCTGCTGGGATACAGTATGGTGCTCACGGCCCTGTCCCAAACCGCATCCATGTGAGACACTCCACTGCAGTGTGTGTAAGATGCTCAGATGATGCCTGATGCTTAATTAATGCGTGTGTGTGTGTCTCTCTCTCTCTCAGTACTTCCGTGTGCAGTCAGTCAAGTGGATTAGAGGCTCTGGGATTGGCTGATATCCGGATCCTGGTGCGCCTCATGTGTTTGGCCGCGAGTGGCCGTGTCCAGGTGGACCAACAGGACAGGGTGCGTGGCTCAGGGTGCAACTGCTCAAGCTCCGCCTTCCTGTCTTTTCTCAGTTCTGCCATTGGCAGCTTGGTGTCTCACAGCCCCACAGCGTACAGGGAGCTAGTGGACATCTGTACTCAGGTAAACGGATTAATCAGTGTTTAATCTCACCTGCTGTAATCCCGTACAGTATACACACTTGGAAATGTTTGCATCTTCGCTTTTTTTTTTTTTTTTTTTGTAGCTTCAAGTCACATGATAGCGTAGTATAGTATATCACACCACTATTGTTTGCGTCCTCAGGATCTGATGGCTGCTGCTACAGGCGTGAATCTCGGAGCGATCTGTGACCCCCAGCAGAGAGGGCGTCTGGGCGTGGGGCATGACTCCAGAGAGCTCGCTTTCCCCAACTTCCTGGTTACGCAGAGTCTGGTATCGCTCCTCACCGAGAAACGGGTTCGATATCGCTACAGCGCAGAGAGAGCCGAGTCCAACGAGGCTAAAGGTGAAGATCACACGCGCGTGCACACACACACACACACACACACACACACACACGGGCAGCCTGAGTGTGGTCATATTCTACAGATAAGACATGTACGCTTATTCTTTCACAGAGTCGGGCAGCCCCCTTACTCCAGGCCCGTGTCTTTCTCAGGCCACTGTACGCGTTGGATCTCTGGAGCTAGCGAATGCTCTGGCAGCCTGCGCCCTCTCCGCCCGTCTGAACAGCGGGCACCGGCAGTGGGCGGCTCAGCAGCTGGTGCAGGCGCTGGCAGCATCGGAGCGAGACAGCTCCATTAGACCTCAGAGCTACAGCGACACGGCTGGAGATCTGCGACAGTGTCCTCTCAGCAAACTGGAGGCTCACCACAACAGGGTACACTGACCACGCCCGTCATATTAACGTCCGTTTATGGAATAACACGCTGCACGTTATAAATGCTGTTATAGGAAACTAATCAACAACGGGGTGGTGCGATGAAGTTACTGTTACCACCAGTTGATGGAGTTGATTATTTTCCCTCCTAAAGTTTGTTTTCTTTGTTTCCTTTTATATGACAGCAATTTATAATCAAGTAATTTTTTTATTTATTTTATTTTATTATTTATTAAAGAAACAACATGTAAACATTTTTATCCATTTATGGTTACATTTAATGTTTGTAGGTAACAGGTTGCACCTGGAATGCAGAGCAAGGACTACTGGCTACAAGCTCACAGGATGGGACAGTGTGTCTGTGGGATATCTCTCATAACACAGCTGACCTGCTACACACACACACCTGCAGCAGGTAACACACACACACACACACACACACTTGTGTTTTATTGTATTGTATATGTATGATTTGGACCTGCAGATTTATTGCAGAACGACCCTTGGCTGTGTGTGTGTGTGTGTGTGTGTGTAGTGAGTCCTCTCCTGGCTCTGAAGCCTCTGTAGGAACTCACCTGCTCTCTCCAGTGATGTGGAGTGCACGAGGAACACTGCTAGCCACCTTCCAGAGCAAACACGTCTACATCTGTGCTGTCCGTGGTAAGAACGTGTGTAAGAACACACACACGCACACGCACACACACACACACACACACACACACACACACACACACACACACAGGAATGACTGAACACGTTAATAAACATGTTGTGACTTGGTGTGTTTCCGTCCCAGGCTCTCAGGTTCACGTGGAGACTCAGGTCTCATGGGTAACAGCGATGACATGGGCTCAGAACTCCACCTTCACCAGCGCAGGTACGGAGAGCTTGCTCGTTGGTCACCTCAACGGCTCCCTCTGCTGGATGGAGGTGACAGAGGAAGGTGGAGATGGAGGTGGAGTACAGGTAGAGAGCACGCCGCTGCCTCACTGCCACCGGAGCGAAGGTGAGAATCATTTCACACACAGTCTCGATGATTTATTTACACTGATGTCATAACCTACAGAACAAAAGTGGCTGTTTTTCTGCTTGTGTTGTCTTTCAGTTGATGGAAGTGAAACGATGTGATCCAGTCACTGTGCTGTTATATATAAATTATAAATAATCAGTGGTGGACTGGTAACAGTGACTCTGCTCCATCATGCCATCCTGATGTTGATTATTTTTCTATAACCACCTGAGATGGAGTGTTTTATTCTTTACATCATATATTATAGCAGTCCACTGCAGAGCAACACTTTATTTACATTAAAAGATCTCATAAGATCCTCCTATCTGTTCTTTCTACTTCTATTTCTTGTCTCTCTCTCTGTCTGTCCCTCCCTTTCTCTGTGTTTCTCTTTCCCTTTCTGCCTCTCTGTCTCTCTCTCTCTCATTCTCTTTCTCTTTGTCTCTCTCTGCTTCTCATTCTCTCTGTTCTGTTTCGTCTCTTTCACTCTTTTGATCCGTCTCTCTCTCTCTCTCTCTCTCAGCTCCTCGGTGTTTGGCATGGTTCAGTGCTGATAGACTTTTTGCTGTTGGTTACCCTGATGGGAAAATTCTGCTGGGAGCAGCTCAGAGCTACGACATGGAGCAACCGATACTGCTCACAGCTTTCCAGGCACACACACACACACACACACACACACACACACACACAGACATTCACTTTGTTTCCACTTCTCTAGTCACCCCTCATCATGTTAAACCCTGTGTATTTTGGCAGGAGAGTGTGAACGCTCTGAGGTGGGACCCCACGGGTCACCTGCTGCTGACCGTGGGCCGCTCAGAGGTGGTGAAGATCTGGGGACGCTCGGGCACGGCGTGGCTCGTCCTGCACTCGCTCTACCACACTGGCTCAGTGAACGCTGCGGAGTGGTGTCCTCTACTCGGACACGGGCCAAACCCGCGTCTCATGATGGCCGTGTGAGTCTCTCACACACACACACAGCTACCTATGCATGCAAAACCACATCATTATCCTTATCATTACAATTTTTAAACCATGCAGCATAGGTTTTATCTGTTTATAGTACAGTTCTCATTTATGTTTTGTTGAACATCCACGGAACAAGTTACTTCCTGTTCTCACTTGCGTTATAGCAGCTATAAACAGTTGTACCCTCACCAGCCTGTCTTTATTCTCTCTCTCGAAGCTAATATGACAAAAAAACACACTGCTGGTCATGTTCCTGAGAAACTGGTAATGTCAAAAAACATAGTTATAACTGTTACAAAGCACTGACACTGGAGACTTCTTCCATAAATGTTAGATAAACCTTTTTCTCCTTATAGACAGCTTTAAAAACATGTCTTTTAATACAAACCACATTACTATAAACATGAGACATGTTGCAGCTGCATTACTGAAAATTCATCAGCACTAAATCAGTACTGTGAAGTTTCTGACCAATCAGAATCCAGAATTCAACAGAGCTGCGATATAATCTAAAGGATGTGATTTTTACAAGATGAATCAGAGCAATGTGGAGAAATTATACTTGATGTATGCAAATAATATGCAGATGAAGGTAAATTGAGTAGTTTACACATTTATAATTAAAATATGTCCGAATAAACGATGCGGTTCATGTTAATTTTGTGCATATGATGGAAGTTTAAGACGTGATTAATGCGTGTGTGTGTGTGTGTTAGGGTTTGGTTTATGATGTGGATATTGTGGTAAATTGGCCATGTCATGTGCATATGACAGAAAATCTGCGAGTGCTTGTACGCCCCGAATCACTCATTCCAGTGTACACACGTCAATCCAATAAATCAAAAGCTTTAAAAACTGTTGATTCAGGTATGAAATTCTAAAAATGTAGCTAAAGATGTGTGTTATAAAACCCTGAGAGTGCCGTCTTTGCATGTGTAGTAATAATTTTTTCCCTCTTCTCAGCGGATGCCAAAATGGCCTCCTGTACGTGTGGACTGTTCCACAAGGGGGCAGTAGTGTGTCAGTGCCTCATTTCCTCAGTGCCTCCAGCAGTCAGGACAGAAGTGGCGTGGTCAAGGTCAGAGCATTTGTGCCGTTTCTGTAGCTGTGCCTCAGGCATCAACTTCACTTTCACCACTTATTTATTTATTTATTATTTTTTGGATGGATGACCAGGACTGAGCTTTCTGTTCACACTGTTGGTATAAAGCGTGTGTGTGTGTGTGTGTGTGTGATCACATTTGGAGACACTGTGTTTCTATACATTAAGAGGTGTTTAATTAGGCATCTGTACTGATTTAAATAAAATAAATATTGTGTGTGTTTTAATGCAGGTGCACACTTGTATGTGTGAGTGCATGCATTATGGGTACATGTAGGTTGGTGTGTGTGTGAGTGAGTGTTGTGTGTGAGTTGAGTGAGCATGTGTATATTTATGTGCTTCTGTTTGTGTGTGTGTGCGTGTATCATATTTGGAGTCACTCTTTGTTTCTATACATCAATGGACATCTTTAATTTGGCATCTGGTCTGATTCACATAAAATAATTAGTGTGTGTGTGTACAGCGAGGCGGTGCTAAGTGTGTGTTCAGACTGAGTGGACACATCACAGCGATAAAGACGCTGTCGTTCTGCCCCAGTGGACTCGCCCTGATCTCAGGAGGAATCGGAGGTCTGATTAATGTCTGGTCTCTGAGAGTGAGTTTCTTCTTCTTCTCTTCTTCACACTGAATAAAAACACACTCTCCATCACAGACGCTTAAAGACTTTTGGCTTCCTCCCCCGTTTTTAGGATGGTTCAGTCCTGCAGACTGTAGTGACAGGGTTGGGCTCGGTCATCTGTACCACGTGGATCCCGACTGTCGGGGTCGCCGTGTGTTCTGGGAGGTCAAAGGTAACACGTCCTTGAAAATAATGGGTTTATACTTTTCAGGCAGTATGTATACAGTAAAGTATGCATTATGTAGGAAGCATGTATGCAATACGTATGGAGTGTGTCTGCAGCAAGTATGCAGTATGTACTATGTATACAGTAAATATGCTATATGTCTGGAGTATGTATGCAGTAAGTATACACTATGTATCAAGTTGGTATACAGTACACTACATATGGAGTATGTGTGGAGTGTGTATGGAGTGTGTATGCAGTAAGTATACAGTATGTATGGAGTATGTATACAGTACATTTAAGTATGCAGTAAGTATACAGTACACTACATATGAAGTATATATGGAGTATGTATGGAGTAAGTATACTGTATGTATGTGCGTGTGTGTATTATGATCAGTATGCTACCAAGCTGATTTATTTCCTGTTTCTTGCCAGGACCTGTTGTTGATTCGCTGCAGTCCGGACTGGATCTCACAGAACCACGTCCTGGCGTCATGTCGCACTGTGCTCCGTTCTCAGGGAATCCGGGGTTTGAGTCGAGCTCCCTGCATGGCCGTCTTCCTCGAGCGCCTCCCGCTCCTGCTGCAGGAGCAGTACAACTATGAGAGGGTGAGAAAACAACAAAAACAAAAAGGGTAAATTTGAAAGAAGCCTTAAAGCACATGATTTAAACAGCTGTGTGTCATTTTGTAGCATTGAGTTTAGTTTGATACCAAAACTTCACAGCAAATATTCTCCAAAAATTATACAAAGATAACAATTCTAACTGACACTACTGATGGAAAAGAGCTGACCCATCAAATATTGACTTTGTTACATCTATTACTGGTTTAAATGTTAAAATCTTAGTACATTGGGTAGCAGTTGTTTTAGGATGTTGTATTTAAGTGTTAATTTGGAAAAAAATAATAATCACAGAAGAAGCGTGAGTGAGTCCTGAAGCTCTGAATTCAAAGGATTCTCCAAGAAATGGAGAATCGTTGCCATTACACTCTGAAATTCATATCCACCTCCATTGTTTCTGATGACTGCAACGTGGCTGATTTGCGTTTCCTCTCAGAGTCACGTGATAGCTGGAGATCAGCTTGTCCACAGCAGTTTCCTGCAGAGCCTGTCCACTCTGGCCGTGGGTCTGAACCTGGAACAGCTGCTGAGTCGCGAGCCTGTTCCTCCCCACCACGACCCTGCCGTCACCTCCACGCACTCCGAGTGGAGCTGGCTCTCCACCTTCTCCACCACGATGAAGAGCGCAGAGGCCTTCGCCCGCTCCAACTCCTTCCCCGAGGAGTTCATCGTCCCCGAGTTTCAGCAGAACGGAGACACGGCCACGTCCAGAGCACTGGTGAGTGAATCATACTGAAAGAACAGAAGAGGTTGAAGCGTAAACTCCTCTGTCCTGAAGGTGTCGGAAAACTTAGTTAGGCGACTGCTTCGAGACGCCTTTCATAAAGAAAGACCTACAGAAACCTTCACCATATTAACGAGTTTTGAAAAGCTGTGAAAGAGCTGTTACTATAGAAATACTAACGTACGAGTGTGAAGTGTGTCAGTATGTTTTTGTGTTTCGCTCTGCGAGCTCCTGTGACCCGGTCCGCTGTTTTTGATTTGCAGGATAACACTAAGTGGAGCTTTATGATGGATGAGCAGCTCATGTTGTGGGCCACCAGCAGACCCGAGGTAAGTGTGTGTGTGTGTGTGTGTTGGCTCATTCATCATCGTCAGCGTGAGCTCAAGGAAGCGTGTGCTCAGTCAAGGCCAGCACTGTAGCAGCACTCCATCACTTAACACTCGCATGTTCCTGCTGACAAAAATAAAATACATCAACGCATTCAGGGCGAACTGGTTTATCAGAAACTTCCTCTTCCTGTTTTTTTAGTGAATAAAAACTGCATATCGTGTGCAAAGAGCTGAACTGTGACCACTTCTTTAACAGCCCACAGTTCTAGAAGTTTCTCTCCCATAGACATTTCAGAAAATTCTTACATGAGTTTGACAAAATACCTGCATCGTTTTATTTCTCAACCTACTAAAGTACAATTTCTCAAAATTAAAAATAAACCCACTTGCACAGTGCTTTCTAACTGCATTTATTAGGTTTAAAGAGCATAGATAACGTCTCCACGTGTTAGTTATTTTAATCAATTAAAGTCTTGTTGTCTTCTGTTTACTTTTCTTATAGCCAATGATATTTAAAAAGCCCTTGCACTCACACTTGACTTATGGGGAAAAGAGAAAAGGAAAGAATTTGAAGAAATTGATCACAAAATAAAAAAATGCAATATAAAAAATTCTAGGGGAGGAAAATTGTAGTGTGCAAGATGGTAAGGAGGAGCATTTTTAAAGCCCTTAGTCAACAGTTTTTTAATTGATATTGATATATGAACGCTTCCTAAATGAGTAGGACGCAGAGTGTAATAAGAATACTTTAAAGACTACACTATAACAATGATAACATCATATATGATGAATATCGTGCGTGTGTGTAGGACTGGCAGCAGGGTGGGAAGAGTGAGGTGTATCTGTGGGGTAATGGACGACACGGGCAACTTGCTGAAGCAGGAACGAACGTTTCTGTGCCCACCCTCGCCCCCTCCCTCTCTCAGACACAGCAGGTATGACACACACACACACACACACACACACACACTCAAGGACATGTCCTGATAATCTGTACCACAGACAAGAGAGACAAAGATGGGGACAGAGAGATGGACAGAGAGAGAAATTGAGAGGTTTTTTTGGTGTTTATTCTGAAAATCTGTGTATTGCGAAAACTAAATGTTTTTCATTGTACAATTTCTGTAGCACTTTTTTGTGTACGTTCTGCTGAAAGTGGTGTGTGTGTGTGTTAGTCAGGTCAAGTCAAGTTTATTTGTATAGCGCTTTTAACAACAGAATTGTCGCAAAGCA
>JAOTRR010000022.1:8176901-8197068 GCA_028570945.1 Gogo arcuatus
AATAAACACTTTAAGCATATGAACTAATTTTATCCCAATAAATTTACTAATCCCAGGTGGTGTGTGGACAAAACTGCACGTTCCTGGTCCAGTCGAGCGGTGCTGTGTTGGCGGTAGGAGAGGGCAGCTACGGCCGACTGGGGCAGGGCAACTCAGACGACCTGTACACACCTACACTCATCTCTGCACTACAGGGTAACCCACACAAACACACACCTTATACACATAACTACAGACCTGCCAGCCTTCACTCAGAAATACATCGAGTCTTCTCCATGAGCCAATCAGCATGTGAATCTGGAATGATTGACAGTTAAGTAGGTGGTTTGAACTCTCTGATGTTAACTGCACCCCTGGAAAGCCGCATGGACTCGATTTCTGTCATAGTAAACGGAGAATGTTTCGAGTTCCTTCATGTGAAATAAAATCTATCCGTCTATGTGATGATGTGGAACGGGACTCGACGCTGTCCTAACACCTCCACACATTCCTCCAGGGTATGTAGTCACTCAGCTGGTGACGTCATACGGTTCGGACGGCCATTCTCTGGCTCTGACTGAGACGGGCGAGGTGTTCAGCTGGGGCGACGGCGACTACGGGAAACTGGGTCACGGCAACACCGAGCGTCAGAGACGACCCAAACAGATCGAGGCTCTACAGGGCGAAGACATAGTGCAGGTGAGAGCATACATGTCCTTTACCTGCTGCACAGGTGTGTTAACATGTTGCTGCACGTGCTCCTCCACCATGCGTGTCACGTGTTGTGTTGTGTTGTGTAGCTGGCGTGCGGTTCCAGACACTCCGCCGTGATCACGGCAGATGGGAAACTCTTCACATTCGGCAGCGGAGATTCAGGGCGCCTGGGTCAAAGGTCGCCCTCCAACAAGATGGTGCCAGAGAGGGTTACGGCACTTGAAGGCCACCACATCGGCCAGGCAAGTAGCCGTGGTGACTCTGTGATCATATTTATATGATCACCGAGTTTATATTGATGCGTTTCCATAGTAACAGCTCATTTATGGGGTGTTTATTTATATTAATATTCATGGGAGGAGTCTGCAGAGGTGAAGGAAGAGTTTACATTTTGTAAATTGTAGATCATGTATGCTCACATGTATAATATAAAGTGAATATTTATTGTTTGTGTTTGTGCTCAGGTGTCATGCGGTATTAATCACACGCTGGCTCTGTCGTTGGACGGGATGACTCTTTGGGCGTTCGGTGATGGGGATTATGGGAAACTCGGTACCGGAACCTGTGCAGTCAAGTGCTATCCCCAGGTACTGCTTATAATCTTATTCCACCACCCGGGAATGTCCCTGCTTATTAGTCTAACACACTGGTTCTCAATCCTGCTCCTGGGGCCCCCCTACTCTGCATGTTTTCCATCTTTCCCTGCTCTAGCTACCTTTCTGAACTCATCAGTGGCACTTTTGATTAGCTGAGCACACCTGATTTAATCAAGAGCGTGTTAATCACACTATCTTCAATCAGGTGTGTTTGATTTGGAGCAGGGATAGATAGAAGATCTGCAGGACATGGGGGCTCTAGGAGGAGGATTGAGAAACACTGGTCTCACATAATAATCAGCCAGGTTATTAAGTCTTTGTTGTGCAGTTCCAGGTTTGATTTACTGCATGCTAATTACCTGTTTGTTGCACATTACACACAAGCAGGGGATTTTACAAATTAGTCTACTCCACCAGCTGTAATAAGCGCTCGAGTCTAATGTTATGATGGAGTGATTCGTCTGTCTTGTGCATGTTGTTTGGCAGAAAGTGGAGACGTTGTGTAACAAAGGCGTCAAGAAGGTTGGCTGTGGATCTCACTTTTCAGTGGTGCTGGCCAACAATGGACACGTGTACACGTTCGGTCAAGGTATTTTACAAAAAATTAATAAAATAAATAATAACAGCTGAAAACGGTTGCAGATGCAAGTAACAGGTGCCAGCTGCAATCATAGGGGTCCAAGTAGTGTTTCAGAAAGTACTGTTTTTTATAATGTTATTGTGTTCTGTAGTAATGGATCATTCACAGGGACTTGGACGGTGCACATAAACGGGTGTGTGTGTGATTTCAGAGCGTCTGGTTGGTCTTCCTGACTCCATGCTGAAGAACCATAACCGGCCTCAGGTAGTTCCTGCTCTGGAGGGCGTGTTCATCGAGGACATCGCTGTGGGATGCGAACACATCCTCGCTCTCTCCAACACCGGGGACGTGTATGCCTGGGGGTGCAACTGTGAGGCACAGGTACACACACACACATTTATCTCTCTCTATCTAGGTGACAAAGGAAAAAGTATGAGCTGAATAAATAGCATAACAGCACGTGTGTGTGTGTGTGTGTATACAGTTGGGTCTTGGTCACTCGAGTCCAGTGAAGGAGCCCACTCTGGTCACAGATCTGCAGGGCAAAAACATCAAACAGATCTCGGCTGGCCGATGTCACAGCGCTGCATGGACAACGCCGCCCTCATCATCCAGAGGCTCAGGTACACACACATTCCAGCACTGATTACAAACAAAATAACATATATAAGTCATGTCAGTTTTTGCATTAGCAATGCTACTGTAGCAGCTAAAGGGAAGTTATGTAAAAGTTACAGTAGTGCTAGCATGGTGCTAACATAACACTGAAAATCCCTTAAAGCATTAATATAGTGTAAGACAAAATCTCCACATCTAATGAATAATAAGGTTTTAGCATCAAACACTGCTATATAATGAATTAACGGGTTAATATCAGGATTGTATCCAGGTTTTAAAAAAAAACAACAGTTCAGTGCCTTATAGTATAGCAACACTAATGGGATAAAACAAACTGAACTACACCTATGGTATTTTAGAGGCAGTACAAACATTATGGGAAAGTAAAAAAAAAACCACCTTGTACATTAAGTTATAATCCGGAAAGTATTCTGAGAGCAGAATCCAACTTTTCATTAAGGTTAAAAAGTAAATTTGGTAAAAATATCATCAGGTATAAAGTGAATAAAAGGACAGTAGGTTTATGGAATAATGATAACTGTGTCAATAAAGTAAAAGCCCACAGTAATTAAGGGAGAGTAGCAACTGCTGCCATTGTCACTTGTGGGCGTGGTCTGTGCTGTTTTTATTTTAGCTGCGACGAGAAACAGCAGTAGCTGAAATATATAACCCACAATTCCCTGTACTGATTTATACACATGATCTACTGTTTAATACGTGTTTAAGATTGATATACAGTACCAGTCAAAAGTTTGAGTGGGAAAGTGAAGAAACATCAGACCACGTGCGACACCGCTGGGCTGAAGAATCGATCGTTTGGGGTTTGGTGTCTTAATTGAAATGTCGCTTGTTGCAGAAATCTTGAAAATGAACGCTCACTTGTTGTCATGATTGTAGTGGTACACATGCTCTAGTGTTCTTATACACACACACACACACGTGCGCAGGTTCAGCAGGACTACAGCTCGGCTTGCCTCGGAGTGTTCCTCCACAGTACAACACCCTGAAGGACTGCACTCCCAAAGAGCTCAGTGCTCGGCTCCGAGTCCTCTACCACTTCTCCGACCTCATGTACAAGTCCTGGAGACTGCTCAACCTGGACGCCCGCAATCAGGTGACTCACACAGCACAGATGGAACAGATTGAAGAGATCAAGCATCCAGATCTTATAAAGTAGATAAGAAAAGACAATGTATGAAATGTAGCTCTAGCTTGAAAAAAA
This sequence comes from Gogo arcuatus, assembly GCA_028570945.1. NCBI lineage: Eukaryota > Metazoa > Chordata > Actinopteri > Siluriformes > Anchariidae > Gogo > Gogo arcuatus. Next base: position 8,180,611 of record JAOTRR010000022.1, read on the forward strand.
AAAAAAATAATGGAAAGTTTTTTTCATTGTTAGAGTTGAAATATACCATGGTATTCAAAAACATTTCTATGACGCATCATGATATTTAGGTTTGCTATCAAACTGCCAGGGGGAAAAAAAAATAAATAAAGTTGATGTTTACTTAAGGTCTACAAAATAAAATGTATTATTATTTAATGCTGAAAAATATGTAAAAAGAAATACAACTTTAAATATTAATTTATAAAAAAAACTCAGAAAACGTATTGTGACATCATTTATCATGATATCAGTATTAGATCGTCGTATCGCCCAATTCTGAAGGATACTATTATTAAGAAATTGTTTGTTTTTATAATATCCAGCCTCCATAGTTTTATTTACTTTATGGAATGTTTTTGGTATTAATATTCAGCTTGATCCCTGCCATCTCCTAAAATTCTTAGTTAGGTTAAATCCCTAATTATTTTGAACCACGACAATGCTGCACACTTGCACACTTTACCTAGTGCACTAGATATAAGATGGAAAAATATTAGCTTTAAGCACCATGTTAAGCGTTCGGAGCTCTCGTTAGCCGCCGCTCTTCGATATCAGTCGAATAAAAGATCAGTGTGAGTAACCCTGCTGCTCTCTGCTCGTCCAGGTCTCTTCCTCCCGCTACAGCTCTGGCACGGCGGCTATAGTGCACGGTCACATCCGAGGCCTGCTGTCGCCCAAAGTCAACACTCTGCCGCTAGTGCGCTCCATCGGCCGCACCATGACCCAGGGCAAGACGTACGGGCCGCAGATCACCGTCAAGAGAATCTCCAGCAGGTACATATACACACACACACACACAGTTTTATTTCATAAGCTATCAAACACCAACACAAGAGTTTTATTCACTTACAATGACACTTAGGTAAACATTTGCATTTTCAGTTTCACCCCAATCATTTACTACCCCTTTAGGAGTTTAAAAAAAACTATTTTAAACAAATAAATGTTTGGAAAAATGAACTAAAGCAAATATTGAATGACTAGCAAATTCTTTCCTCAGTTTCTTATGAGGATTAAGAAACTTTTTTTCCCCCGATTTATTTGGATTATATACAGTAAATTGTTTGTAACCTAACCTGTTCTCACTCTGTCCACAGGGGGCGCTCCAGTAAGCCCATTTTTGTGCAGGTAGCGAAGCAGGTGGTGAACGTGAACCCGACGGAGCTGCGTCTGCCCTCCAGAGCCTGGAAGGTGAAGCTGGTCGGAGAAGGAGCCGATGACGCGGGCGGAGTGTTCGACGACACAGTCACAGAGATGTGCCAGGTTACTTTCAATATCAGTCTTACTGCTGTACAACAGGGATAACAGCGTATCTATAAGCAGATTAAAAGTACATTGTTTTATTCCTCTTTATTAAAGAACAACACAATGCTGTTCTAGGAAAGTAATCAGCTTCGGAGCGGTAATAGGAACTCTGCTTCATCACAACACCGCATTGTTGATTATTTATTTTGCTGTAACAGCACAACATGGAGTGTTTTACTCCTCGCTCAGCTCTTCTTTTCTCTCTCTCTCAGGAGTTACAGTCTGGAGTGGTGGATTTACTCATTCGCACTCCCAACAGTACTGCAGATGTGGGCAGTAATACAGATAGGTAACACACACACACACACACACACAATATTAGGCATCAGTAGCTGAATGTACTACCTCAAGCTCTGTTTATTTCATCAGATTTCATACAATTGGTAACATGTTTCTCATTCAAGTATACATTAATTTGATACTACATATGTAGTTATCTGTAACTCTGGTGCATCTGTGATTGGCCGTTTTCCTGTTACTCTTCCTTCAGCCATTTCCTTTTTCCTGATTGTGTGTGTGTGTGTCAGGTTCCTCCTGAACCCAGCAGCCAACTCCGATGATCACATGCTGCAGTTCCGTTTCCTGGGCATCCTGATGGCTGTGGCCATTCGCACGAAGAAGCCGCTGGACCTGCACCTGGCTCCATGGGTGTGGAAACAGCTGTGCGCCATCCCTCTGGGCGGAGCCGACCTGGAGGAAGTGGACCTCCTCACACACCGCTCACTTCAGGACATCCTGAACCCTGACCACAGCAGCATCAATGAGGACAACTTCACTGTGGTGAGACACTGCTGGGATTTTAAATTCTGGCTTTTGTAGCCGATAGAGATGGAAGTGAAATCTGGATATTTTTTACACTTAACTAATTTTCATTTTTTGTTTTGAGAAGTAGCAGTGGAGAGTCACAACCTGAAACTTGCACCATTTTCTTCTAGAAATCCGTCCAAAATACGCCAACGCTCCACACAGCGCTCATAACTCGCATGTATAAACAAACACGCTTTTTCTAGCACCTACGCTTCCAAAATTGTGTTCTTGCCAAGGTGATGCTGTCAGTCATTGTGACATGACACGCCCACACAAGTTTTGAACAAGAGGATTTTGTAGCTTTTATTTCGAATTACTTAGTGATATATATTTCTTTCACAAGTATTTCATTGTAATTTGACAGAATCTCAGCCATGTAAAATATTTGTCTTTCAGAGAGTACTCACATACAGGAATGTCTCTAAACGTAATAGTGGATCTCCTCTCTCTGTAGATGATTCCTCTGGACTCGTTTGTGGCCCACAGTGCGGACGGGAAACTGGTGCCGGTGGTCCCCGGTGGCCACAACCTCCCGCTAACCTTCTCCAACAGGGCGGAGTACGTGGAGCGAGCGCTGGAGTATCGACTACACGAAATGGACAGACAGGTAACGCTAATGTTTTACATAACACAGGAGAATAATGAACAGCTTGGCACAGTGCGACTCGGTCCACTTTCCTGCCACACACGGAGTTATATACCTGTAATACTGGTTGGTGTGTGTTAGGTTGCCGCGGTGAGGGAGGGCATGTCCTCCATCATCCCCGTGCCGTTACTCTCTCTGCTCACGGCGCGTCAGTTGGAGCAGCTGGTCTGCGGCTTGCCCGAGGTCTCTGTAGAGATGCTCAAGAAGGTGGTGCGCTACCGTGACATCACTGCCAACCACCAGCTGATTGGCTGGCTCTGGCAAAGCCTGGAGGAGTTCACCAATGAGGAGAGAGTGCTGTTCCTGCGCTTCGTGTCCGGACGCTCCAGGCTGCCATCCAACCCAGCCGACATCATGCAAAAGTTTCAGATCATCAAAGTAGACCGGGTGAGGGAGATGGTTTGTTTATTTATCTACGAAGATTTGACTTTAAATCAAGATGTAGATTAAGCCTACATGGGGGTTAGTAAGGGTTGGGAATTACAACCCTGATTCCAAAAAAGTTGGGACGCTGTGTAGAACATTAAAAAAAAAAAAAAGTGCAATGATTTGCAAATCCTTTTCAACCTATATTCAGATAAATAAATATCTTGTCTTTGTACTGTAATGTTCAAACTGATCAACTTTTTTTTTTTGTAAATATACACTCATTCTGAATTTGATTCCTACAACATGTTCCAAAAAAGTTGGGACGGGGCAACAAAAGACTGGGAAAGCTGTGGAATGCTCAAAAAAACACCTGTTTGGAACATTCTACAGGTAAACAGGTTCATTGGTAATTGGAAAGGCTCAGTCGCTCATAAGCAAGGATGGGGGCGAGGTTCACCACATAGTCCAACAGTTTAAGAACAACGTTTCGCAACATACAATTGCAAGGAATTTAGAGATTTCACCATCGACAATCCATAATATCAGCAAAAGATTCTGAAAATCCAGAGAAATCTCTTCACGTAAGGGACAAGGCCGAAAACCAACACTGAACGCCCGTGATCTTTGATCCCTCAGGCGGCACTGCATTAAAAACCCGACATGATTCTACAAAGGGTATTACTACATGGGCTCGGGAACACTTCAGAAAACTGTTGTCAGTAAACACAGTTTGTCACTGCATCTCCCATGCAAAGCGAAAGCCAAATATCAACAACATCCAGAAACACCACTGACATTGTGTCCTTCGGGCTAAAGGAGAAAAGGACCGTCCAGATTGTTAGCAGCATAAAGTTTAAAAGCCAGCATCTGTGATGGTATGGGGGTGTGTTAGTGCCCATGGCAGGGGTAACTTGGACATCTGTGAAGGTTCCATTAATGCTGAAAGGTACATACAGGTTCTGGAGCAACATATGCTGCCATCCAGATGACGTCTTTTTCAGGGACGTCCTGCTTATTCCAGGAAGACAATGCCAAGCCACATGTTACAACAAAGTGGCTTCGTAGTAAGAGTGCAGGTGCTAAACTGGCCTGCCTGCCTCCCATTGAAAATGTGAAGTGCAAAATATGACAACAGAGTGGGATTTCACTTTCAAAACTTCAACAATTAGTGTCCTCAGTTCCAAAATGCTTACCGGGTGTTAAAAGAAAAGGTGATGTCACACAGTGGTAAGCATTCCCCTCTTACAACTTTTTTGGAACGTGAACATCGGCAGAAAAGGATTTGCAAATCGTTTCATTCTGTTTTTATTTATGCTTTCCACAGCATCCCAACATTTTTGGAATCGGGATTGTAAGTAATTGATTTTAACCTTCTACAACAGAACAAGATTTAGTTTAGTAATATGTTGCCAGGATTTACATTAAGCCTAGTTGGGGATTAGTCAGGTTTTCTGCACTATCATGAATCCTAGCTGGGGATCGGTACTTTCTCTTTGCCATATATTACTAATCCCCAGATAGATTTAGGAGTTTTCTGAATTTATGTTTACCCTAGCTGGACATTATTAGAGTTTTCTGAATTCACATTAAGACTAGTTGGGGATTAGTAGGATTTTTGGCGTTAAATTACTAATACCCAACTAGGTTGTGTTTTCTGGACTTGCATTAAGCCATGTTGGGGATTGGTCATTTTCTGGACTCATGTTCAAGGTAGTTAGATATTAGTAGCTTTCCTGCACTTGGATTAATCTTAGACTGTGGTTACTATGGTTTTCTGAACTGAAAATAAACACACATGGTTAATATGATTGTTCTGTCCAAATTGGGGACACGTTTATTTCTGGATGCATATTAAGCATATTGGTAGGACTTTCTGGGCTTACATTAAACCAAATTGGGGATTAGTACAGGTCCTGTACTAGCATTATGCCTCCTTACGGGTTAGGATATTGCTGGATTCACATCAAGCCTAATTAGTGCTAAACGTTCTTCTGAACTTCTATTACTAAGCCCCAACTAGGGTTAGAGTTTTCTAAAGTTAAGTCTATTTGGGGATTAGTTGAATTTCCCCAGACTCATCTTAAGCCTAAGGATGGGTAATGTTTTGTGGACTCGTATTTAACCTAATTGGGGATTAGTGGGGTTTTCTGTACCCACGCTAAACCTAGTTTAGAATTAGTAGAGTTCTTAGGACGTACAATACAATCAGTTTGGGATTGGTTTGGGTTTATGGACTCACAGTAAGCGTATTTGGGAATTAATATGTTTCCTATACTTGGATTAATCTTAGTTTGTAGTTACTGTGGTTTTCTGAAATTGGATTAAGCATATGGGGGGTTAGTATGATTTTCTGGACACAGAAGAAGCCAAGTCTGGGGTTGGTAGAATGTTCCGGACTTACATTAAACCTAGTTAGGGATTAGTAGTTTTCTATACTCGTACTAAAAAGGCTCTTGGTTTATTCCCGCAGCCCATGAACGGTCTCCCAACGGCCCAGACGTGTTTTTTCCAGTTGCGTCTTCCCCCCTACACCAGTCAGGCCATGCTCGCAGAGCGTCTACGCTACTCCATCCACAACTGCCCCTCCATAGACATGGACAACTACATGTTGTCCCGCAACACTGAACCGGCGGACGGCTCAGACACCGAATACTGACGCAGCACTCTCACCATGGACTCTGTTACACAGGGGGGAAAAGAAAAGCACCAAACAAGCTCAGTCTGGTCTGTGCTTTTTTTTAAACCCCCTCTGGTCAATGTTCTTCCTTTCTGGTGCAATACAGAAATCTCTCACTTCAGTGGTGCAGGCCGAGAGTGCCGAAGTGATCCATGACTTATTTATGGGATGGAACTTCTCTTTAAACTTAAAGGTGCAGCGTGTAAAGTTTAAACGTGTTTCTAGCCCATATTGTTTTGAAGACATGCTGATAGTCACAATATTGTCATGCAGTGGCTCTGGATAGTTTTGGTATCCAAGAATGTTTTATCTGTTTGCATTTTTCAGACCCAGAACCTAGCTCTGCCCCCTAGCAGGAAGGCTTCCTTAAAACAGAAAAAAACCCAAGACATGTAATTTTAGTTGAGGTGACGTGAAAAGCATGTCTGTTGCAGTTGCATTTCTTCTTTCAGGAAGCCAAGGGCTCTCAAAATTACAAACTGTTTCTTTAAAAATAAAAGACCAAACAAAAATAACTACAAAATATTTGCCCCTAAAAGCATTAAAATGCTGCCAATGGTTTCAAATGACTCGAACTGGGAAAACACTAACGAGGCATGGGGCAGCTTCTTAATTGCGGTTTATAAGTTTACTAGATATTTATTGATAACGTGCTATACATCACGGAGGACGCACTGAGACTTAGCCACTGATTAACGCTCCAATTCATTTTATCTTGAATGTAATACTTGCAAAATGCCATGCACATTATGCACTCAGATTTTATTTGCCAAATAGTGTACTGCAATTCCATTATATAGCCCTGGATGGAATTTAGGTTGTTTTATTTTTAATTTGTTTGTGAATACGTGTGGAAATCCATAGTGTGCTGTGAATTTCTTCCCTGCAGTAAAATGTGTGCATCAGCCACACATACAGCTCGGCTCTAGGTTCTAACTGCTGTCGTGCGTGTTCGGACTGAGTTTAGAGGACGGAAATTCTCCTCACCTTCTCCACGGAGACTGCAGTTACTACTGTGTGTTGTGGTTTACGTTAATGCTAATTTATTCGATTTGTTTTGTAAAGAGAGCGAGGCGTTGGTTGTGCTCAGTGAGATGTTTGCACTTCAGACATATATGCATTGTTCTTGAGTATGTTAAAAAAAAAAAAACACTGAATATTAAAATGATTTAGAGCTGCTGTCACTTGTTCATTCTTTTTTTTGATGCACAGCAAAATAATTCTAATACTGTATCATGTTAGGAAGAATCATATTTTCTGCACTTAAAACACTCTCTAAAACCAAGCCACGCCTCCTTCTCTAAAACTGACAGGTGTGTAGACCACTCCTCCTCCTCTAAAACTAACAGAGGCCACGCCTTCTTCTCTAAAACTGACAGGTGTGTAGACCACGTGTCCTCCTCTACAACTAACAGATACAGAGGCCACGCCTCCTTCTCTAAAACTGACAGCTGTGTAGAACACTCCTCCTCCTCTAAAACTAACAGATATACAGGTCACGCCTCCTTCTCTAAAACTGACAGGTGTGTAGACCACTCCTCCTCCTCTAAAACTAACAGATACAGAGGCCACGCCTCCTCCTCTAAAACTGACCAACAGAGGCCACGCTTTCTCTAAAATTGGCCGCCACTCCTCAAAAACTGACCAATAGAGGCCATGCCTCCTCTATTACTGATAGAGGCCACACCACCTTCACTGAAAATGATCATACCTCCTCTAAAACTGACAGGCATGGAGGCTATGCCTTCTTTAAAAGCGACATGTACAAGCCACGCCTCCCAGATTTCTCCTTGGGGACAAATAAATTCAAAATCAATCATTAATAATAATTTAATTGTGCATTAAAGCTGTTACGGGGGGGTGTAAGGGAGTTGCACAGCTTCTAGATCTTACAGTCCAGAGTGACTGTCTTGGTTATTAAGCAGCCAGTTTGTTTTCTTGTCACTTCCTATCCAACGCCCCTCCCAGAAATGAGCTCATCCATAATTTTTAATATGGACAACCCAGAGCACGAGCAATCCAATAACACCAACTAGTCCAATTACGCAGGTGAAATGATGAGTCAGTGTGAATAGGGAGAAGATTCTGCTGAAGTGCAGGTAACACACTGTCTCTCAGTCTCATGCTGAGGGATTTGATGAGTTGTCACGTCTCCCTTTCCTCCCCGAGATCTCACCATTTTGATGAATCCCTCGGCTGTGGTCCAGCGAGAGCAGCTCAAAGTGACGGCCGTAATCATTTTCTCTGACTTTCTGCTCCGAGTTAGAGGGGGAGGTGAAGCCTTTCGTCTGATCATCGGGGGATTAACTGATTGCACAGAGATGGAGAACGCCTCTGTAAATTGCACACCATCGTTGGGCAGATGAAATCTCAGTCATGTTAAAAGCCAATCTGAAGAGCCTCAATTATGAAAAACTGAGACCATTATTAAGCATTGATGACGTCAAACAGCACCTCTTCAAAAAGTTCAGAGATTCAGAAGGAGAGTAATTTTATGTTGTTGATTGTCGTTATCCCTCGTAGCGACGTTGGTGTAGTATCCTAATCCGTCAGGTTAAAGTGGCCGTGTTCGTGTGTGTAAATTTGCGTCATCAAATCTCTTTACCTGCAGTGTTTCTTCACCTGTAATCCATGAACAGCTTCATTTTACGCCACCTCTTAACATTTTTCTGACCTGGAAATTAGCTCCGCCCCTAACTGGAACTGACCAGCTCTTGATGATTCACATTCACTTTCACAACGCATCAGATACGTATCCAATCTAAATCTTGCCGCATGTGGGATACGACAGCGTTCACGAAGAAGAAATCTGTCACGTATAAGGGAAAAAAAAAAAACAAGAGAAAGAATGGATCTGTGCCACTTTTGCGTGCAGTGTGAATGCATCCTGAGCACCAGCCTGAATTATGTGCTGAAATAGCAGTCGTGACACACATTTCCCAACACACGACCTTATTAGGCACCTGTTTTATTTGTGTACGATTCACGCCGTAATCAGCAGGTTCGCAGCTGCTCCCGACTCGGACCCATCATCAGCCCTCGTGCTGTTTTTAGAGCTCCATTCATCACGGCCGATGCGCTACAGTTTTAGAAAAGGCACCTGAGAAAGTCAAAGCAAACACTCCTGATGCTGATGCTAGTGAAGAGGAAACAAATCGGAAGTTTAATGACTTATAAATCAAGTGTTATTATCCGAGGCGCAGGGATTTGCTCTGATTTCACGGATTCCCTCAAGGATGAATTCAGTGCATCGATACAGGACGTTTCATTTGTTTATGATTAAAAGCTAATGAGCGCATGGACTTTATCCAGGATTTTGATTTGGATTTAAGTCAGTGTTTATGAAGTAGCTCCAGGAATGAGTTCTTTTATTTACAGCTCCTGTTCTGTTTACTGAAACAACAAATACTTGGACTTGAATAGACTTTTATGATACACAATTGATGATAATTCTCCCTGAGTCTGGGTTCTTCAGTTGTCCCTTAACGTTTCTAGGCAGAACCCTACACAGAGCTGCGTTATCAGAAAGGATTTCAAGCAGAATTTATTACGAGGTTAAGAACGCTTAATCACCCGATGAACGCTTAAAGAACCCTTTTTCTAAAAAGTCTATAAAGTACCGAGATCAACTGTAAAAGCCTGACAGGTTCTAGGTGTTCTGTAAGGCGCGTTAAAACACTTTAATGAACCAGAGCTACTGTTACCATCCTGAAGTTGATTATTTTCCAATGACCGCACGTCCCGAAGCATGTTGTTCCTCTTACACCACAAGAATTCGCCAACGATTCCAATTATTTATTTATCAGAGAACATTGTGTGATTCTTTTTATCCTGAAGATATCAGAAAACTTTACAGCTTTACCTCTGACTGTTAAGCACCAACACTGGAGACTCCTTCCATCAAATGTTAAACATCTCTTTGGAGAAACTTTAACCATATCAACAATTACACACATTTTTAATGTTTACATGGGAATGAGCTGTTACTATATAAACGATAATGTACGAAAATGAAAGCATTAATATAAACACCTTCAACACCTTCTGACCAATCACACCATCTCTCTTTCACTGCTGCCAGTCACATGAGAATTGATTATTACTTGCCTTTTTTTTCTTTTTTTACCTCACCCTGCAATCACAGCACGTATGATTACTACACACACGTGCGAGGTTGTGCTGTTGTTTTAAAAGCCTTCTGTTTAAACGATAACACTAAAAGAACCTGACTGTCTGCTGCAGCAGTTTATGACTGGATCATTATGCAATGCTTCAGGGAGCTCACTCTCTGTAACGGCTCCCGGTTCTCGTTGTACAGATGATTAGATGCTGCTCCATCAGGCTGCCACGTCGCTGCACTTCTCTACACTCAGTACAATACACTCCATTTGGCATTCTGGCCTCGAGTTGAAAACTCGCACCTCATGAATAATTCAGAGCTGCGGGAGTTCACAACCTGAGTGGCGGATGCTGGAACTCCTCTCCGGGCCTGCAGGGGGCAGCGTGGCACTGTAACGTTAACTTTCTTTAAAAAAAAACTTGTCTGAAATATTTAACTATTTCCTCTATACACCAATCAATCAGTCATGACATTAAAACCACTGACAGGTGAAGTGAATAACATTATCTCGTCACAACGGCACCTGCCATTAGACAGCAGGTGAACAGTCAGTTCTTAAAGTTGATGTGTTGAAATCAGGAAAAATGGGCAAACGTAAAGATCCGAGTGACTTTAACAAGGGCCAAATTGTGATGTTTAGACGACTGGGTCAGGGCGTCTCCAAAACAGCAGCTCTTGTGAAGTGTTCCTGGTATGCAGTGGTTAGCACCTACAAAAAAGTGGTGCAAAGAAGGACAACTGATGAACCAGCGGCCGGTTCATGGGCACCCAAGGCTCATTGATGTGCATTGGTTAGTGAAGGCTAGCTAATGTCTTGGTGCCAGATACCACAGCACACCTTCAAAGGTCTTGTGGAGTCCGTGCCTCGATGGAACAGAGCTGTTTTGGAAGCACAAGTGGGACCTACACCATATCAGGCAGGTGGCTCCTGCACTACGCAGAGCAGGAACCAAATAAGATGGAGGACTGTAAAAGTATGATGATGAAGAACAGATGCAGGGAAAAAAATACAGTAGCAAAGCTTTAAATGTATGAAAAAAAAGTCAACAAAAGTCATAGTTCAATGACTCTAGTTTTCTAAAAATGAACCATCGTGGCTTCTGTATAAGATCCTCTGTTGTGGTTTGTCCAAAAATCACATGCATTCATGTAAATGATTTAGCTGAAGGAAACTCATGGGACCAGAGACTGTATACAGGGTGAGAGACGTTTGCTCAGAACAGGGAGAGCTTTCACAACATGGCGTCCTTAAAGAAAGTCACTGCAAAACTTCAGTAACAGAAACGTGGAGACGTTTATTCTCTTGCATCAAGAACAAGACAGACGTAGCTCATCTGTTCAGAGTTACAGTGACGCGCCATTACAAAACAACTAATCAGTATATAGCTATAAATAAGACAGTCACTGAATGTTAAGATGTTGTCACTATTCAGTCATGTTAGCAGTGGTTTAAACATCAGGTTTCCATAAGATACGATTTTGATCCTTAAGGTAACGATTCGATATTTGATGATACCACTGAAACTGATACGATACAATTCAATTTAGTAGCCTCTGACTGATATGTGACCAACTTTGTTCAGAACCTGGGGTAGGTCTGGTGTTAATTCTCGAATGATGACGTAGAGAAAGACTATTTTTAAAAGTATGAGTTATGGACAATTTTTTTCATATAATAATCAATTTATGATTGTTGCATGGATTCATTTCAATCATCTGCATTTAAATCAATGCATCAAAGAAATTTAATGCAACTGGAATTTTTACAAATTTTACTTAAACACCCTTTTAAAACAAATGGAGTCAATGGGGGTGTGCTTACTTTTAGGTAATACGATGGTGCACACTAACCATGTATATTTATGTGTAATATGTATATATTATGTATATTTATACCATGATATATATATCATCATGCCTGATGATGCTAGCAAATCAGCTCGTTTGTTAATCACTGGCTAGCTAATATAAATATAAATCTATTAATATAATGCAAACATTACATATACTTAGTACTTTTCTTTCATTTTTTTTTTCTAAAAATTGCTGAAATGTTATTTAAGTGGCCTGAATAGCGGGTTAGAGGAATTCTGGGAATGAAAACTGGGGCCAGGTGCACATTTCTTTGCACAGCTGGTTTGCTGATGCAGCTCGTTGTTCTCATCCGTGTTATTTTTCTTTCGCACGAGACAAGGTTAGGGAAGCTAGCGCTCTCGTCTCGTCTCATCTCGTCACTCCAGATCCGGAGCTCTGCACATGTCTAAATCATGGGCAAGGTGGATTTCCTGTTGGGGGAGAGGGCAAAAGGTGTGGACACAAATGAGGGGAGTTGTAGGAAAAAGGTTTGTGTCAGGGCAAATGGAGGAGAGAAGTCTATTGATCAGAGGTGAAAACGCTGAGAGAACCTTCCTACAGTGCAACCTTTTCCATTCCATGTCAATTAAAACATAGTATTGTTTAAAAGCGTTCTTGCCAAATGTTATTTGCTGGGGGTTTTAAAATCCATATGCTGTATATATCGTTTACGGAGTTGCGGATAAAGTAGTCACAAAGGGTGCCAATATTTATGGTTTAGTTGTAATGTTTATGATTAAGTTCTTGCAACAGAAGACAAAAACTATACTTTTCTTTTTCAGCTAAAGCAGTAAAATAAAATTCACCGAATGGGAAAGGACATGGGATCTGAAAGACACGTCGACTTTTATCTACATAAACTTTGACGTGAATTCATAAACCTCACTTCTGTGGGCTGTTTGGACAGTAAAAAAAGCTGCTAATTGTTGGGTCACATTGAGGACTTTTGCCTCACTGTTGCTTGGCGCACATCTGAAGGGGAAAAAAGTTAGTATGTCAATGGATGAGAAAAACGACAGCATATTGGGGGCCATTGCAGTTTTAAAAAATAAATAAATTTTAAAAATGCAGCTGGGGAAGGGGTAATATTCAGTGAAAAAAAACCTCAATTTCTGAGATTCAAGTCGTAAGTTTGCGAGAAAAAAAAAAAAACAACTCAGAAATTCCGAGATTAAAAAGTAACAAATTTACGAGAAATAAAATTAGGAAAGTGTTTTTGGTCAAGCAACCAGATCGCTTCACTTTGCAAGATCAGATCAACGTCATCACACCACAGACGCCACGACTGAGCTGAGAGTTACAGGAAATACAGTCTTTCATCCTCAATCGTGCAATATAAACGAATAAAGCCAAGAAACGTTCAACATTCCCGAGAATGCACTGCAGCCAGGAAGCATGAGATGGTTTGAGATTTTTTCCCCTCGCAAATTTATGCCTTTATAATCTCAGCGAATTTGAATATTTTTGTCATAAATTTTCAACTTTAAATCTCTGAATTTTTTTGAATATTACCTCCTTTCCCCAGCTCCGTTTTTTTTTTAAATAATTTTTTTTAAATTTATTTTAATGGCCCTAATACACCATTGTAACATATGCTAGGGTTTTTGCATTTTGGTAAAATATTTTTTATGTTAAATGTTTTTTTCCCCGCACTCTGATGCTAGGTTTATTTTCTTGTTATAGGAATCCTGGGACCTCCGTTCAGTTGGTGGTCAATGCTAAGTGTAATTACAGTGTACGTTTAGCTGTATGAAGTCGTGGTTTTAGTAATTAACACACACATCTAAGGGAAACGTTCATACTTTTGCCAATTTTGTCTTGTTCCCACCATCACTGTTCTTTAACACTGTCTGTATAAAATAACTAAAGCTTCGGTCTGTATTTTCCAGTTGCCTAGCAACAGTATCACTTTCTAGCTTTCAAACTTCGATATAAAGACAACGGGAATTTTCAAACATCTCGTTAACATACATACATTCAATGCTAACTTAAAAAAAAACTGGCTAACAAAATAATAACAAAACCATCCACGTCACTTATAGTATGTGTGAAGTATAACTGATAACTGAAACTGAATTATTGAAATTCATTTTTTAAATAAAATATTGTAATTTCTACTTTTGATAGATTTGTATTAGCAGATTAGTATAAGAGATATTTTGCCTTTTTTTATAAGGTTTAATTTCAAAGCTCAGTGAAATCAAAGCGTTACACTGAAAACCTTGTTGGTTAAAAAGTTCAGAGAAGTCATGAGGTTTTATTTTTTCCACAATTTATTTTAGGTATAATAATCAGGGAAACAGTAGAAATAAGCTGTCGTGGCTACATAATCATGTACTACGTAAATGCGTATAGCTAAAAGGCTAGCTAATGAGTTATTTATCATAGATAATATGTACTAGTAAGTGAAATTATTGGAACAGGTTCTTAGCTGTTCTCACAGCCCCCAACTTACTTCTTCTAGAAGTTGTCAGCACAGTCAGCATGTTATTTCAATTAACGAGTGTCACGATTACTAGAAATAAACACATCGTATCATCCTTAGCCTCTCTGGACTTGTGTGTACTGGTGAAGATACAGATCATCATCTAAAAGTGATTAGGGATCTTCATCAAGGTCTTTGCATTTATAATAAAATACATGTGATGATGTAGAACCACAATTCTCATTTCAGATGCACGTTATACTGTAAGCATCTGATGATGTGATTAAGTCACGCTTTCATCTTTCATCAAATCCCAGTTGGATCCGGTTTGTAGAGGGTTGGTTTCCCTGCATGTCGGATGCAGCGTAGCTTCGGATTAATTAATTCCCAGAGTGTCGGCGTCGGGTCCCTGCCGGACGAGTCGACACCCTGCTGAGAGCTTTGAAATGCTGGGTAAGAATTTCTCTCATCAATTTCTCCTGTTAATCTCTTTACCATTTCATACAAAATCCATCAAATCATCAGATCTGTCTGTCTACACCACCACACTGCCTACAAACCCGTATATACACGTCATCAGATTTAATAGTGGTGTATTCTTATCTGGATCTAATTTATATTTACAAACCATGCACATGTCCAAATATCGGTTTCTCATCCTTTACTCATTTTAAAAAAAAAGGTACTGTTACTCTTAATTCGTTCATTTATTTTACCACAGAGGAGAAAATGAAAATATTAACTCCTACAAAATACTTACAGGGATTTAATTATACATATTAATGACTTCACACAGAGCAAACACTGATTTTCATCTAACAGCACGTACTGAAGCGTTTTATTCCTCTTATACCACAGCAATTTACCAACAATTACAATTTTTTATTTATCAGAAAATGACATCATACTTTTTATCCTTTTATAGTTGTGTTGCTAGTTCTGCTTACAGATAAAATACAAGTAAAAAAAAGAAACACCCCACCTTGTCATGTTCCTGAGAAACCGCAAAACAAACTCCTCTGATTGTTATAAAGTGCTGACACTGGAGACTCCTTCGATAAACATGATATAAACGTCTCCTTACAGAAAACTTCACCATTAGGAGTGCAAAAATGCGTTGTGATGCTAAAATGTGACCATGTGCATGGTAGGAACGTGTGAGTCACATCATAGGAATCAGCATTCTATTAATTATGTATCTAATGCAATTGCACTGTTTGAACACTAGAGGTCCTAATCTCTGGTGCACATCCCATAGAGTTAAAACATATACTGCACGCTGCTCAGACGATACCAGCCCTGCGCTGCTGCTATCTACAGTGCACTGAGAAAGATGTTGCGGAAGCTGAACATTTTAGCCGCCTTTGGAGCTCTATTTCAGGTTAAAATGATGCCTCAGGTGCTGCTACAAAGCTCTATGTTTAAATCCATCATTTTGCCAGTCAGAGACTTTGTTTACTCAAATGTTTGGGAGAATTTTTAAATGTATTTAATATACATTTAAGAACCTGTAGTACATTTTGTTTACAATATTAAACTCTGTTCATAGCCATTTGTAATTTATTTAGTTTTATACAGGGAAAAAATGCACATCATTTTGCATTGTTTATGACTCAAATTTAAAAAAGGAGTCTTTTCGGTCATAAATTTTCCTCATTCAAATTTTGTTCAGAATATTCTGAGAATTGAAATGCATTGAAATCGTGAAACCAGTATCGTCAATCGAATCGTGACTGGAGGGTATCGTTACACGCTTACTCACCATATTAACAATTTTTAAAAATCTGTTTATGCGGCACACAAGTTGTTACTATAGAAAAAGCATATTAGAACTAGTCCATTAATAGAACCCTGTGATTTTCAGCTGCTGTTATAGAAGGTCTGACCAATCAGAATCGAGAATTCACCAGGAGTGTAGTATAAAACTTTCAAAAATCCATGTAATATCCTTTATTGAAAACTGTAAAATAAAACCAGACCCAATAATGAGCCTTGAGGGACTTTTATCTCGAATTGCTTCTCTCCTGCTGGGTGCTGTACATATGCTCGCTCTGTAGGGGTCTGCACCCCCCCCATGTTTGGATCATTCCCCAAGTGATCCCAGTGTGATGGTTGCTTTATGAAAAACTGTATAGGGTTTTTTTTTCCCCTTTAAATTGTCCTGTTTCTTGTGTATATTTGAAAGCTTGGTGTGTGTGTGTGTGTGTGTGTGTGTGTGTGTGTGTGTGTGTGTT
>JAOTRR010000022.1:8280059-8290413 GCA_028570945.1 Gogo arcuatus
AGAGTACATGTGACAAAAATAAAGGCTTCGGCCTTGGTTCTTCTTCTTCTTCATAGAACCTTTGTTTGTTCCCCTCGAGGGACACCAAAAGTACCCTTAAGGGCTCTAAATTTTCTAAGAGTTAACTAATAGTAACTAGCACTAGAACTAGAACTAAAAAAGCTGAATCTGAACTTAATAGTGACCAAGATAAACATAAAGATATAGCTAGCGATCCCTCTACATCAAGCTAGCATGAGCTACCTTTAAATCTAGCTAGCAATTCTTTTTCCTGGCTAGTAATCCCTTAAATTTACCTAACAGTCTCTCCAAATCTAGCTAGCAATCTGTCTAAATGTAACAAGCAATCCTTCTACATCTAGCTGGGGATCCCTTTACATCTAGCTAACCATCATTCTAATTCTGCGCTCTATTTACATTGGACGTTGGAGCTGGATATGATGTCACACCCGAGTTGACCGTGTTCCAGTACAAGTCAGAAAACCAATACCTGCAATTAGCAATACCAGTTCTAGCCATTGTTAGCAAAACCAGTTGATAAAATGCATTACGCTGTACTTTGTGCATACAAACACCGTAGCAACATGTCCACAGATAGAAGTTGGACAGTACTGTGTGTACGACTGATTTAATGAGACACAAATAAGACAGAAGTGCTAATAAACAGTATATTACTACAGCTTTCACTACTGTTGATGTGTGGAGCAGTCATCTTGGATTTTCAAGTCAGGGTTAATGAGGTTCCTTCAACTTTCCGAGTTGGAAAATCTGACTTCGGGGGGCGTTCCAGTTGATATTTCCTGACTTCCCAGTACAAATAGAACACACCATAAATCTAGCTTGTGATCCTTCTACAGTGAATTAGCTAGCTAGCTAGAAAATTAACAGCTAGCAATCCTTCATAATCACCATTTTTTGCTCCATGCTAACAAATCAAATAGCAAGGGAAAAGTCCAGAGAGACATCTTTTAGAAGAACGACAGAATGAAATTATAATTTGCGAGGTGAATTAGATCAGTTCACTCAGGAGTGAACATGGGAATAAACAAAGGGAATTTGCTTGCAGTGGTAAATTTAGCTTGTTGACAAATCACACATATTTGTGTGTGATCCATATTTGCAAATTTGCTAATCCAGTAGGAGGGATTTAGCCCGTGAGTAAACAGTGTGTTGAACTTATCAATACAAATCAGCTATATTTGCACTGAATCTTGGAGAAAAGCTGAATACTGAATTCACGAAGCAGCATGAGATCATTTTCATTTTTAGTGGTCAGTGATTCTTACTGCTGCCATCTTAACATAAGCTTTGCGCCATGGTGCTTGAAATGAGACCCTGGTGTCTAAAAAGCTTTTCTCCACTTCACTGTTTTCCCAAAATCCTTCACCAGAGACAGAGAGCACAGCGAGAGAGAGAGAGAGAGAGAGAGAGAGAGAGAGAGAGAGAGAGAGAGAGAGAAAACCTGATCTGAACATGTTTCCTGTATGGTGAATGGCCTAGTGCGCTAGCAGCCCAATTTGACCTTGAAGATGATGAGCTGAATAATGGAGCTGAAAGGAACTAAAAAGGAGCCTAGCTCGGCTTTTTTAATCAGCCACCGCCTCTTTTTTTTTCTCCCCGATGTGATGTGTAATGAGAAATCCCAAACAGCCATCTGCTAGCTGTGCTGCACTTCCTGTTCCATCAAAGGTCAAATTACAAATCTTACATTCAGCTCACATTTTCTCTCTGAAATGCCTGAAATATTTGCCACTCATTACGATCAGATCAGCTCAGCTCAGCTCAGATACGCTTTATAGGTTTACACTAACGTGTGTGGCAGCCTGGGAAACTCATCTCATGGTGAAATACTGACTTTTCTACTATATAGAAAATGCAGAATTTTAGAATCACTGTTTAAAAAAATAAAATACAGGTTTTCAAGAAAAAAAGTCATAATATCTGATATTACGAGAAAAAGGTTGCAATATTTCGAGAATAAAGTCGTTGATCATTTTAACACATGAACGTCACTCCAATGTGTACCGTTTTGTCATAGTATTATAACTTTATTCTTGAAATATTGCACCTTTTTTCTTAGAATATTTTTTCTTATAATATTATGAAATTTTTCTCAAAATCGTACGACTTTATTTTTGAAATATTACCACTTTTTTCGTAATATCAGATATTACAAATTTGTACTTGATATAACTTTTTATCTTGAAATATTACAATTGTTTCTCAAACTCTTGTATTTTTATTTTTTAAACAGTGGCCCTAAAACGCTGCCGTACTCATTGCACTTGCACAGGAACACTGTGATATTTTAACAGCTGGAATTGATTAGGATTATGTCCGTTTCATGAAGTAACTACCCAAAAAATCAAACTGTGATCAAATTGTAAAAAATGTACACCTTTAGACAGACTGGCCTTTTTACCCCCTGATTTCTCCCCAATTTGGTCACCTTTCAGTTCCCACCCACCAGCCAACTCTCCCCTATCATACAACAGCTACCAACAGGGGGGGATGAAGGCTAACACGTGATTCCTCCAAATCATGTGTCCTGCTGCTCATGCTGCATCACAGTGCAGTGTAACACACTCAGAGAATAAGCGCTATCTACCCTCTTCCACATACATGAGCTCACAGATGCTCATGATTGCCTAGTGTCGCTGTGATTGACAGAGGAGAGAGAGTATGCCCCTCCCACCCAGAGAGCATGGCCAATTTTTTTGCTCTCTTGACTCCTGGACACGGATGGAAGTGGCATTATCAGGATTCGAATTCGCGATCTTCCAATAGCGATAGTGTGAACCCTTTTTTTCTGTTGCTCATAACCAAGGCAAGATTAAAAATTAAATTAACATTTTCTAACTGCCTTGATTAAATATATTTATAGTTTACTGAAGTTGAGACATCAAAATATGTTCCAGGCAGAAAACCTTAATTTTGGGTTCTGATTTTTTTTTTGTGCCAGAATTCACAGCAACATCTGACAAGTTTTCCCAACGCCATACATATATCCTAAAATAATACAGAAAAATATATTATTTATTTTACCACAGTGATGTTGAATTCTCGAATCTAATTAGTCAGGAGGGGTTGATTAATTTTCTATAAACAGCAGCTCAGTGCAGCGCAGCTGCAAATCACATTTGCGGATGTTCCACAATGTTATATGTAACAATAAACAGATTCTTTGATTAATAAAAAATGTTAACATAGGTAAAATGTTGCATCACATCACATGGTTGTTGATGGTTGTTTTCCTATAACAACGTGTCTTGTTGTGTTATTTATTACTAACCTAACGGTCGTGACTGGGAAGGCAGGTGCTGACTGTCTGAAAAGGTGCTTTATTGTTTGTACGTATCGCTGTGGAAAGTCAAACACTCGTCCAATGCAATGTGTGTTTACTTTCAAATTGCTCATGAGATCACAACAGCCACGCAACCTAAGTGCTAGCAAGGCTGGAAACTGAAACCATAATCTAAATCCCAAACAACTTCCTTCCAAACAGCAAACATATTCTACCTAGCCATACATTCATCTTCAGTAAGCGCTTTATCATATCAGGGACACACTGGATCCAGAGTCTATCCTGGGAACTCTAAGTGCCAGGTAGGAATGCACCAAGCCATCTCAGGACTCCCACACTCACACACTCATTCAATTTACCACCATTCAGCATGTTTTTGGGGGAGGGGCAGAAGGAAGCCAGAGAACCCGGAGGAAGCACAAACAAACACGGGAAACTCCACACAGAAGCCTACTTACTTTTTTACTTGTAGGATTTGTAGGATAAATGAAAATAAAATGTAAATATTTGGGAAACAGTAGCCTATTTTTCCATTTCCAAAATATCATCTGTCAAGCAGGACTGGGGCGGACAACGTATGAAACATTAGCAGAACACCATTATCGGCAGTTTAATCACAGGCTCGCTACACACTGTGTGACGATCAAAACAATAAATAAAAGACATAAAAAAGGGTCGAATACTTACAACCATACCGTTTAGTGACACCCAGCAATCCGGAGGAAAGTCTTGGAGCAGAGGCACCAGGAACTGCAGACATCCATCCCAGTGACACAGCAAGAGCATCATCCCAATCAGGTTAAAGATTCTTACCACTGCGCTCGCCAAGTCGTATGTCATGTGGAAAATCTAAGAGAAAGACCCAAAAAAAATGATGAGGTCAGTCATTTTATCAAAGAACATCATAGCGAAAGGTTTCACCTGCTCGATCATTCCAGAATAATGTACAATATCTATTACATTTTAGTTTTTGTCCTGTTAGTGTTACTGTAATTCAGTAATGTACTGACGTTCCTGATTGTAGTTCCTCTATCAGGCCTGAAAAATATTTATCAGTAATCAGAAATGTTTTATATACCAGTGATTAATACCAAAACTAGTACTGTCACTACAGTAATGATAATTCCTGCTAGAGTGATCCGCTGTGTGATTTGGGTGAAAATACCATAAATGTTAGAGCAGCTATTTACGTCTACCATAAATCCACTAACAAATGAGCATATTACAATGTACAGTTACCAACGTTATAACATATGTCATTTAATATAAGCTACAGCACCTACTAGAGGCAAGAGACATCTTATAGTCCAGAAAATATTATAACATTGAATTTGCATTAAATACTGTATAACCCTGGATTTTTTCCAATCATGCATCAGGTCAGTTGAATAATTTTATTAAAAGTTATTTGCATTTAAATCTTTTGACGTTATGAAACTTATTGATGTATCATGACAGTAGTTTATACAGTATGAAGATCTTGCTAAATAGTAGAAAAGGGTCATTTTTAATAATCGGATATATTATATTAGCGCTAGCTTGTTTTATTGAGAATAACTAGTTACCAAGATGGTTATACATTTGTGTTACATTAGCTAACTAATATACGTAGCTAGCTAACGTAACGTAACGTTAACAAATCAACTACATAATCAGCAGGTTATTCCTATTCCTACCACAAGTGATAGCACATTCAGACAACATAATGACAACATAACTTCTCACTAGTTACTGAGGACAATTTCATATAAATTCACGCAAAAAAAAAGTTAAAAATGTGCTCAATTATTCCAGTTGTCTATTTCAGCGGTTCTCAAACATTTTGTAGCTAGGAACCCCTTAAACTGTCAAAGAAATTCCACTTACCCCCACAGTATACATCTATTTCATGAAATTTATTTAAAAAAAATTTAAACGATATATTTTTGGAGCCATAGAACTTTCTATTCTTGAAATTAACACTGACAGAACACATCAGGTCTGAGTTGTCTTTGGTGCTTGGACCCCTAAACAGAATAACTTTGATAATGTGACATTGTGATTTCCACCAGTGTAACAAAAAAACAAACAAACAAACAAAAATTAATGGATGTCCCAGCTGTGCTTCGTGGACCCCGGGGGTTCCTGGACCTCACTTTGAGAGCCAATGATCAACTTAATATCACACTCAGTAGTAGAAAACACGTCCGCTATCCTGAAGCCATATGACAACAGAAAGGACATGTTGCTAGGACAAGCTAGCAAGGCAATAAGCTATGCAATAAGTTACATAGTTGATTCATAAGTTCTAGAGATCACACAGATCTAGAGATCATGCTACATGTTCAGATTAATGTTAAGGACATTTATTGCTTCGTTAACAACAAAAATAAAGGAGTGTTTTTTTTTCCATCCATTTGACCTTTTAGTGCTGACTAACTCATGTTCCAAGCACATCGTAGGAGGAAAGTGTTTCTGAGAAACATGACAGTATGTGTGGGAGCTGAAGTTTTATTGCACACATCAGTCACCACAAACAGCATCGATATGTATCTAATATGTAAATTATATCAAATATTCGAGAGGAAAAGAGCGGAGTACACTGAACACTCTGACGGCTGTTAGCGACTCGCCACATGAGCAGGTTAGCAGGATTCTTGTCTCACTGATCGCAGCTCAAGACTTTATTTTCCAGGCAACGTTGTTTGTTTGGAAATCCAATTCAATCTGAAGTGTATTTAACACTAACACACACAGCTTTTTAGTTCAGTCAGAAACAGTCCATCCTTACGACGAAATCCTTACAGTAGTCACTACGTGATTATGGCCTCATGTAGCTTTACATACTGATATGATGTCCATGTTACTACAATGAATTAAGTTTGTAGCTGTATGTATTTCTACATAATAGAGAGTTTAACATCAAGCTGACATTATTTACCTATTTTACTTTTTGTTGAACTTACATATGTTACTAAAATAATTTTTCAGTGTAATGTTTGGACATATCAGAAATCAAAATTCAAAATTCTTAAAAATCGGCCTCTTGTACCATCAGATCAGCCGTGTCGTCAATCGGCTCTGGTCAAACCTACGGTCTGATAATTATTACCTCCGCCAAGGAGGTTATGTTTTCAGCGCGGTTTGTTTGTCTGACTTTAAGCAGGATTGCGTAAAACCTACAGATCTGATTTCCGTAAAACTTGGTGGAAGGGTGTAGCCTGGGCCAAGGAAGGACTCATTAAATTTTGGAGGTGATCCAAGTCACAGGGCAGATCCAGGAAATCAATTTCTCTTTCACTAACGTCGCGAGACACAGCGTTTGCCGTACATCTTAAAATCCAGTAGATGGCAGTAAAGTTCAATAGTGACAAAACATAACCAGTGTAGAAATACGATGACTTCATATCACAATCCACATTCATGGGTAGCAGTAATCCTCTGGGATACACATGTAGGCAAGTAATTCTTACAGTTTTGGAAATATATCCAGACATATAAAAGTGGCTGCGGTTGCAGATTTGCGTATCATAGAAGATTCGATTATTGTCCTTGGCGGAGGTCTGCGCTCTCCGAGTGCCTTCTAGATAAAGAAAATCAGGCTAAACACACATTAATAATTATTTGTACAGCATTGTGCCCAGTGTCTGTATTTATGTACACTTCTGATATATCAAGGATATTCGTTTGATAAATTTTTTATATATAATATTATAATTACTAACTGACTTGAAGCAGATCATGTGGAGTTAAAATGTAGTACTTAATCACTAAACTTGGAAAATGTTACAGGTTTTATGGATTTTTTAAAATTATTTTTACAAATAAAAATGTTTTTCATATATGTAAAATATTCTTGTAAACATTGGAAAAATCGCCAAACAGTTTAAAAAAAAAAGCAACTGCAGTTTGTGAAATTCTAAAGGAAACAGATTACATGAACATACAGAATTAAATCACAGGCTCTGACACAATTTCATGGAAACTTTACATTCCGCTCCATATTCTTGATTTGATTCACCACCTAAACAATCAGATAGCACTGGATTTTCCTGAGAGGAAATGGAGAGAGCAAATTGAGGAAAAAAACCCTCAGGAATGAGATGCAGGTTTAATGTAAAGTGAAGTGCTTTGGGGAGTGAGGCGGCATGCGGTGAGGCCGTGCTGATGAAGCCGTTTAATCAGAGCGAGCTGCTTCGTCATTGAAATGAAGTGGCCTCAGTGAGTCAGGGATGATCTCTTCACCTCCACGGCCATCTGCGCTAATTCACACGTCTGGACCTCGTTTGCATTCGGAAATCTATTAATTTCCTTTTCCTATTTATTTAACCCCCCTGGGGTGGCGATTATTTCGTTACGCAGGCTTACTAAAGGAGCAGCGCCATCATTTCCTAAACAGCGCAAATATACATTTTCCACCGCACAGCCCTGGTTCTGCACAATAAACCCCATCTGCCGAGTTAGGACGAGATGTGAAGCCTGAGGTGATGGTTATCTATTTTTAAGATGATGGGGACGTTTCTTTTTATCTTTTTTTTTCCACAGTCACGATTGCGTAATTTTAATTGCATTTTAATAGCTGATTATGACGTGCATGAGGTGACAAATGCAGGAGTTAATTTCATGCTTAACAAAATGTTATGGACATTGAGTAATGGCAACCTTTTGTTTCCTGACACTAATGCGGGAACAGTGCTCAGATTGTGGGAGTCAAACACTTTTTATTATTATTATTATTATTATTATTATTATTATTCTCATTGTATTATTCATTATCATCTACAGCAACCTCTAAAAATCTGAGTCAAAAGCCAAGAACTGTTCTTATTAGTTCACCGGTTATTAAAAACGAGTATAAATCTTTACTGTATGTAGTGAGTGAAGAAGGCAGGTGGATTCCGCTGGATTTTACACAATATTTAACCCATACCTGTCTCTACAGGATGTTTAGTTGTTTCTCTCCATGCAGTAACACCTCTGATAAATGCAACACATCTGGCTGAAGATGCTGCGCTAAGCTAAAAGTGGAAAATGAATTTAAGCGTTAAAGTGTTAAAGCCTTGAACTTACAACGGGCTTACAAATCCAGCTCAGCTTTACGGTATGAGGTCACGTATAAATAGTACTCCTTCTCATCACACACACACACACACACGGGAGCTGACGAGGTTCAGATCCTCAGGTACAGTAAGAAAGCATGGCTCTTTTGCAATAGTAAAAAAACAAAAATCTATAGTATAACAATAGTATAGTATAATAATAGTATAACAAACAAAAATCAGCTGCGATCAGGTAACGCTCTAAAGAAAGTTCCTTTTTCAAATCTCTCTCTCTCTGTCTCTCATTCCCTCTTTCTTGCTGCCTCTCCCTGTCATTATATCTCTCCTTCTCTCTTGCTAAATATCTCTCTTTGTCTGTCTCTCCTGTTCTCTCTCTTTCTGTCTCTCTGTCTACTTGTTTAACCTGTTTCAGTCTTTCTCAGGGTCTCCATCACTCTGCCTCTCTCTCTCTCTCTCTCTCTCTCTCTGTCTCTCTCTGTCTTGTGAGCTGCAGGGTTTCAACAGAAGTCTCTGGAATGTGGTTAATCTTCCCGAGAGAGAGAGAGAGAGAGAGAGAGAGAGAGAGATACTGTACCGGCATACTGTACAGGAGGATAAAATTAGCAGCCAGTCACATAGCGGCCTGTCCACTTCTCTATCCTATAGCTCTCTCTCTCACACACACACACAATCCTGCAGGACAGAGGAAAGAAGCAGGAAGAGATGGATGACTAGGACAGCACACACTGTTTGAATTGCTAATGTTTCACACAGATAACCTGAGAGCCAGAAATGCACACAAATCACAACAGAATAGAGGAAAATCAGAAATACACAGAGGGAGAAAGAGAGAGAGAGAGAGAGCATGTTTTCCATCTAGCACTTTTATGCAAATTCAGAAAATGTGAATTATAGACTTTACTGTAAAAAGCCCAAAATTTGGCACAACAGAAAAGCGTTTGCTCTATCGGTAGGAGATCACGAGGTCCATTCCTGACAGTGTCACAGCCAAGAGAGCAAAACTAGTCTTCAGTATTGTTCTACAATGTACAAAATAGTCAAAATATAGAAACACCTATGAATGAGTAGGGGTGTACAAACTTCTGACTTTTGGGTATTGTAGCCCCCCCCCACCTTAATCACTTTTATGTCATTTTCACATAATATTAGTTGATGGAAACACAGATTTATTCACATTTTCTTTTGCTACCTTCTCTAGAATTCATTTAAGATGGCAAAACGTTTGAATGGAAACACCATCCCTTAGTGACATGATTTTTCTTCTCTGAGCGTAACCTATTTTATTTTATTGATACCGGTTGCAGTTCTGACAAACATGGCGCTGAGAAATCGAGTTTTTCGTCTTTGTGTGCGTTATCTAAGTTAAAAACATGACAGTGGTGAAACTGTTGTGTTGTATCATCTGACATGTTCTCATCACTCCCTCAGGCAGGAGCTGAACTACAGCTGGGGGTGTAAACAGATGTGAAGGCGACAGAGGTGAGAGATTTCTCCCAAACGGACTTATGTACAAACTGCAGCTAATCCTCATTAAAAAGTCAGTCAGCTACTGAGAAACCGCTCCGGGGAAAAGGGTTTTTACAGAATTAAACAGCTCTTTAAGAAGCTTCTACACTGAGGGCCAGATGCAGGTGTGACTCGATGCAGCCAGAAAATCTGCTCAAAACATGGCTGACGTTAAAGTTTAGTTTCTTGTAGCACATCACACAATACGGGCCTGGGACACGCCTACTAAACATTTCGTTCGAGAGTCGAACCACTCTGTAAAGTCTTCTCCATCACATCCCAAAGACTTTCAGTGGGGTTAAGTTCAGGACTCTGTGGTGATTAACTTATGTGTGAAAATGATTCCTCATGCTCCCTGAATTCTGCATGACGGGTGCATCGCTTCATGAGCTTCCCTTCTTACCCTGACACACCCATCACTCTGGAACAGGGTTAATCTGGACTCATCAGACCACATGACGTTTTTCCATTGCTCCAGAGTCCAATCTTTATGCTCCCTAGCAAA
>JAOTRR010000022.1:8323611-8341902 GCA_028570945.1 Gogo arcuatus
TTTTAGTCACACAGAGAGAGAGAGAGAGAGAGAGAGAGAGAGAGAGAGAGAGAGAATCCTTGTTTCAATTAGGGCCAGTCACAAAGTGCTGACTCCACCGGTCTGTGTTTGGGACGCTGCCAAAGAGACACAACCTGAACGAGGCTGGAGGCCAAACCTACTTTAGGGACACTAAGCCACTTCACACACACTTCTCTCACTTCTCATTTTGCTGTGTTTACGATCCAACGGTTTCTGATAAGAGATTTGAAGCTGCTAGCAGCCAATCAGAAGAAGACATAAAAAAAACTTAGAGGACTCTTGAGCTTCAGTGTTGGGGTTTTATATTATTTTAATCAGCGCACAAGACATTAAACTAAATATGGAGCAAAAAAAAAGATGTTTATTTTAGGGCCAAGTCAAAGCTGATCAGCACAAAAGCCATGGGCCAGTTTTAGTTTATTCACCGAGAAAGTAATTAGTTTTTTAATAAAAAAGACCAAAAAAAAAGAAAAAAGACAAAAGAAAAAAATATGTGGAATCGGCAATGAATTAACTAAAAAATTAATTAAATACAATTAAACAAAATAAATTAATTATTAACGTACACACTTTCTTTTATTTTTTAACATTCCTGTTTCTTTTTTGTTTTGCTTTTTTATTCTCTATTCTTTTCCTTTTTTCATTTACATTTTACTGTCCCACTTAAATCGAAAAGTAGTAAGAAAAGAAACGAGAAAAGTAGAAAGAAAAGCAAGAAGTGAACTGAAGTATAAAAAAGGGAAATCATAAATAGAAAAAAAAATAGATACTTTAAAAAAAAATTACAAATTTAATTTTAAAAAACCAAAACAATAATGTGTAGATGAATTTAATGCTTATCAAATTAATTTATGATTTAGATCGTTAACTGCTTTTTCATTGATTTGCTTGTGAATTGATTTACTTTTTCAAACAACTAATATTTTTTAGTTTGTTATTTTGTAATTGTTTGAATAATTTATTGTTCCTTTTTTCTGACACTCCTTGACAGTTCAAGGTTAAAAGGAATAGAAATCGTGTATTTATACATATTTCTTCCTACCGCGTGCAGACCGCTGTGTCTGAACAGCACTGAATCAGCTGTGTGTTTGAGCGTGAAGCTTTTCCTCTCCGTCCTCATCGCTCACCTCCTGAGACGAGGTGAATGTGGGCGAGTTTGAGTTTTGCACCAACACACTTGTGTTACGCTTAAAATATTAATCTCTCTGTGCTTGTAGTTCTTTTTAATCTCACTGTCGTTTCGCTGAAGGTTTTCTTTTCTCCTGCTAATCCTTTATACAGATGCAGGCGTCTGCGCAAACGTCTGGGGTTTGGACAAATTTGCAATCTGTCCTGAAAGGAATGATCCAAAGATCATTGCAACAAATATTCCAGAAAGTTGCCAAACTTGAGTGTTAAATTAGTTTGAAAATGGTTAAATAAGTAAGAATTGAAAGTTCTCATTCCAAAGTTGATTATTTAACTCACCAAGGTAAATTAATATGCAAATACCTGCTGACTAGCATGCAGACAACTCCACTGCTGGAAATGTATTTGGTGAGCAAGCTATAAAGATTTTGCTAGCCAACAATCTACCGTTAGCTAAACACTAAATATTTGCTAGGCTTTTTGTAAAAAAGTCACATGACGGCCTAACCAAAATGCTAACTAGCCAAGTTAGCGCAAAAGACAACTTGGCAGAATTAGAAACGTACTTGGTTATTAATATTAAGCTAAGCCTAGCTATACATTAGTTATGTGCGTAATTTTTTTCTAAAAAGTTAATCAGTGGCCAAAATTGTCTTCTTCGTATTGAAAATTTTGCTAGCCAACAATCCAATGTTAGCTAAACTCTAAATATTTGCTAATCATTTTGTAAAACGTCAAATGATGGTCATTCTAAAATGCTTACTAGTCAAGTAAACCAAAAGACAATTCAACTGTTTTGGAAATATACTTCGCTAGTAAGCTAACATTAACCAAACACTAGTTATGTGCGTATTTTCTTCTAAAAACTTAATCAGTGGCCAAAACTGAAACTTTTGCTAGCCAACAATTTAACAGTAGCTAAATACTAGACACTTGGACATCTTCAAAAAATGTTCTAAAATGATCTAAAATAATTCGATGGCTAATCCAAACTTGCTGACTAGCCAAATTCTCCCAACAGACAACTAGAGAGTGTGAGAAATGCACTTTGCTAGTGTTACCTACATATATGCTACGTATGTGTGCATCATCTTGTGCGTAAAGTTTATTTAATCTTTGCTTTGTAGAAATCAAAAATAAACCAAGACGTTAAGCTGAAATTAGCTTAATATGAAGTAAAAGCTTCAATTTGGACATTAATTTAAAACTGTTAATCGTGTAAAATCTTCTCAGCAATTAATCAATCATAGATGAGTAATTATCAACCTTAGACAAAACCTTACGTATGTTCTACATTAGCTGCTGCAAAGTCGATTTCTGATGTATGCTAACTACTTTTCTAATAAAGAGTTCTGATTTGATGGATGCACACGGCGTTCTGTCTTACCTCCTCCCACTGGTGGATGTATCTGATGAGGCGTGAGAGGCGGAGCAGACGCAGCAGGCTGAGGATCTTGGTGAAGCGGACGATGCGCAGCGCCCGCGCCGTCTTGTACACCTCTGAGTCGAAGCCCTTCTCCACGATCAGAAAGATATAATCCACGGGAATGGAGGAGAGAAAATCCACCACGAACCAGCTCTTCAGATAGTTCATCTTAATCACCTTGGGATCCAGGATGATCTCCGAGCTCTCCTCGTTGACGATTCCCGTGCGGAAGTTCATGACCAGGTCCACCAGGAAGATGGTGTCCGAGGCCACGTTGAACACCAGCCAGGTGGTTGTGGTCTGCTCGGAAAAGAACGTTATTCCTACAGGAATGATGATTAGGTTTCCCATCATCATGATGAGCATGATCAAGTCCCAGTAGAACCTGCCAGGGGGATGAAAATAGCAGCTGGTCAGAGATTCGGTTCACACACACATACACACACACATGCTCGCCAAGCATGCTAATCACGAATTCCAAGCTCTTTAATGAAGAGAAACGTGGTACAGAGAGGTTAATGAGGGTATGCAAATGTTCTCAGCTTTTCACACACTTCATGTTTGAATTTTCTTCATGCTTAACATGCAGCAGCTGCTAAAGGGCTTGAGAAATACACAAGTTGAGAAAGATATGCATGTTCCCAGGATTAGCATCGAACGTCAGGATCTAGAATTACACACATTCATGCTTCAAACTGATCTTACCATGTGTTCACACTAGAAAGCAACAAATCACTCGTGTCACTTGTAGTTTGTTGATTGCGGGCGTGGCCTGTCCAGCATTGGAGGTTTTTTTATAGTTAACTGTACTACCTAACTAGACTAACTGTAACTAGCTAACTGTACTACAAACTATCTCAAAATGTCTGATATTTTCTCTTTATTACTAGTTACACAAATTTTACAATATTTTATAATTATAATTAAGCTGATTCTCGCACTAAGCCTATCTGTACCATGTATAGTTGTCATTATATTTTCAAAGTAGTGACTAGCTGGGATTCCATTTACCTGCTTAATGCGGAAGTTGAAATTGCAAGCTAAAAAAAAATGAATAATGGAAACACGTGAATTTTGAAAAACTTTCAAATATCGCAAAAATGTTTACACGCTAACATGAGATGGTTTTTTTCAGACAATTCGACAAAGCAATATTTCGCAAAACTGAAATGGAAACACGTTTCGCATTCGATTAAACACTACCACGGCTATTGCGGTGGATGCAATCGAAATCCCGGGTCAAATATCAGATCTTGGAGATCCGAATGACTATCACGAGAGGAGAAACCCAGCTTTAATCTCATAATATCACTCAGTGGAAACAGAAACAATCCGTAATTGGGTTGTGTCGATGTTTTTTTTTATCGCTTCTATTTTGCGTAGCAATGCAATGGATCCTGTCAGGTAAGGTGGATGGAGGTGGATGCAAATGCAGGATTTCTTTTATTTAAGTAAACCAGGAACAAAACAATCAACAAGCAGCATGAACATGAACTGACACAAAACACTACGAGGGATAATAACAACAGAAGCTTGACAACGAAACACAGAAACTGGAACTTAGGAACAATTAGAAACAGGTGAGAGTGATTAGGGACATGTGATGTGCTGGGGCTTGTGGGTAATGTAGCTCCTGGCAGCCATGTTCGCAGGCTGCGGTGCATTCTGGGAAGTGTGGTCCGGAAGCGTAGCTTGGCGCCAGGTTCAGCGCTTAGAAATACCACCATTAGCTTGATACTCTCTATATACAAATTAGCATTAGAATTAACTAGCGGAAATTAGCATTATCATAGCGGTAATGATAAAATGAATTACGAGGTATCGGAATTAAACATTTATAGATGATAAAGGGGTTTTGACATCAGCTTTGCATAAATCAGCCAGTATTGCTATATACAATATTTATGCAATTACTGAATATTTCTTTGGACAACAACTCGAGATCGCTGCTGTTTTCCAAACCAAATATGCTCTTAAAGCTAGCTAGCTAGTTTGGTCATTTAGCTAGATAATAATAATAACAATAATAATAATAATAATAATAATAATAATAATAATAAAGTGTCCATGAAATCAAAATTAGTGTTTTTGTACAAGCAATTTGCCATTGTGGATGCAAAGAAGCCAGTATATACTTAAACATGACAGAAAGTGTGTTTTGTAGATATTTTATTTTAATTTTACAGTTTATCATTTCTGGGAAAATAGTGAAAACATTTTGATGAGTCATCCTGTACTCGTCCGATTTGCATCCAGTCAAACGCTCTCTAGAATGCATTATGTCCTGCAGGGACTGCAGCGAGCAGCTAGTTAGTATCAAACATGAGTCGTTCATGTAGTTTTGGCCACGTATATACAGTATAATGTTTGTTAACGTAAAAAAGCGTATTAGTTGTACAACTCAGTAGGGAACAGAACAGGTTGGTTTTTCCGAGTCGAGCTCTTCCCGTGAGTGGCAGTTCTATAAAAAAAAAAAACACCTCATCTCTCTCCGTCTCTCGCCCTCTCTGAATCCCGACAGCCAGATCCAAGCCGTCAATCAAAACACAAAATGTCCGACAGCCTCTATTTTCACCCACTGCTCTTTTATTAACCTTCGGTTGCACCTGGGACGAGCCCTGCGTCAACTGCAGCATCCGGAAAATTCCACTCAACAGTAACATCAGACAAGCCGTGCTGCACTTCACTCTGAAGGATTTACTAATAATTCAGGGCTTAATATGTTGACAAGAGGCTTTTCAAAAAAAATTAAAACAGTAATCTTGGTACAGTAATCATGGACACTTTAGAGGTAGCTTGCTAAAAGACCAAGCTAGATAGATAGCTATCTATAGCAGTGTATTTTTAAAAGTTGGTTGTCCATAGAAACTTCAGTCACACTTTACTCGAAGAGGACTTACTTTGGCCCTTCACAAGCACTGATTAATATTTTATAAAGCAATACTAGAGGACTTTATGTAAAGATGTTACAAGAAGACCCATGTTGAAGAATCTGGGTAGGTAGCTAGTTCTCAAAAGTCCAAGTAAAACTGTCATGGCCGCCATGTTCGTTTTTTACAGATGTGTGTGAGACGTAGCCACGATCTCAGTGACAAGAGATGTGAACTGCAGACGCTCCATATAAACATAGTGAAACGTGTGTAATTGTTGATATGGTGAAGTTTTCTAGAAGGAGATGTTTATGTAACATCTACAGGCACTTTCAGACCAAACAGTTCTAGGATTCACTGAGAGGAACTACCCCCTCAGGAGCTCCAACGAGAACCACATACCATCAAGGGCTTTTTTTCTGTTTGCATTCGCACCGCCGGGTAGGAACGCTGAAGTGATGTGAGCCGGCTTGCTAGCATGACGTTAGCATGAAATGCTAGTGAAGATTTTTATATTTTGCTTAGACGCATCAAAATTACTCTTTATTTTCTCCATCGCGTATACGCTCAATAAAGCCTGGACTTCACTGTCAGTCCATTTGTCCATGTTTTTTTTTAACGCTAATGTTAAGAGCTGTTGTTTACACGGCTAACGTTTTACACGGATTTTTAAAAACACTGGTTGCCCGTGCTGATGTTCAGCCAATCACTTATGGTTCCTCTTGTGCTGGTAGAGAACATACTGTGAAGTAGGAGCTAAAAAAACTCCCTCAAAACAGCATTCTAAGAACTACAATTATCCTCAGTTCCTGCAGTGCGGACACACAAAAAAGGAGGAACTTCCTCCAACAGTTCTAAGAACTATGAAAAGGTTCCTCTGGTCTGAAAGCACCTTACGGAAGGAGTCTCCAGTGTCAGTAAAACGTAAAACGTAAAAAGGTAAAATATAGGATAAGGGAACAACTGTTTATAGCTGCTATAATGTAAGTGAGAACAGTGAGAATGTAACTTGTTTCCCACTAAAGCAGAACATCCAAACGATTAGCTAGAGACATTCCTCGGACCGATCCTATGCTCCCACTGATGTTTCTTCAGTTCTCCACTCACAACTTTTGTTCGTACTTGCAATTCGTTCCCATTTACTGTTTGAGTCGCAAGAATGGAAGAAAAAAAAAGTACAACCATGGCTTCATTTTATCCTGTCGTATACATTATGAAGAAAAATAAAGCATTAATGACACCCCCCCCCCCCACACACACACACTCTTGTATAAACAATATATACATATATTAAATTTTTGTTGTTTCATACAGGATGTTTTGGAAGTCCACAGATGGTGAAAGGAGGATGAAACATGACTCCAGCTTTACAGTTCAAGCAAATATGTACAGTATACACAAGGATAAGCACACACACACACACACAAAGCATACATTACACACTCCCATGCACTTCTAACCCACATACGAACTCAGAAAACATGCAGCTATGCAAATTATTTTTTTAGCCTCGTACACACTCTTCTGCATTTTCAATCTCATTTTTTTATACACATGAACTCGATACCCGTGCTAATGTGACAGGCTAAAGCTAGCAGGCGCAGGGAAATGTCCCAGTCACTGATAACAACATTCATCTATACGAAAATAGATGCTTTCAAGAATCGTATCTCGTGCTGAAAACCCCACCAGTGCCTCCGTAACAGATCCGCTTTAACTAACCGAAGCGTCAGGGCCTTGCTTTATAAATATCTCCAGATCATGTTTCTGATAATTGTGTATCCTCGCCCTAAACCGGGCGTCCTGCTGCTTAATAATATCCACGTCAGGTACTTTTATGCCTGTTAGCGGTGCGTTATGCTCAGGAGCTCGGCTTGAGTTACATGTCAGCCTCGCTGAAGCGTGTAAAAGAACATGCGCTCCACTAGAATAGAGCTCGAGAAACTAAAGCTGTGATGATGGTGTAATTGACAGCTGGTAGTTTTCAGAGGTGGGACTACGGCCATGTTGGGGACCATCTGTCTCATCGCTGAGCTCCAGAGAGCAGAATAGGTCATGGGGGCTGATGCAGACGTCTCATATGACCTCGTGTCTCTCACCGTCTCTGTTGTGTCTCCGTATTTAACATCGACACGTGAAACATAAACACAGCAACAAGGTTCGGGTTCAAGTTCGTCTTTGTCGTTATATGTTTTACAAACATACAAGACTCATGCTCATTCTTATCACATTAACATGAGGTTAGAAGAAGAAGAAGAAGAAGAAGAAGAAATAAAGGACAATGTGGCATATTTGTTATAAGAGGAATAACCCACTTTGGGACATGCTGTTATTGGAAAAGAATCAACCTCAGGGTGGTAACAGTAACTCCGTGTTCATCACACCACCCCATCGTTGATTATTTTCCTATAAAAGCACAACACAGTGTTTTATTGCTCTTATACCATAATATTAAACATAACAATAAACAGATAAGTAGTATGAGGTGTCAGTATTTAATAAATAAAAATATGAATCGCTGGCAAGTTTCTGTAGACGAATAAAACACTTCATGTCATGCTGTTCTCGGAAAATAATCAACAACAGGGTGGTGTGATGAAGCCAAGTTACTAATATAACACAGTAATCTGTCAATCATCACGACTTTCATTTGTAAAAGAACGACACTTCATACTTTTTATCCGTTTATAGTTACACTTACTGTTGTGAAAGATCAGCAAAACAAACAAAATGCAGCTTGTTACCGAGAAACCGTAAAGAAGCGTAAACTCCTCTGTCCTGAAGATGTTACAGCTTTACCTCTGACTGTTACAAAGCGCTGACACTGACACTGGAGACTCCTTCCATCAATGTTACATAAACATCTCCTTACCGCAGAAAACATATTAGAACGAGACGACGTAGTAGAACGAGGGCATTAATATTAATATTAACGTGAGTCGTGGCTGCACTACTGTCAGAAAATTCATCAACACCTTCCAACCAATCACAATCCAGAATTCGAAAGCGATGTGCAACAGTTATTTATACAACACCAAAAGACTCGTACAAGCAGCTCTTCAAAGACCGATTTGGATTTTTGGTGCATTAGCATTAATTTTGTGTCCATCTGATTGGCGTGACGGTGCGTTTGCTGAACCCTAACATCACCCCGTGTTACTGAATTTAGGCCAGCACTCTGCACTGCAGGTGGAAAAACAGAGTTAGACTAATTAAAGAGCACCAGAGGGCATCATTTTGGAAAAAGTGACACGCATTCAACAAGGACCTTCATCAGACTTTAGGGCACGTCTCTGAAGCAGGGTGGAAAAAAAGAGAGAGGGATAGAGAGAGAGAGAGAGAGAGAGAGAGAGAGAGAGAGAGAGAGAGAGAGAGAGCGCTAGACCAAAAAGCATCAATAATGCAAGGAGAAGTTGCAGCCCCCTAAAAATAGCCGTTAAATTTGGTTTAGAAATCGAATGTTGTTTGACGTGGAGGAGGAGGAGGAGGAGGAGGAGCTCGAATTCAAATCCTGCTTTTCTTTTGTTTTTCCTGTAAACATCATCATTTATTTATAAACCCAAGACTCAATCGGAGATCGTTTTCTATCTGATAAATCCATACTCTGATGAAAGAGACAAAATCTCGAACAGGTTTGAGTTTCTCATGAACCTGAAAGTTTCCATCACACCATACATTTATAATTCATAGAACCCTTTATTTATAAAACATTAGCTGTGACAAATGTGAATATAACACAATATATAACTTTATGTACAAAATTCAACCCAAAGGAAGTCACTGGGGTGCTTCAATGAGCTACGATGCTAATGTAGCTAACAAAACAAAAAAATCTCATAACCACCGTTTCTTATTATCCTGTTATCTCTGTACTATGTACAGAGACGTTAGGTAGAAAAAGAAAGCTTGGAAGGATGTAGCAGAGATCGTCGGTGCCTCTGGTGAGGGTACGTAGCTAGTACAGTTAGCTCGCTTTGCTAGTCTAATCTGAAAACGAAGCAGGTAACACGTAAATCAAAAATAAATGTTACACGTATAAATCTCATAGTTAGCTGTAGGCTATACATTTTGGTTGCTACTGCAACAATAAATAGAGCCTGAGATGCAGGTAGGAGGCGTGGCCTAACATTTGAAGAATTGATTATGTACATTTAAATTTATTTTAATACATGCTTCTTTTGCGATGTCCTTTAAGGCAAGTTAGCTATTAGCTTCGCTTACATGTGAGGTACGTTAGCCTTGTCGCTCCAGAGCAAAACGAAAGAAGCAAACTTCATGCACTAAACATACTGTATCTCAAATAATCGAGGATGTTTTGGACTGGAATTTTCTCACAGATGGAACAAACTGTGATGCTAAAACACCATCATTGTTATTTCCTTGCGTCTGGATGGGAATAAAATCACAGAGTATCACCTGTAAAGGACAGAAACACAACACTATCTACCCTTGAAAAGGGTAAAGTCACCCTCAAGTGCAGAGGAGAATACGCCGTCAAATAAAGGCATGTCAGAATTCCTCAGTATTGGCTTCTCCTTCCCTGCATTATAAATTACAGCCTGCGTTTTCCCCGAGGAGAAGCGACAGCTGAACTGCATCATGCCGGAGACAAACACGGCAGAAATATGACAAAATTTCAGCAGACGATGAATAATGACTTTTATGAAACGTTTGTTAATCTTTAAATCACCTGTGTATTAAGGGTGATCGTGGAACATCACGTTTCCGTCGGTGCTTCAAAACCTCATTAGTCCTCATTCACTGGCTGCTTTTTTCTGTCTCCTATTCATGTGGCCCGGTCAGTGATAAACAATCATCCAGTCAGACGAAAGAGTTGATTAATTTTCTATAACAGCAGCTCTGACAGTAGTGCAGCTGCAAATCGCAGGTTTATATTAATGCACTGGTTCTAATATTAATACATTATGGTTTCTATAGTAACAGCTCATTCACAGAGACTCGTACAACTGACGCTCCACATAAACAGATAAAAACCGTGTGCAGTCACTGATAGGGTGAAGTTTTTTGGAAGGAAACATTTATGTAACCTTTATGGAAGGAGTCTCCAGTGTCAGTGCTTTGTAACAGTCAGAGGTAAAGCTGTAACTTTAAGTTTTCCAACATCTTCAGGACAGAGGAGTTTATGCTTCTTTGCAGTTTCTCAGTAACGTGACAAGCTGTGGTTTTGTTTTCATTTGTTTGTTTGTTTGTTTGTTTGTTTGTTTTGCCTTTTGCTGCTGCTGATGGAATGACTGTTTATAGGTACTATAATGTAAGTGAGAACGGGAATTTTTTAGAACATTCCACATCATAAAAAAGTAACTCTAAATGGATAAATAGTACAACATACAAGTTGGAATAAAACACTTCAGGACATGCCGATATAGAAAAATAATCCACTTAATGGTTGTAGCAGTAACTCCACTGCATCCCATCACGCTGTCATTGATTGTTTTCCTATAACAGCACAACACTGTGTTTTTTCACTTAAAAACCTAATGACGGAGGTAAGTTGGAGTTAAAAGCTTCCGCTGCAGCAGAACTGATACACTGGGGAGCAAGAACATGGCATAAAAACTGAAAATATGGTGAGCAGAAGTGCTTTATGGTGTTTTGGCTGGCATACAAGGCATAAAAATATCACAGTTTTGATGGAAAGCCATCTGGAATTGCTTTCCAAAGAACATAAAGCTTGATCAAATAATTCTCCGTTCGTGTTTATGCATGTTTTAAAACCTGAAACTGGAGAGTTTTTTGGCCGAGTTTCAGACCAAAGACCTTTCGTGTGTGAGGTAAAAGAGAAACTCACCTCACATTAAAAAAAAAAACAAATGTGGAAACCACATTCTGAAGTAACTCACCTACTGTAGAAATGCAAAAAATGTGCAAACTACCGTAATTTCTGTAGTAACTCACTTACCATGAAAAAATGCAAAAAATGTGCAAACTACCATAATTTCTGAATTAACACCTATTGTAGAAATGCAAAAAGTGTGCAAACTACCGTAATTTCTGTAGTAACTCACCTACCATAAAAAAACAGAAAATACTGTGCAAACTACTATAATTTCTAAGTAACACACCTCCCATAAAAGTGCTAAAAACTGTGCAAACTACCGTAATTTCTGTAGTAACTCACCTCACAGAAAGCTTTAACAAATGCACAAATTACCGTAACTAATGGATTATCCCGTATACCATAAAAAATGTACAAATGACTATAGACAAAAGTATTCCAACTCCTTACAGTCGTAACACTTGTCCTTGTATAAGTGTTTTTGTCTTAGGCACATGTCTATGCTATTATATTAGATGTATATTAGACGAGCTACTACATAACTTACGGTAGTTTGCTGAAGTAGGTTTTGTGTTTATAGAGTAGGCAGGCCACTCCACAGCTACAGCATTTTGCACATTTGTTCATGTTTTTATGTTAGGTGTGCTACTCCAGAAATTGCATGTTTATTAGTGTATTTACGGTAGCTGAGCCTTTCCAGTGGTTATCGTAACTTCTGGAATAGAACATTTACCACACAAACACAAATTAATGCTAATAAAGGGGATGATTCATGATTAGTGTTATAATGTACTAATGATGTCTGTTATATCATCGTATCACACAGCGCTGAGGTCCACCAACCATACAGGCCATCTGTTGCTCTGCATAAAGTATTTGCCCCCCCCCACCACTCTGTAATGACACGTTCATGCTAATAATGTTCATCTGCACTATGAGCTCTGTGGTGTATAACGGCGGTGTAGAATAGAATCGTCATAGCGGTGTGCTGGCTGGCAGCACTGGTGATGACAGCATCGTTAGCTCCCGCACTCGTCCCTCACGTCTCCATCTCCGTCTCTCTTTTGTTGTTAAGCTCATTTGTAGGTGTGATGAAATCGTGTGTCGAAAGCACGAGCGAAACAGAGTCACCTGAGAAGGAACGATGTAAAGGTATTACAAACCCTCGTGTCATTTATTTAAACACACGATGAAACCAGCAGTGCTTTAAATAAACACATGATGACACAGCAACATTCTGGTACAAATAAAGCAAATAAAGTGTGTAGTTTATTTAATAAAGTGTAAAAAGTATACGATACAAAAAACTAAATAATTTCACTGTGCGAGAGTACATGTGACAAAAATAAAGGCTTCGGCCTTGGTTCTTCTTCTTCTTCTAAATATTCATGTTGCATGGGAGAATTTGGAAGGACGGGGAAAACCTCATATTCTAAATCTAAAAACCTTTGTGCAGTTGTAGCGCAACGGCTGTAGCGGCGCAGTTAACATAAAAATATTAACAAATGTGCAAACCACTGAACCTGCTGGAGCAACATGCCAACAGTACAAACGCTAAAATATATACACACTATCGTAATTTCTGGAGTAGCACTCTTCTTATTAAAAAAAAACACAAACTAGTGTACAAACTATTGTAAATGCTGATGGCGCATGCCTCTGGATTATTACCTCCGTGTCCATAAGACATAAAGAACAAGCTGACAGACAAAGCGTCACTAAGCATTAAGGATTGTGATATGTAGTTGTATATCATAGGAAGAACGTGTTACATCATCGTGTTAGCATTGGTGTTAAGCTCATCCTGTCTCAGGTTATATCACCAATCTGAGCTCACCTTGTCTCAGAGGGCTTGACACTGTACTGGCCGCACACACATACACACACACATACACATGCAAGCGAGCCAAGCGATGCTACGGCTATCACTTCATGCTGTTGCTACAAACTTTATGCCATGACGCAAAATCTAACGCTGAAATGCATTAGAGAATATTGTGTACTCGCTGCATATTGTAACATTTTCCTGGTCTATGCATAAACACCCGATTTAACTCGCCAGCTCATGACCACACCCATCATGAAAAACACTGCCGGGGGTGTGGGGCGGGGCTCAGGAGAGCACACTGTATTACATTAAACACACTAAATTCATCACCATTGCATTAATGTGCTGTGGTGTTGAGCAGAAAGCGGTCGTTTTCACTTAATTCAACACCGAGGTTTTAAAAATGCACTGTTATCCCTTCAACATTGAGCTTTAACTCACCAGACACAGATTCAACACTTAAGTGTTAATTTTACACTGTTAACACTTCAGCACTGAGCTTTAATACAAAACTTCAATTAAATAATTAATTCAAAACAGTAAACACTGGTTCGCCACTGAAGTGTTCATTCTACACTGAGCTTTATTTCAGTAAAGGAGTAATTTAAGACTGCAAGCCTTCATTCAGCAACATTGTGGGTGTTAATTTAGCACTGAAAGCATTAATTCAACACTGTGGGTGTTAATTTAGCATTGGGAGCAATACTGTATGTGCTAACACAACACACAGTTCAACACAGCAACGGTTAAATCAACACCTTCAATATTCACGAACACTGCATTTGTTAAATCAGCACTGCATGTACTAAACACTGCCCAAGTTCATTTAACACCACAGTCGTAAATTAAACACTGCAGTGTTCATTCTGCACAGTTAGCACTTTAAATCTCATGTGTGTTGGTTTACATTAGTGTTAATTTAACACTCATAGCTACATAAATAAACACTAGAGGTGTTAATACTGTATGTGCTAACTCACCACTAATGTTAATTAAACATGGAAGTGTTCATTCTACATTGAGGGGAGTTAATTCAATACTGTAGCAGTTAAACAAATCATGTATTGGTTAATTTAACATTGAAGTGTTAATTATTGCATTCTTAATTCAACACTGTAAACACTAATGAACTCTTAAGTGTTAATTTAATGCTAAAGTGTTAATTCTGCACTTTAAAACAGTCGAAATTGGGGAGGAGCATCATTTAAAACTAATTTAACACCATAGGTATTGATTTGATTCAACACTGAAATGTTAATTCTGCAATGTTGAGTGAACACTAAGTTGATTTAATACGGTTACTATAAGTGTTAACACTGGGTGTTCATTCAAAACACTACAAGCTTCAATTTCAGATGGCGAGGCAAGAGTTAAATCAATTACAATGAATTTTTCAATACTAAAGTATTAATTCTGTACCATGCTGGTATTAATTCACACATTAGCATTAACTCAACACTATCATTTAAGTAAACACTGGGGATGTTAATTAATTACTGCATGTGCTAACTCAACACTAAGTCAATAATTAATTGAAATGTAAGTGTTTATTTATTATGCACTTTTAACACAAGCACTGAGCTTTAATTCAATACTGATTAAATGTTAAGTATGAACTCAATCAATACTAAAGTGTTAATTCTGCACTGGACCTCTTTCAACTTTGTAGGTGTCAGTGTTTCAACACCACAAACATTAATTCACCAGATAAATTAAATGTTGGACTTCAGATATAAATGTAACACTGTGGTATTAATTTAATACTATGGGTGTTGTGCAGTGTTATAAGAATTAACACTTCAGCTCTGTAGCATTAATGTAAATATTATTGTAATAGTTAATTCAATATGCTGGGGGTTAATTCACTACTGTAACCCAACACTGTTAGTAATTCAACACTACATTACCTCAACACTATAAGCAATAAGTGTACACTTGGTACTGCTGGTGTTTATCCTGCCTCGAAGTGTTGAGTTTTAAATACTGTACTGTGTGCATTAACTCAAACATCGAAGCTGTTTTGAAATGCAAAATCCAACCCTTCCTTAAGAAAAAACCCCCCACACCTCACCTTTAACTGAACACTGTAAGGGTTAAACACTGCAGGTGTTAATTCAGCACACTGAGCATTAGTGTTGAGTGTACAATGTTTTAAATGGGAAAGCTGCATTCTTTACAATCACATGTCATAGCAGAACATGGAGCTATGTGGAATTCCAACCTCCGCCATCCCCCAACAAACACACACACACACACAGACACACACACACTAATCACCTAGCTTAACGGGATTAGCATTAACTACTTGAGGCTCAGTACGATGGAATGCGTCGGCGTTACCGCGCATGCTTCAGGTCACAGTGTTACCCTCAGCACAGCAACAATTCCAGAATGAACACTTACAGAGTTATATTAAAGGGGTAGTTCCAGCAAAAATGAAAAGTACACAATGTCCCCGTTGCCCCAAACATTAGTGTTACCCTGGAGCCTCTGACATAGCCGTGTGTTACTTAGCAACAATATCATAACACTATTTCTCTGTCAAAATGTTTTCCTTTGACAACACTGACACGTTAGCAACGGCTAACATGAAAATATTCCCTGTGACACAGATGTCTATTACATGCTAACAGAATTAGGCTTGTATCTCACTCATTATTTGTTAGCATCTTTAGCCTCTATCTTCACTTATGTTTACGCTAGCAGTCACACGTCATTTGTAGTTTGTCTCTTGTGGGTGTGGCTTGTGATCCAGTTTTTTTTAAAGCTCTAATGAGAAACAGTCGTAGCTGTATACAGCTAACTAGTGAAACGCAAATTAAACAATGGTTAAAACTGGTTGTTTGACTTACGTTACAGGTGAGACTGCAGACTAGCTTCGTTCTCAGATTAGATTAGCAAAGTGTTAGCAAAAATGTACTGGCTACATACACTCACTAAAGGCACAGTATAAAATGAAACCATTTTAATGTTATAATTTTTTCTTCCATTTGGTGCGTCAAACAGTAAATGGGAACTAACTGCAGGTAGGAACTAAAGTTCTGAGAGGGGAAGTGAAGAAACGTCGCACCACACGCACGAAAGGATCGGCCCGAGGAATCGTTTTAGTCGATGGTTTGGATTTGTTGCTTCTGTACTGCTATGTGCGTAGAATTGAGAAAATCACAATTCATACTGTATGTCGCGTGTGGATTGTAGAAAATGGTCACATCCAGATTAACACGTCAAAGATGACAGAAAATACCTTGTTAGCACGTCCATTTTGTATATCTTAAGGTGTTTGGACTATTAAGGCTTCCGTCCTGTCAGTTGGCGTCAACATACCCACCGCTTTCTGACATAGGGGCTGCATCAGGCTGTATGTTTGGGCTAGGTACCTATCACGTATGTACCTTATACACAACTGTGATGAAGTATTTGGGACAGTCCGTTTGTGTGGGGCAG
Organism: Gogo arcuatus; assembly: GCA_028570945.1. Lineage (NCBI taxonomy): Eukaryota > Metazoa > Chordata > Actinopteri > Siluriformes > Anchariidae > Gogo > Gogo arcuatus. Next base: position 8,340,126 of record JAOTRR010000022.1, read on the forward strand.
CTCAGTTTGAGGTGGCTGAGGCGAACACACCACATTAAATGAAAATGTCAAGCTACACTTTTTCTCAATAAGAAACAATAAAGTAAATTATTTCTTAACCTCAATTCATACAAGTCAGGCCGAGTAGGCCTGAGTACGCCTTAAGGCGTTTAAAATGGACGTGTAAACAGGGTATTTTGTCACCTTAAGACGTCCAGATCTGACACGTTATTAATGCAGACGCCGAACTAGACGTTTTGGTCCAGTGAGCATTCTATAGTTTTGTGTTAGCTACATCAGCCTTCCCGCTCCAGTGGAAATCTAGGCTAAAGAAGGAAACACTGAACACCTTCACGCCTTATTTACATTTGGTTTAAAGGGAATACAAACAGGATGAACTTCACCTGTAATACCCACAGTGCTGTGTTCAGGTGAACTATAATCCCTGTATATGTGTAACATACGTTACATATATGTGTAACCCTCTGCACTGTAGGTGTTCATTCAACACTGCATGTGTTAATTTACCCCGGGGAGGGGGGGCGGTGTATAACACAAGCTTTTTGCTGCACGGCTGAGGGCTCGCGAGCTCTTTCCTCCGGTGTGGTGGTGTAAGTGTTTCATCATGTTTTCCTCCCTCTCCCCGGTTAGGTTTGGTCTGGTTGGGCTCACTGCAGACTAAGATGATCTGAGCTCGCGCTTTGTCAAATAAATAAATAAATAAATAAATAAATAAATAAATAGAATCCAAGCATGCGCGCATGCATAAAATAAACCCCCAAGCATGCACGCTTTCACCTGCTCACGGTCGCGCGCGCACGCGCGCGCTGAGTTCACCTTCAAGGCAAGGGCATCGCTGACTCTGAACCGAGCGCGCACTGCATGGATGAGGAGGGTTGCGCGCGCGCTTGCGTGCGTGCGTGCGTACTTGCGTGTGCGCTAGTGTTTACGATCGTGTGCATGCGCGCGTGTGCATGTTGCCAATGACACATACGTATATGTGTATGGATATATGCACGTGCCTGCATGAAAGTAATAAAGCAGTGGTGACTCTGGGGAGCGTGTAAGCGCCTCCCACCTCCACCTTTCTCCCACCTGAAGTCGCTGTACGGGTGAATGATCCAGTACCCGGCGGTCTGCACGCGCTCCTGCTCCTTCTCCACGGCTTTCTGGCTGCCGAACATGCGCAGCGAGAACTTGTTCACACCGGGCTGCAGCATCGCGCCGATCTGCCGCTGCATGAAGCTGTACTGCTGCTGTCGGCTCTCGGTGTCGTCGCACAGCCCCACCGCAGCCTCCTCCCGGTCCCGGTCCGACCTCGCGCTCGCGCTCACCGAGTTGCCGTGCTCTTTAGACGCACTGGGACTCGCACCACCTCCTCCTCCTCCTCCTCCACTGCTTTTCTTCGCCGAGTCTCGCCTCTGCACCGAATTCCCCGCATCCGCTCTCTCGTCCCTCGAGCTCGTCTTGTCCTCCATGACGTCTTGAACCGGGTGTGTGTGCTGATGAGTTTGTTAAATTGTTTTCTGTAATCACGGAGAGGAGGAGCGCGCGCGGAAAGGAGCCCCGCCGGAAGCTCCCTCACGGCTCATTTGATGTGCTTCGGGTCGCGCGGCTCCTTTCGCCGATCGGGCAGCACGCGCACTGACACACCGCGCTGCTGCTGAAACCGGGCAGAGGATCTCTCTCTCTCTCTCTGTCTCTCTCTGTCTATCTCTCTCTGTCTGTCTGTCTCTCTCTCTCTTTGTCTGTCTGTCTCTCTCTCTCTCTCTCTCTCTCTCTCTCTCTCTCTCTCTCT
>JAOTRR010000022.1:8378715-8388846 GCA_028570945.1 Gogo arcuatus
GAATCCTGAAAGGAACCGGTTCAAGAACCCGTTCCCTGTTGGTCGAAAAGGGGTACCAGATCCATATACTCAATATCTGTATACCTGAGATTGGGGCTGTTAGTTACCACACCTGAAAAAAGCAGACTTGTACTGTGGTTTCACTCTAAACTTAAAATTCCTGCTGTTTTTCAAAATCATTTATTTAAAATAAATTAACATGGAATGTGATTTAAAGCAAGTACATGAAAACTGTGTTGCACTCAGAAAGATTTTGGATGAGATTGACGCCCATTACTTGTTATTTACGTTAAGATTTAAGCTTTAGCACAAAACTAACATCAAACACGTCTTGGCTAAATGGCTACATTTGGGGTAAACGGGACGTGGTATCAATTTGACTTTTAGCCAAACTTTTCCTTGAATTATGCATATGCTGTCTGGAAAAAAGAAACACTTTCTCCTCAACTACTTGACATTTTCCGCAAAAAAGAAAATGATGGATTCCAGAAGTCTTTCTCAAACTGATGTTATGCACATATAAAGACATGAGGAAATCATTCGTCTGAAATGTAAGCTTTGATATTGTACAATTTGAACAGATATAGAGAGAGATATTCGCACTAATCATTTCTTGAGCTTCGCCAAAAAATAAAATAAATAAAGAGCTAGGAAACAGATTGAGCAGAATTTATTCAACATCTGTACAACATAAAAAAGCTTGATGATAGCCTTGGCTGTTTTTCCAAATGCATCAGGAAGAAGTCTAAAATTCCAAACAAGTTTAACACGAATACAAAAGGAGACCGAGTAAAGGATTAAACACAAGATTACACGCAAAAGGTTTTTAAGAAACTTTAAAAGTTTTGCCTAAACACATGGTGACCGAGATGGATGCAAATCGGACATGTCAGAGCTACTCTTCTTTTTGGTAATCAGTCTGCTATTCATGTTTTAATACATGTTAATACACATGACTTCATGAATCAGTTAAAAAAATACTCTGCCATTTCATTTCTGGCCACCTGATGGCATTAAAGCGGAGACGATGGGATTGTAAACGGCTCTGGGATCTCCATTAAGCCAAAGCGGAATGTGATGTGCTCCCAAAAACACGTGAAGAGAAAATAAATTGGAGGTAAACAGGTTGGACGCTAAGTAAACCTGTCAGTTTGATTACACCTCTGTCCTTTAAGGTCAGAGCTCAAATGGAAAAGCTTAACTACTTAAATGACAGTCAGAGGTCAAGGTCTGGGGCCAGGGACAAGTGTCCTGAGGGAGCATTATCCTGGTGGTTTATTGCATTTATTATTAGAGAAAGGAAAGAGTGAGATAAAAAAAAATGAAACCAAACTCAATGTATAGCTCATTTACAAGCTAATTACAAAATAACAGTTATATAAAACTCATATATATTAAATACATGAACTATAAGATTTGAATAACATAATAAAAAACAAAGTACATGTCAGTAGAGGAATATGAGCCTTTTGGATCTGTTTTCATAAAGAAGAAGAAGAAGAAGAAGTCTACATGCACTCAACCGTTTACTTTCTATAAAGAGAAATATAGACCCGTATAATTTGTCCTTTTTGCAGTATGATTTGTCAGGACTGCAAAGTCTAGTCTTGTAAATATATTCTACTTTTAGAAAAATAAAGCTCTTGAAGAATCCCTAAGGTCACCAAGCAAACAATCCTCAAATTCCTCTCAGTCTGAGATGACTCACCTCACTGATTTGATTCTTTAAATAAAAAACAGGTTTAAATGAATCAAATTCAAGTTTAGATTCTGCTGACTCATTCATTCAGGGAGGTCCAATCTCACTGGTTTTCATCCCAAAAATGTGGGGACATTTGGGGGCAGCCATGGACTGAAGGCTAGTGAAGCAGCCTTAGGCCCAGAAGATCGCTGGTTTGATTCCTGGCACTAGCAAGAAAAATGTGAGGGGAGTTGAGTGAACAAACAGCACTTTCCCCTCTCTCTGCATGATGGCTGAAGTGCCCTTGAGCAAGTCACCAAACTCTTGGGTGCTGTAGCATAGCTGCCCACTGGTGTGTGTGTGTGTGTTCACTGCTTCAGAGGGGTTAAATGCAGAGGAGGAATTTCACTGTGCTTGAGAGAGTACATGTGACAAAATAAAGGTTTCTTCTTCTAAAAATGCAGAAAAACACAGCTGACTTTTGCTTGTATAATTGATTGGTCTGTGTTTAAATGAGGGATGAGTTGTATCAGGTGCTTCTGCTCCCTTTTAGGGCAAACTAGTGTTTGGATTATTTGTAAAATCATGGCTGCAATTGCTAAGTGTGTTTTGAGCATTAAGCATGACACAAGCCGATTTGCGTACTTGGAAAACCATGACAATTTTGAAGTGTAAGAACGTAAACCTGGCCAGAATTTTCATTCCCAGTGAAAGTCATTAAACACTAAACCACTGAGAAATAAACTCTGTTTGTTTAGAAACTCCAAGGCCCTGTTTACACTTGGTTTTAAAATGTGTCTTGGGATCTATCTCTGATCACAAGTGGACACTTTATACCTGTGTCCATCATGCGTCTCCAAGGTGTCCAGCTCACCACTTGTATTCAGATTTCATTACTGCCTGCGTCACTTCTGCTAGAAGGTCAGATGGCCGCGTGCACAGTTACTATGTCAGTCTTAGTCACCAGACAAGCGCCAGGTTCATTTAGCATGGGCTAACTAGGAAAACAAAAATGTTTCAAGAAATAATATCCATGTACGGGCTATTACAACTGAACACTGAGCACAGAACGGGATGACTGTGCTGGACATTATGCAGTCATGTGCCTTTCACAGTAATAAAATACACACTATGTTCATGAAATACAGTCTGATAATAAAGTTAGCATTTTGCTTTTGTGCTAGCAAAATAATGCTATTACTGATAGAGCTTGGATATTGTGCTATAAAGTCAGTAGAATGTGGTATCAAACACTTGCCCATATTATCAACACTATTGTAGCCTATTATTTTGGTAAATACACACTTCATACAGTATTTATTCAGTGCAACGTTGTGCAAGTTGCCCCGGCTTCTTACCTAATGCACCTTTTCCTCCTATAGCCACAATCATGTTCATGTTCATGATACTAACATGTAGGCCTATTCCACTTCGAAGTGCAATTTCTGTTGAACCTTTTTTAATCCGAAATTCATAACTTTATTTTTACCTCCGCCAACTTTGCTGGAGGAGGTTATGTTTTCGCTGCCGTTTGTTTGTTTGTTTGTTCCCAATGTAACTCAAAAAGTAGTAAACAGATTTTGATGAGATTTTGAGGAAAGGTGAGCCATGGGCCAAGGAATAATTGATTAGATTTTGATCCAAATCCAGATATGTATGCGGATCCAGGAATTTTTTTTAACTGTTCCCAACGTAACTCGAAAAGTAGTGAACGGATTTGGATGACATTTGGTGGGCAGCTTTAGTATTATCCTAGGTTCAAGTGATTTGATTTTGATGTTGATGATATGTGGCATGGCGGAGGTATGAACTCTACTCAATGCCCTTCTAGTTTGCTTTTATATTTTGTGTTTTAGATTCCCTGACTCAGCAAATGGAGAAAAGGACAGTCTTGGAATTTGCCTTGCCCAATGAAGGTTGTTTGGAAATGGCTCTGCTACGCTCCAGACCGGGTGGGTGTGGCTGGATTGGGTGGGTGGTGCTGAACACCACACAGTGCAGGAGTGAACTCACAAAGAATGAAATTAAACTAAGCAAACTGAAGTAAAGTTGTCTGTTGTCATTTATATATTAAATAAAACCTAATGTTTAATAATATCAGGCTATAGATATATTTCATAACATTTATCCTGGCTGTACATAAAGCAACACTACTTTTTCCACAACATCGATTTAATATCGATCACAATACCATTAAAGTCCCGTTGATCTTTAGTTATGATTTCAACGTTGTTTCAATATTAACTGACATTTCAATGAAATTCACATTCACAGAAAAATGTCTGTGATTGTTTGCTATCTGAGTTACGCTTGTAGTTAGTGCTGTCCACTTGTGACCCGATTTCCCCAGACGCATTTTAAAACCAAGTAAAGCCTAAACAGCGTATTTGTTACAAGAGTGTCATTAGCAAAAAAAAAGCAGATTTGATGTTTCAAAAGTGTTCATCATTTAAATAAATGTATTTTAAGCTACGTATCTGCCCTGTGTTTTTAAAAAAAATGGAGTCAGTATTATCCTTTACACCTGTTGTTGGATAGTGCTTGTTTTAGCCGATTAGCATGAGTTTGGTTCCTCTGTTCACTCTGAGAGAGATTAGCATGGTTAGCATCCTGATGGTTAGCATCCTGATGGTTAGCATGATTAGCTGTATGTGTGAATTAGCTGATGAAAACATAATGACACATTGTTGTGGCCTAGAGAAAGAAATTTTTGATCTTGGAAGCATTTCCAGGGACTAAAACACCTCAGAAAACGAAAGAAAATCAATTTGGTAACGGCTAAGTAGCATGTGCTGCGCTATTTCAGATAGCATAACATACTGAAATACTGTACATAGTTAGCAACAGTCTGCTTTTGCAGATTTACTTGTATTCACACATTTTATTTACCAAGAAATTTACTCAGAAACCTCTCATAAAGCAAGGATTTCTGTCAAGTATGACAGAAACAAATTATTGTTTAATATTATTTCTTTGCATGGTGACATTTAGGGGCGACCAAAAGTCATAAAATTTTAATACAAGACTACGGAAAAACAATTCTGTATTAGTGATTGAAGCTAATGAATCACTTTGAGCAAAATAATCAGCAAACATGAATAAGCAAAATAATAAAAAAAATAAGGCTTCGTTTTTTATTTGTCTTTAAGCTCTTACAGGTCAAACAAGATAGAAATCATCGCAAGTCTTCATGTTTATAGAGCATTTTGTGTATTTTGTTTTGTTCAGATCCGCTGCTCGCGAATCGATTCGGCTGTTCGGCTCACATAGAGGAGTCATTTAAAAAGAGTCATTCGCGAGACGAGTCGCGCATCAGCAGAGAGGCGCTTTGCGGGAGGTCGCGAGCGGAACTTCTTCCGTTATTAACGCAAATTAAAGCGGTATCAGGACGTAAAGAAATGATGCCCCCGAGCAGATTCGGTGCTGTCACTCTCCTGATGGTGTCTGCGTTCGTCTCACACGGATCTCAGTGGACTTTTCGTCAAGAACAAGAAGATGCAAGCAGGTAAAGTAACCTTGAGCCATCCAAACATTTTTGGAAATTGCGTAAAAGCACAGTGCGAGTCAAGCTTGGGGTTTTTTCTAGCCTGTTTTATTTTTTATTCATAGTAGAGAAGTGTGTTCAGAGAACAACATCGCCACCACCAAGTATCCGTGTGTGAAGTCCACAGGGGAGGTGACCACATGCTACAGGTGAGGAACACACACCAGGTGCGCAAACGCGCAATAAGCTTCAATTACGCACCAAATCAGATACATCACTCCTGGCTGATCATCTCATCATCCCCACGTGTTTTTAATGAAACAGTAATGTTTTTTAAATCATCATCCATTCATTAATGCATTCTATGTTACAATTTTAGTTACAGGAGGTAGCCTCCATTTAAACCTCGTTTAAGGTGTAGAATTGGACCTTAAGGACCACTGTGATGGTATTGTCTATACATTAAGGAAACAAATATGTTCTTCTACTGTACTTTTTTTATTTATTTATTTATTTTACAACATTGTGGAGATATTTGTTGTCAAAAATACAAAACAAAACCCATCCCAGTCTCTAAATCTGGGTTTGTGCTGTATATTCAGCAGATGTACCTAACACATAATGACCACACTGAAAATCTTTTTTTTTTTGTTTGAGATACAAGGATGTGAAATTTGCCTACATTTATTTAGTGCATTTTAGTTGATGTAGATGTTATTTTGTACAAGCTTCGTTAAAGCAGGAACGCTCACACACAAGTAAAGACAGCTTTACGCTCTACAATTTTGGTCCCAGTTTTGCTCTTTGGTTGTAAGTTGAGACCGGAGGTCTTAGACCCTTTTAGTGCCACTACGACCAAAGACGCAAAATTTCTGATTAAAATCTCAGAGTTGTACGAGTGCTACAACATTCAGCTAAAATCCACCAATAGAATAGGATAACGCCAAACTGAGACACCTAACGAGACACCTGTAATATAAACAATGCATGTTAATGGACAAAAAAACTCCCCTTATTACCGCAAGCTCACTTTGAAGATTTGTATTTATTCACAAGCTGATTTCATATGAGCTGATTTCCGGATTGTACGTAGTAATTTACTTTAATCACAGGTCTATCGTTAGAGGATCTTCATCGTATAATCTGTCTTGAAGACACGCTTTATCACACTACTAAAATGAGTTTAAATCGATCTCACTCATTTGTTCATACACGCATGATGCAGTAGAATTAATTCGTGATTAGCCTTTAGCTGAAACGCCGCTCATGCGTGCCTGAACAGCGTGTGTGTGTGTGTGTGGGAGGTTAAAGAAGATTCTTATGGTTTCTGTGCTGAAAAGCTGTAATGTGTTGGGACACACAGGGGATCAAATGATTAACCTGTCACTAGCGGAGCATGGCAGCTTGCATCAACACGACATCCATCAAAACCCATGGGGAATGCACCGTGACTCACGCTGGACTCTGTAGCGAACAATTATTAGCATAATTTCCTACTTATGGGTACATTATATATCAGATATTAGATTATATTAGATATATAAATTCACACTCTGTACAAATGTATATGTTTATAAGTGTAAGTATAGAAATTACGTCAAGGTACTATGTTATTACAATTATTATTAGTAAAGTAAAAGCATCTTAATTGTATAATACTATTATAAATGTGTGTGCTTTCACAAAAAAAAGGTTTTTCTTCTTTAAAAAAAATTCCTTAATTTTCCGTAGTAAGACTGAGCATTTTCCAAAAGTATTTTTCTGAATTGTTCGCTGTTCTAAACATATAACTAGCTAAATAAAATGTGATTCTTTATGGCTTAGAAATGGCGGGAATTTGTACATCTACATCCTACGGCAGCTCAGACACATCAAACATCATCACGCTCCAACTCTCCGAGAGAGAGAGAGAGAGAGAGAGAGAGAGAGAGAGAGAGTGTCAGTATAATTATTACAGTTAAATTCAGGTGTGATTTAGAAGTTTTAGCTTTTTCTTGCTGAATAGATGAAGTATTTATTAGTTCTGTAATTTGGTGAGAAGAGAGTGAATGACAGTCATGTGTTTGTCCTCATTGTGGAATTTGTATCATTAGCCAGTTGTGTAAATGATGTTACTGTCAGGTAGCGTTATAATCAAACATTAAATGTTAGTTCATTTCTGTGTGAATGATGTTAGGCTTCTGTCACGCTGTATATTACGAGTGAAACAGCGATTCAAGGCTTTTCACACTTGGCCTGAATACCTGAGTCCGCACTCAGGACTGATTCTGGGCTCGTTTGTGGGCGGGGCTTATAATCACAGGTTTGCCTTCACATAGAAGAATTCCTTCTGAACCGTGGCTCAAGTTCCAGCCTTCACTTTTGTGCATGTGGATTTGCAAAATTGAAAACATGTTCATCATTTTGCTGTTTTTATTTATTGTTTTAATTTGCTCCCAACACTCAAGCAGTGAAGAACAGAACAGCGCTTTTTGGATGCACAGCATGTCGTGCTGCAAACACGGAGCCATTCTTGAAGATATTTAACCATGCAAGCTGGCAAGAGACATGCGTTTTTCACTATAATTCTGTGAAAGTCTGGTTTTATATCTCAATACGGCATTCTGTCTCCTCTGCGGACCATAACAACCCTTTCCACGCCATCACCAAAGCTGAAACAGGAAGCAACTTGACAAGATGGATCAATCACGATACTTGGCCGGCAGCACCGAGATAGTTTAGCTTCCACACACGATATGAACTGCACCAGGGTTCGGTGTAAGCGAGCCGCAGACCACCACGTTCCAGGTTTCAAAAGGAGCAGGGATCAGTTCTCTTGATTGCTTCGGGGCTTTAAAATAGCCTTCATACTTCAACAAGCTCTCAGGGCAGATGGCCCAGAGTCTGGGAAAAACGCAATTGTGAAGAAAAAGTGTTTACTATATTCAACATTTGAGGCGCCGAACAACCTGCTGTATAATCTACTGTAGAAATATGAAAAAAACTAGCTCTGGGACATTACCCATGAGCGAGTGTCAGTCAAAGCAATGTCACAGCAGGTTTTTTTGACCCCAGATGTAGCTCTGAAAGTGAATAAACCCCACTAATTGGTGGAGAAATGTGACTTGTTGAAGGTTAAGGATTAAGGGCCTGGAAGTGTAATCTAGAGGACAAAGAGGATCCAGACACCACAGGAAGTTAAGCCACCTCTGACAGCTAGATGTTTTGTTACACACACGGCTCAATGACTAGTGCTGGTCTGTAGTTCCCTGGAACAAAACTGGACTTTTAAAAGAGAGGAAAGTCTGAATTATGCAGAAATCTAGACAGATGTGGATTGTTGTTTTTTTCTGTCTCTTAATCTCGAGATCACAACTTCTTTAACGATGTCTAGCTAGCATCAATTAGCTAGCACAGTTTCTCGATCGTCTGACAAATAATCGTCTTTCGGCGAAACAAGTCTTCTTTAATGTCAGTTTTCTGACTTTAGTTATTGGGCAGTTATTTAAAATTGAGAAAAAAGAAAATTGTCTCCTTTTGATATTCTGTCTCAGACCAGAATCTTCCTAGCGTTCATTACACCTGTTGTTGTTTATTTTTTCTTCTAAGTCTGTGGATGTCCACTTTTAACCACCTTAAAACTACAACCCTATTTTATTATGTCACTAAAATAGCTTTTTTAATCTTATGGAACAAAAAACAAGAAAGAAAAACATCAATACGCCATAACTGCAAGATAATGAGTTAAAAAATTTTGAATAATAAATGACACCTTTCGACTTCCATAGTATGTTTGTAGATTTTATAACAACGAACGTAACACTGTTTTATTAGCTTTACGTTTAATGGATTTTCTAATTTATCGATAACTGATGATACACAAGGTTTTGACTTGAAGACATGGTTTCCAAAGATTTAGAATCTGGATTTGTTTTATTGCCTTTTTCAACAGTGTTCCTCTGAAGTAAGACTCCAAACATAAATATAGTTCCTATCATGGATGCATTTCTGTTTATGGAACAGAAATTTCCTTCTGGGAAACATGTGAAAGACTGAAACGATGAAATATTTCATGATGTGGTGTAGTTGTCATGTTTTATCATCATTTCCAGGTGTGATTTGTGGCAAAAACTGAGGGTTGCATCTTCAATCCTTTCAAAATCTACTGGGTTTTTAGTAAAATGTTATTTAGTGAAATAAAAATGTTATTAAAAAAAGGTTAATTTTGAAATTTTATTACATGTACTGTAGTAGTAGTAGTGATAGTGTTAGCAGGACTGTTCTACGTGAATCAGTGGAGTCTCTGGGACGCCAAGAGATGAGAGGAAGTTAAGATAATCTCAAATCTCAAAGCGTGTGATAATAAACCCGGGTTGTGTGTGGGCTGAACGCTGTCTTCCTGCATGCACACACACGCTTGTTTATAAGCTCTCTCCGGTGGTGAAGCTGTTGTCACCGTTTGTCCTTCAGTATATCACCATCATTACAGATCCCTGCTCCGATACCCTCCGCAGATTTTATTCACCGAACAACAGACTGTGACGCTTTCAAATTCATAACAGTTCACACAACTTGATAAAAAAAATGACTAAGGTTAAGGCTAGAGCAGGGCCTGTCCTGTCAGTATCCAGTCATTTAGCACAAACGTCTTTTCGCACAAATCTAAAGTCCTTTCGCACAACTCTCATTTCAATATGGAATGGTCACAATAATCGAAATAAAATACTCTTTTTGATATAGCAAGGGGTTTATTATGATTGTTCAGGGATGGGAAGCCAGAATTACCGTCAAATATTAAACTTTCGTTTTCTGCTGCTCTCTCATATCACAAACTCCACTGACCGTCAATAATTTACGTTTCCAAAAATAATTCACTAGGGGAATTATGTCTCTTGCCCCGCTCGACAACGTATGTTTTGCGGAGTAAGAGCAAAATCTAATCCTAAAAACTTACTCAAAATTATTAAAAGTCCGTTTGATATCACAT
>JAOTRR010000022.1:8525797-8539956 GCA_028570945.1 Gogo arcuatus
TGTGTGTGTGTGTGTGTGTGTGTGTGTGTGTGTGTGTGTGTGTGTGTGTCAGGATGCCTGACTGAATTCTATCAACTTGTGTTGCTTTATGTGATCTCAGGCATCTGATTTTTCTGGTAGCTTTGCTTGCTGGCTCAGTTTGAGGCCTTGTTTTGAGAGGCTTTTGCCTCATGTTTCTTCATCATAACCTCCTTTTTTGCTGTTTTTGGAATGTGTTTCTGAATGTGGATGAGTGTGTGTATGGAGAAGAAGGAAAAGGAGGAGGAGGAGGAGGGAGAAGGCCATTTTGGCCCTGCCTGTGCAGAGCGTGCAGATGTTAATAACAGTAATGGAGGACAGGCTGGCTGCAGTGAGCTCAACCACGAGAATACAGGCAGCAGTGGGGTTAGCGCTGGTGGCTAACCTGAATAGCCCATGACATTTTTTGTATCACAACACCATTTTGGAGGATGTTTGGCCACATCTGTTTGTGTTCCTTCACGATGCATTAGGATGCTTCGGTTAAAAAAGATTAAACCAGTTTCATCTATGTAGGTTCATCTTTATTTATGCTACATGAATAAAATGTACTTAATATCTAGCAACGAGACACCTTGATGTGTAGATTATTGGTTACATTAGGCTACGCCTTTTAGCTGACAGTAAAACACTGTGTGTCATGCTGTGATAGGAAAATAATCAACGACAGGGTGGTATGATGAAGCAGAGTTAATGGTTCCACCCCAAAGTCAATTATTTTTCTACAACAGCCCCCAGACCATAGAGTGTTTAATGCCTCTTATACTGCAACAATTTGCCAACAATCCATTTATAGTCATGTTTAATGTCATGGAATGTCCACAAAACAAGTTAGTTCCTGTTCTCACTTACGTTATAGCAGCTGTAAGCAGTCGTTCCCTCACTAGCCTGTCTTTTTTCACTTTCTTGAAGTTAATAAGACAAAAAAACTTGTCATGTTACCGAGAAACTCCTAAGAAGCGTAAACTCCTCTGTCCTAAAGATTTAAAGTTACAGCTTTACCTCTAACTGTTACAAAGCACTGACACTGGAGACTCCTTCCCTAAATGTTAAATAAACATCTCCTTACAGAAGGATTATTTGTTTTTTTTAATCCATTTATAAAGTGGAGCGCCCGCCGTACAAGTCCTCTGTGAATGAGCTGTTACTATAGAAACAATAACGTATTAGAATGAGTGTATTAATTTAAACCTGTGATGTGCAGCTGCTCTACTGTCAAAGCTGCTGTTATGGAAAATTGATCAGCACCTTCTGACCAATCACAATCCAGAATTCAACAGTGCTCTGGTACAATACAAGTCAAATATGCAATGCTAATTGCTGTCTTTTCTGAGCTGGGAATTCCTGGACAGTTATAGATTTATACATAATTCCGAAGGAAATGATTTCCAGAACGTTAAACCTCAAGCAAAACATTCGACAGAAGCGAAGATGCGGCGGCTTTCGTGTTCAGATGGATGGATTATCTGTAAAACCACATAATTCAGTTTTCCATCAAAGTAAATTTGAAAATGATGACTAAATGCTGTCTTATATGGAAAAATATTACTTTACAGTAAAGATAGTTATTTTTCAAAATATGATAACTTACCTGGTTTATAGTAATCCTTATATGCTGCTGCACTGTATGTGGTTCTCTAGGGAAAGTGTCCATTTATAATTCAAGAGTTTTTTAAGGTGATGTATAACTTAATGCAAGATGTAATTGTTTTGATGCCAAATTAATGTTATATTTATTCTTTATCTGTTTTTCTTTCAAAAGGGTTTTAGCTCAATTTCATAAGACCATGGGCGACATGAAAACCCCGGACTTTGATGATCTACTTGCGGCCTTTGACATTCCTGATATGGTCGACCCCAAGGCCGCTATCGAATCTGGCCATGATGACCACGAGGTGCAGCTTAAACAAAACGTCCACCATGATGAGGACTCCCACGTTCCCTCAACACCAGATGTCGGAGTGAGCGTTATTGTCAAGAATGTTCGAAACATTGATGCCAACGATCACTCACTTTCAGACAAAGATATCCATTCCTCAGTTGGAAACGGAATGCACAATGGGTTCATTGCCATGTCGCCGAACAACAGGTTTAGCAAAGATGGTGAGAAGCTTCAGAAAGGTGGAAATCATGGAACACAAGTGACTAGCTCCAGGTATAACCAGTTTAGTCCCATTTCCAGTGCTGACGAATTTGATGATGATGACAAGATTGAAGTAGATGACCCTTTGGACAGGCAAAATAGTTTACCTTGTTTCAGACCAAATCCTCTTACAGGACTTAGCTCTAAGCAAGAAGAGCTTCCTTCTAACCTTTCAGGCAACGGTCCGTCTAAGATGGGAACTAATGGCAGTTACAAACATTCAAAAACTGAACACACTAATACCAATGGTACTTTAGGAAACCCAAATGCCTATGATCCTCCAAAACTAAGAAAAACAGAGGACCAACTCAAAGAGGTACTCAATGGCCAAGACGGAAAAGAAGCAAGGGAACCAGTTGTTGGGTTGTGTATGACCAACCTGTCTCAAACCAAGGCTAAAACATCAGCCAAGCTCTCATCCTGCATTGCTGCTATTGCTGCTCTTAGTGCGAAAAAGGCCAGCACAGACTTGACAGCTGCTGAACCCACTGTCAGTAAACAGGACTCTCCAAAAGAGGCTAAGGAGAGTCCAAAGGTGTCAGAAAAGATCCTAGAGCAAGAGTCAGCCCTGGAACTTGCCAAGAAAATGCTTTCCAAACAGCCTGAGAGTCCTTGCAGTGTTACCAGCGAGAACAGCAGCAAAGGGTCTCCATCATCCCCTGCAGGATCCACCCCTGTCATTCCTAAAGTACGCATTAAAACCATCAAGACATCTTCAGGCCAGATCAAGAGGACTGTCACCAGGGTGCTGCCGGACTTTGACCCTGAAGGTCTAAAGAAAGGTATCGACTCGGGATCCATTGTGGTGTCTTCCTTCTTGTCTTCCCCCACATCAAACTCTGTTTTGTCATCTCCTACCCGAACAGCACTCCCTACCACTGTGGTGGCGACTTCCGGAGGTTCAGCCATTGAAGTCACAAAGCAAATGACCATTAAACCTGTTGCTACTGCCTTCCTGCCGGTGTCTGCAGTAAAAACTGCTGGTTCCCAGGTAATCAACCTAAAATTGGCCAACAATACAACAGTAAAAGCCACGGTCATACCTGCTGCATCTGTTCAAAGTGCCAGCAGTGCCATCCTCAAAGCTGCCAATGCTATTCAGCAACAAACCGTTGTGGTACCTGCTTCCAGCCTCGCCAACACCAAACTTGTGCCAAAGACTGTCCATCTTACCAACTTGAACCTCCTTCCCCAAGCTGCATCTGCCTCCGACCTCCATCAGGCCCTGTCTAAACCCCAGCAATCCATCAAACAAGCCATGATGGCCAACCAACCTTCTAAGAAAGTGTCCCGTGTGCAAGTGCTGGCCAGTTCCCAGAGTTCAGTTGTTGAGGCCTTCAACAAGGTCTTGAGCAGCATCAATCCTGTGCCGGTGTATGTTCCAAACCTTTGCCCTCCTTCCTCAGCATGTATTTCATTACCATCCCGTGGCTATAAATGCCTCGAGTGCGGTGACTCCTTTGCTCTCGAGAAAAGTCTGACTCAACATTATGATAGAAGAAGTGTTCGTATTGAAGTCACGTGCAACCACTGCTCCAAAAACTTGGTCTTTTACAATAAGTGCAGTCTCCTATCCCATGCCAGAGGACACAAAGACAAAGGCGTGGTCATGCAGTGTTCCCATCTAATCTTAAAGCCCATCCCTGCTGATCAGATGATCTTGGCCCCGTCGGTGACGTCTAGTGCCCCTATTTCAACTACAGGTCACGGTTCTTCTGCAGGAAATCAGGGGAAAAGTGAAACAACAGTGATCTCGGCACCTTCTTCGGCTCCTGTAGTGGCTGCCATGCCCCTGGATGAAGATGCTTCCCGAGTGTGTCGATCGAATCTCAAGTGCTTAGAGTGTAATGAGATGTTTCAGGACGAGTTGTCTCTGGCCATGCACTATCAACAGGCTGCTGAGTCGAGTGGACAAGTATGTTTGAATGCTATAGATCCACTCTGAAGCTTTTTTAAAAGCCAGCCTGAAATAAATGTGCATGCATCGCAGTATGATACACACAGGACATGAAAACGAAACAATGTAATCTCTATGTATAGCGCTTATATTCTTTTACAGTACATTCTTTTTATTCTCCTTCTGCTGCAGAAAACCTGCACCATCTGCCAAATGCTGCTGCCAAACCAGTGCAGCTTTGCCTCTCATCAGCGAATCCATCAGCACAAGTCTCCGTACATCTGCCCAGAGTGCGGCGCCATCTGTCGCTCCGTCCATTTCCAATCCCATGTCACCAAGAACTGCCTGCACTACACGCGCCGAGTGGGCTACCGGTCAGTCCCCGCATCAGCTCATGTGGTCATTACTTCATTATTTCATCACTTCGTATCATTGGTAACAGAAGCTGTTTTGCTCTTATTGTACATTTTGCTGAACAGCTCACTTTTCTGAGGTACTGAGCAAGCATTTAACAGGTCATGATTGCACCATCAGCAGCAGCGTTGCCAGGACTGATGTTTTATTTTTACTAACTTCATTCTGCGGGTGTAGATTCTTTTTTTGTCCATGGGTTTGGGGTTGGGTATGTTGGGTAAAACACAGAACCTAAATTCAATGATTCAGTGTATTCATTCTCATAGGTATTCTTTATTAATGACAGTATAATCTAAGAATTTGTGATCAGTTTTGGCACCATGGAGAATGTAAAAATGTATTGTATGACGTTGCTCTTAAATATTGCAATATTGTTTAATTTTAAAAGCAGTTTTTTACTGCAATGCTGTTGAATTCTCGATTCTGATTGGTCAGAAAGTGTTGATTAATTCTGTTAATCACAAACGAATGCATTCATTCTAACACGTTATCCTGTCTATAGTAACAGCTCATTCACAAGGACTTGTACGGCGTACACTGCACATAAACACATAAAAAAAGTCACAGTTGTTCTGTAAGGAGATGTTTATTCAGCATTTATGGAAGGAGTCTCCAGTGTCAGCGCTTTGTAACAGTCAGAGGTAAAGCTGTAACTTTATGTTTTCTGACATCTTCAGGACAGAGGAGTTTATGCGTTGCAATTTCTAGGGATTGTGTTTCTAGGGAAGCTGCTTTTTTAACTTCAAAAAAGAAAGGCTAGTGAGGGAACGACTGCTTACAGCTGCTATAACGTAAGTGACAACAGGAACTAACTTGTTTTGTGGACATTCCATGACATTAAACATAACTATAAATGGATTGTTGGCAAATTGCTGTGGTATAAGAGGAAATAAACACTCTGTGGACAGGACACTATCTAAGAGGAATCTCCTCATTACTCCACCCTGTTGTTGATTATTTTCCTATAAGAACAAATCAAATCATTTATTCGTTACGTATTTTACGTGATATTGGGATGGTTTAAAATCTTACAGACCTGGCAACCCTGTTCAGCAAGCTTGGAGCTCTGAAATTTCAGATTTAACCATCGTTATGGTCGTCTCGGTGGCATGTACATAGCTGTGGTCATATTTATCTGAAGGCATAAGGTCCAGTCCTTTTCTTGTTCTGTTCGTCCTCAGATGTGTCCACTGTAGCGTGATCTTTGCTGACGTCGCTGCTCTCAAGTCACATACCCAGGGCTCCCACTGTGAGATCTTCTACAAATGCCCTATCTGCCCCATGGCCTTCAAATCTGCTCCAGGCACTCACTCCCACGCCTACACTCAGCATCCGGGTGTGAAGATCGGAGATCCTAAGTGAGTCTCATATTTATTCCATATACAAACTGTATATTAGTGTGATTTTACACTTCCTGTGTCACCTAAAGTCTTCATTTGAGAAGAAGAATATAAATGCTAATTTGATCTTGTTAATTTTACCACAATTGCTAATTCAAATGGCACTGATTACAGATTTTTTTTATTCTTCTAATACTTACCAAATAGAGCACAGATTTTAGGTGGTAATTTAATAAGCGAGTCAAATCGGTTCCTATGCATCCACTTCCTCCCATGATGTTTTGTTTTCCAAACAGTGACAGAGTAGAAACAAATTATCCACAGTAGCTTGTAGATGTTTTTTTTTTTCCACACCCAGCTTCTCCTTCGCTAATCAGCACTCGCTAATGAAAAGAGCAGGTGGCTCCTTTGTGCTTCAGCGTGACTGTCAGGAAACATAATCACACCTCCACTCAACAACCCGTATTAAAGACCCGTGACGTGTATTGACTCTCGATGACACGTATGAGTGAACGTCTTTCAATACGCCCAGTTTTGTCCAGGTTAAGTGACAGGAATATTCCTCTTTATAACAGATGCAACTATGATTGAAACATATCCAGGATATGAGTGTCTTAAATTATTATCTTTAGGATATAATTAGTAAGCAGTGATCCTAAGTAGCGTTTGCCAGGAATTAATTTCAGGGATGGATAAAGAATTTGTTATTTAATCATTTAAGGCGTGTTTATCTAACGTTAAAACAATCTTCCTATATTAATAATGTTAGTATAAAGTACTTTTGTGTCAGTTCCACTATAATGATTAAAATAAGATGCTAGCATTTAACATTTAATATGGAAGGAGTCTCCAGTGTCAGGGCTTTTGCATCTTTGTGTTTTCTTGGTAATATGACAAACAGAGGGGTTTTTTTTTTCTTATTAACTTCAAGAGAGCGAAAAAAAGAAAGGCTGATGAGGGAACGACTGTTTATAGCTGATCTAATGCAAGTTTCTGATATAACATTACTTGTTTCACAGACGTTCCAGAGCATTGAATATAACCATAAATGGATTTTTTTTAAAAAGTACAATAAGTTATTGACTTCGTGGTGGGAGCAGTAACTTTTCATCACACCTGATTGTTTTCCTGTAAGAGCATGGGACCTGCTGTTTTATTATTTACATAATGGTCACTTATTCCTGTTTTTTGTTTGTTGCAGGTTGATCTACAAATGCTCCATGTGTGATACAGTCTTCACCCAGCAGATTCTGCTCTACACACACTTTGACCAGCATCTTTCTAGTCAGAAAGTGTCTGTCTTCAAATGTCCGGATTGCTCCATGCACTACGCCCAGAAGCAGCTCATGCTGGATCATATTAAGGTGATGATGGAAATGAGCGCAGCAATGTTAAAGATTCCTTCTGGATATCAGTAACACTGTTTTTGTGTTCAGTATCCTAACGCTTATCCTAAACGTGTCTCCGTTCTCTCTTTACAGGCAACACATGGGACGCTTAAGGCCATCGACGGTCCCCCGAACCTCAGCATTAATCTACCACTCAGCAGCAAGCCGATTAACTCCCTGACGCAGAACTCCAACAGCAAAGACTCGGGTTCCTTAAACAGCCTGGACAAAGGGGACAAGAAGCCCTCGTCTCCTGTGAAGAAAACCGGAAACGGGACTGACATCCACAAAAAGCCCGTCTCGTCATCTGTGTCGTCCTCGTGTCCTGGCTGGACGTGTAAGGAGTGTGATCGTCTCTTCACACAGAGAGAGGTCTTCATCGCTCATATGAAGAGAGAGCATGGGAAGGTAATGAAGCGAGGAAACCCACTGTTACATCAAGCTAATCAAATATGCTAATATGCCACGCTAGCAGGCTTTGAACCGAGCATTTACTAAGTAATGTAGTTTAATTGTGATTTTTTTAAAAAGTTAATGGGCAATAGCTATTCATATAGCTCACTAACCAAGTCCTCCATTTTTTTTTTTTTTTTTGAAAACCAATTTTAAACAAATCAAATGTTGTGTAAGGAATACAACACTTCACAACATAATGTTTTTGGAAAATAATCAACGACAGGGTGGTGTGATGAAGCGGAGACACTGTTACCACCCTGAAGTGTTTAATTCCTCACTTAACACGGCAATTTTACAATTACAATTTTTCATTTATTAATGAATGACACAATATATATTTATCCATTTATAGTTACATTTAATGTTGTGGAACAAGTTAGTTCCTGTTCTCACTTACAGTCGCTCCCTCACAAGACTCTCTCTTTTATCTCTCGAAGTTAATAAGGCAAAAAATTTACGCAGCTTGTCGTGTTACCAAGAAACCACAAAGAAGTGTAAACTCCTCTGTCCTGAAGATGTCGGAAAACTTAGTTACGGCTTCACCTCTGACTGTTACAAAGCTCTGACACTGGAGACTCCTTCCATTAAAATGTTACATAAACACATTTCTCCTTATAGAAAACCATATGTCCTTCACATTGATTTTTTTTTTAGATTTCCTCACACTTTCCTCAAGTTCCACATCACTGTTTACATTTTTTTCAGCTGAAACATGTCATGAATTGACACCGTGGTTATATAACTGACCAACCGCTGCCCGATCAGAGTGATGTGTGTAATTTGCAACAATCAGAATTCAACAATGATAAGAGAGAACATGTGACTACAATTCTCTAGAATTCCTCCCACTAAAAGTGGGGTTAAATGGACTCCATGCAGAAATAACGGCTCATAAATGAACAGTTTACGCAGAAATGCTGTAAGGAGGATAAAATTAACCCTTTAAAGGGAAATAACACACCTTGCCTTGGGGTTAGCCGAGTCGTCACGTGCGTGCTGATGATTTTAAAACGGATAATGAGGTGATTACAGCGCCAGCGTGGTCTGGACGAGGGCCGAACAGCGGGGAAGGTTTATTGTTGTCACAAAAACAAATTCACAAATGTTTTTATAAACTGTATAAACACAGGCAAATGATTAAAGCCATAACCACTGGGAACATTAATGAGACATATTATTTGAATGTTTTGTACATTTGCCCTTTTATGCCGGGATCAGACTACACAAATTCTGCTCGATCTTGACACGGTTTTGTCACGGCCGACAAATTTCCAGCATCAGGCCTGAATATGAACATCAGGAATGACGAATGGGCCTTATAGTGTGAGATAATCGAAGAACAGCGATGAAACATCCGGACGAAAAGTCTAAGCATTTCTCGTCTCGTTTGACGTCTCCTTGATGTTCCTTCTGTAGCCATGATTGACAATTTCTTAACCCTCCTCCCCAATGACACGTGAATGATGATTGGTCAGAGTCAAACTTGTAGTGTTTCCAGTCTCCTGACCAAGGCACGGCAAGAATTTATGGCACTATGATCGTCTAATCTGACATAGTGACCATCGTGAAAGACAAATATATGGTGTAGTCTGATCCTAGCATTAAGCATAATCTGTACAGCAGAGTGTTTAAAATGTTTCTATATTTTTCTCTTTTTCTCTCTGCAGCAACTGAAGAAACATCCATGTCGTCAGTGCGACAAGTCGTTTAGTTCCTCACACAGTCTCTGCAGACATAATCGGATCAAACATAAAGGCGTTCGGAAAGTTTACTCCTGTCCGTGAGTATCGCCGAGCTGCTAGTCTTTGTGAATGAAATGTATGTTAGCAAAATTAGGATGTAACTGGTTTTATTTTTTTCATCAGTTCCTGTGTATTTTAATTTTAAGGATGAAAAAAATGCCATAACTTATAAAATAGTTCTTTATAAAGGTTTTTAATACAGTACAGCATATAGCACTTTTTTCATTCCGAGTCCAAAATCTGAAAGTGCTTTATAGACTACTGTATGTAAAAGATTGACAAACGATGAACTGGTTATAAATCTATGAATGAATGAATACCATTACAAATTAAATAAAATAAACATTCTAAAGACGTGTTAGATGTTAAACAAATTCCTCACTTTTATTATTTTAGTAGTAAGAAGAGACTGACAAATTTGGCCTGAGTAGTTTATGGAGAAAGAAATTACTGTTAGAAAGATATTTTAATCCACGTTCCAAGGTTTTGGATTTAGTTTGCATAGCTATGATGATGTTTTTTAGTAACCCACTTTACAAAACAGAGGGTTCTGCATTGATTTCTTCTCTCAGTCACTGTCCGGACTCCAAACGCACTTTCACTAAGAGGCTGCTGTTGGAGAAACACATCCAGCTGATGCACGGCATTAAGGAAGCGGAGAGAAAGTCAGTGGTGGAGTCCAGCAGCATGGAGGAGTCCACTGTTAAAGACCAGGTGATTTTTTTACTAGCTGTATGGAATGAGAGAGCCATTAAACCTGCGTTTCCATCATCACCTTCCCTTTATAATGCATTTCAGCTCAGAGGAACGTAACGCTGCTCCATTAGTATTGGTCCTGTACATATGGAGGAGTTGGAGGAATAAAACCTATTTATGAACATAATGTTTAAAAAATGCTCCTGTTTACACTTCAGCTTCATCCGTCATTTAGGTTCATGTTAATGATTTAAAAACCAACAGCTAACCAATGACCTCGAGAGAAAATGTCCGAAAACATCATCATGATCAAGGAAATCAAACTGGATGTTAACATGAATACACACAAAAAAAATTAAACAAATCTGGATAAATAAATAAAATTTTAATGAACAATCTTATCTGCTGTGTGGTCAGGTCCTGAAAATATTTCCTAAACAACCCCCACATTTTATTTATTAAAAAAAAGCGACTGTGATATTTATAAAACTGCATCATATACTGAGGAGTGACTTATTATCGGGCTGATATGATGATATTTATATCATGATAAATTGTCACGATATGCTTTTCTGAGATGTCGTGGATTATAGTGAGGACTTTTTATAAAAATTTTATGACTTTTTATGAAACTGACTTAAGTACAGTTATGTGCGAAACCCGATTCTGAATACGCATAACTTTCCCTGCATAAATAGTAAAACAACTTTTAGACTTAAATCGCAGACTTTGAATAACGCTCAAACGTTGTTTGTGTGAGCAGGTACGCAGTCCGAAACGAAAGCTCAACTCTGACGGCGAGGACGCTGAAGAAGAGGAAGAAGATGAGGAAGAGCGACGTGAGGGGATTCCCAGCCATGAGCGCACTGGCTCCTCGTGCCCTCAGCCCATGAAGAAGCTGAAGGTGAGCGTGTTAAAGACTCACAGGTGCGCCGTGTGCAGCTTCTCCACCACCGAGCTGGTGCATTTCCAGAAGCATCTCCCGTCGCACAAGACGGACGGCTCGTCACACCAGTGCTCGGAATGCGGCTTGTGCTACACGTCGCGACACTCGCTCGCGCGACACCTCTTCATTGTGCACAAGATGAAGGAGCCTCCGAGCGCCGAGCAGCAGGAGAATGCTCCGAACGTGCCGGACACGCAGTGCAGGGTGTGCGGCAAGACGTTTGACACGGAGCCGGCTTTAAACACGCACATGCGCACGCACGGCATGGCCTTCATCAAATCCAAGAGACTGAGCGCAGCTGAGAAGTGAGATTTGTTTTTTTTTTTTACAGAAACCTGAAATCCGTCTCAAACACTAATACAGACCCACGTTTGAGACGGAACCGACCTTTATAACTAGAGAGACTGATTCGTTCATACGGAACCAGTAAAACGTGGAAAAACAGGAAAAGTGCTGGGTTCTTATGGAAATGTGAAAATGGGAGACGTGCGGAAAAACACGGCCTTAAACACACACACACACACACGTGGGGAAACACCTTGTTGTTTTTTCATTGAAATATGAAAACGTGGATAGAAGGTGGACCATGGAGACGTGATGCGTCTCGTTCCTGCGTCTCTGTACACCTCACGTGTCTACCACTTATATATAAATACACATATATATGAGAAATGTATAAATATAAATAAGCACACGTGTGTTTCAGGATATGTAATATATTGAAAGTGGAATTATGTGTATTTAAATATCTATGAAAAACGCATTTTGTACACTTTATGATAGATGTTTGTATGGATGTCTGATAGATCTTTTATACGGCAGAAGTTTTATTTTCTATTAGACCCGTCTCGTTGTTGTGTTCTCGAGCGAGCCAAACGTGTCGAAACCTAGTCGTCTTCACCAGGTTCCAAACTTGTGCACTCGGCTTAAGCTGGAATTCATTTTGAGTTCTTTTATTAAACCGTTTGTACAGAATTTGAAAAAAGTTTTAGACTGAATTTTACCGCAAATGTATTCAATAAGCAAAGACATGCTTGGTATCTGCAAACCTCATGCGTAAATCGTCACATTCACAAACCTCACAAACACCATTTGCACATTTCATAAAATATCAGAATAAATCCCTATTACCATCTGAATCACTTCTGGCATACAATTCAATTCAGCCTTCAGAATTGAGGCCACGCCCCCTGCCTGAGTCTGCGGAATGATGCAGAGTTAGATTCAGCGACTTGAGTCCAAAGTTTACATCAATGTTTATGTGGGGAAAGTTCATTAAAAATGTCATGTGTGTGTGGAATGTAGGTGAATTTATTCCTCTTTTAATTTGCTATTTTTATTTGCCTGATGCCTCTGTTTATGTTAACAGAATTTGTGCCGACAGTTTGAAGGATAAGCTGACCAAGCACTCATTTGCTATGCTTACAGAGAAGCTTTAAGTTCATTCATAATTTTATCCGTTAAAATTAGTGATTGGTCTCCAGTTAACAAGCATTTCCTCTGATACGTCTGTATTAAATATTGCCCTCATATGACATTCCATAGTGTTTCTGAGTGTATTTACAGCCAAAACATACATTTCAGAGTGACATTTTGGGTTAAGTCGAACTGTCAGACAGTGGTGCTGGATATCAAGCTGAAATCACACAAAGTTAGGATCAGATGTAACTGAGACACACCTTTGTTTTGGACAAACTCCACCCCTCTTGCGTACTTGTGTAAAGTTACGTCTGCGGTGTGAATACTGCTGTGTGTAATTTCAGTATTAAATCCTCACTGCACGCTTAACTCAACTCTGAATGCTGCCCTTTCGTAAAAACTGAAGAATCAACCTTCAGACACCAAACATGTCTCCTCAGATTGACTGCATTTCATTTTTTGAGCTAAACTGTTTCTTTAGACCAAAGTGTTTACTTTATTTTGTCATCCCTATCAGTTTCCATGACCTTTTAGATATCTTTAGTGTTTTAATAATAAAGATAAGATATATTTTAGCACATTTAGCCACTGCCAGAGGACCATATCAAACCCATATGTCTTAGCATTCGTCTTTACCTCCTTTTCTGAATTAGATTTCATATCAGAGCTTTTTTTCTGTGTTCATATCAAGCAGCAGTGTGCTGTTTTTTTTGCCTTTTATTTCCTTTAGTCTTAATTTGTACTGTTACATCAGAAACTGCTGAAATACAGACGCAGGACAAGATACTGCATTTATGGTATGTTTTAGTACTTACAGTATGAGGTCATTCTGTTCTGCCCTGCTATTCTGACTCATCTTAAAGTTCCCAAAGAAGATTCAGTGTGAAAATGTTGGCCAAATTTCCTTTTCCGCTAACTCACAGGCATTTAATTTAGCTCCGCTGCTCAGTCGACTCAGCTGCTTATCCTAATTTGCTTGCTTTCAGTGAAAGAATGTGTCTATAAACATGAAACTGGAATGTTTTTGAAGCTGTTAGCTGTTAGCCGTTAGCTAAGACGTTTTTCAACATTTTCAACTGGTGAGACGTGAGATATTGTTTAAGCAAATAATAACAATAAAAAAAAAACTTTATTACAGTGCTATGTACATTTGTTCAGAATTTCCACACAGGACACAGGTTGGATGTATTTGTGTTTTTTTTTTTACTTTTTGGATAAATGAACATTTGTGAGAACGCATTTGTTTGTGCATGAGAGAAGCTGTTTTACGATGGTCGTTTCTTAGGCTGTCTTGCTGCTGTTCAGTAGATTTGTCCAATGTTTGTGTAAAAAAAAAAAACACACACAAAAATAGTTATTGTCAATAAACAATACAGAAGACAAACCTGAACTCAGATGTACAGTGGGGTTTTTATTCAGCTGGCATTTAACAAATAGCAAAAGTTTGTATCATGCATGTAGTAAAGCACTGAGGTACTTGAAGTACTTTACTGAGCAAAAACAAAGCTATGGGTTTTAACGGGTGTTAATTACTTTCATACCAAGAAATGGTAATCATATTATAAGCCTGAGTTGCTGATCAAACTCTGAAAAATAGACATGAATAAGAAAAGTTTATCATTGGCCACAGATTTAAAATAAACATACACTCACCGGCCACTTTATTAGGTACACCCATCCACCTGCTGTTGTATGCAGTT
>JAOTRR010000022.1:8570486-8583111 GCA_028570945.1 Gogo arcuatus
GTGTGTGTGTGTGTGTGTGTGTGTGTGTGTGTGTGTGTGTGTGTGTGTACAGATCTTATCCTGAAGAGTTTTACAGTCTGTTTATTACTCTGTGTAAACACTAATATAAACTGGTGTGACTGCAGTCATTATATCTGCGTTACTCAGTATGATGATGTCATCACTCTGCGACACATGGCTTGTTTTTAAAATCAGAACGAACGTGTGATGGTGGAATTTTCAGAAGAGAGTTAATGTTTTACACTGTAATAAAATATGACCTTGTACCAAAGTCCAAACAGCTTTCGGGTTTTACTGAACTCAGCCCAGAGGCCCCTTTAACTGTAAAAATAAATAAATAAAAATCTACCAATACACTATACAGTAAAGATTTATTTTTAATTTATTTGAATATACTCAAACTTATTAAAACATTAGCCTCATTATTTAAATATGCTGAATAATATTTTGGTTATTTATTTCAGCCGTAGAACTTTTTGTTTGACCCACAGGACATATTTTTATTAAAATGATTAATAAATTATCGTTATGGATTTATTGAGGTTTGGATTAAACCCATTTGATTCAAGGGATCAGTCAAGCAGCTTAAAAACTATAACACATATTTATTATTAAAAATACATCATTCATATAATAATATAATTATTTATTTATATAATAATAATTAAATTTATAATGCAAATGTATGAATTTATCCATTTAATTCATATTAATTAATTAACTTTTAAAAAAAATAATAAATACAATTTTAATAATGGTGGCCCCCTGATTCATGGACCCCAATTTTTTTGTAGCCATGGGTTAAAAGTATGTGTATTGTATGTGTTTGTGTTGTTCTGTAAAGTTCGTGTGTGTGTGTGTGTGTGTGTGTGTGTGTGTGTGTGTGTGTCACAATAATGCTGACTCAATATCTTATTACATTCACTGTAATACGGCTAAAAGTTCACTAGACTATGTTTATATCACTATGACCTAGTGATTTATTTAACTTTGGTATAAAATCTGCTTATAGGAGTGAGACCGTAAAAGTTATGAACATTTCTCGACTTTACGAGGACAGTAAGGTCACCGGAGACATGAATGCTGAAGGATGTTGGGGACGGCGTTGAGTTGTTGTGTTAAAGTTAATATGACATGCAGGGCTAAGAAATAATTAAACTGCAGGTCAGACACTGTGCTTTTTTTGTGTGTGTGTGTGTGTGTGTGTGTATGTACCAGGAGAACAGCTGCACTCTCTGACCGTCTGAACAGGTGAATCTCTGCAGTGATTCCCACCCCACGGCCCCCTGAACACATCAGGACACATGGTCTGAAAAAGAAATCGCAACTTGTTCATGTGACTCAGGAGGAATATTAGATCAAAACAGGAAGTGGTGGACAGGAAGTAGGGGTCATGTGGAGCTGTACGTACATTATAGCAGCCCAGACTGGAGGCCACTGGGTATTTATACACTGCGTTTGAGGTCAGACCCATCGCTAGTGGACTTCCGCCATGATAGGAACCTCTACAGCAACAATAAACGCACAAAAATTACTTTCAGTAGCAGATTTAGTGAATTCAGCAATTATTAGCTGGTGTTAGAAATGACTAGAAGCTACTACTTCATTTCTTAAAGCATCTAAAACTTGTAGACAGACACAACGATGATACGCCAGATGGGTGTTGAACGAAGGCCGATAGCTGTATACACTTAGAGATTAGTGATATTGATGAACCTCAAAAATTATTAAATAAAAAATAATAATATAAACTGTAGTGTTGACCTCAGAGTGATGGCATCAAAGTTCCCTGTGTGTAATCTCGCCATTAGCAGAGCCAGATCATTGGCCTCAGTGCCACTGTTAGTCAGATACACTACCTAGAAACACACACACACACACACACACACACACACACACACACACACAAATAATGTCTGTGTATATTATGTAAACCTATTTGTCAATGCACAAACAGCTTGTGTGTGTGTGTGTGTGTGTGTGTGTGTGTGTGTGTGTGTGTGTGCGCGCATGTGTGTACTTTCAGAGGCTCAGGCAGATGTGAGACGAGTTTCTCTGCGTATTCGTGGATCTGAGGATAAACATAAATAGCCGAGGTGTGCCAAAGACGCTGCAGCTGCTCCTGTGCCGCTTTCATCACTTTCCTGAAAATGCACACACGCACATGCACAAATTTGACATTACAAATCATCACACATTCGTAAAATGACAATTACACTAATTAAGAAATAAAAGCTGTACATTAAGGAACTGAACATTGAGCATGTTCCAGTTTAAAAATGTTCAAATATTCTACAGTCTGAATTTTTGGCTGATAATTTGAAAATATATGAGAAGTAAAAAAGTCTTGCATATTATGCAAATTAGCTCAAAATCATACTGGGTGGGGCTTAATGAGAATTGTTTTGTTAATGTTATTTTTGTTTTGTTTAAACTAAGCCTTAAAAAAACGAATTTTGTCTCTACACCCCCACGTTTCCGAGATATTTCCCAAAACGTTAATGCTTCACTATAGCGCCACCATCATTCCAATCTCACTTGCCTGAGTAGCAGGAGGGCGTACTAACTACTGACCAAATATCACACCTCTAATACTTTCAGTTTGTTTTGCACAGTTCATTTTAGAGAGGAAGGAGAAATGCTTGGACCCCTAAAAATCATTCCTCTCTATAGGACTTTAAACACTGCCAATTAAAAATCTATCCTCAGGTTTCTTTCGTTAATCAATTTTAAGTGGGCCAAATGCACATTTACAGTATTAGATGTCAAATTAAATCAATATTTGTTGTCTTTTTGGTTCTTACTTTGGGTTTTCGTTTACCACAGAGCACAGAGCAGAATTGTAAAACAGCAAAATTGGAATAGTCCTAAGCCAGATACAAACGTACGGACAGCAGTGCCCCACGCTGACGGTGGCGACCCCCGCAAACATGTCGAGATAACGCAATCCGTCCACATCCCACAGCCACTGCATGAAACCCTGATGAATAAAAAGTGGCTTCTTGTAGTATGTCACCTTCATCGTCATGGCATTACAGTTCACCTTCCTGATCTCTAGCATCCGCTCCTTAGTCATACCCTACAGAGACCAACACTCAACGTTAATATTAACAGAGCTCATCAGAAAACTTAGTTACAGCTTCACCTCTGACTGTTACAAAGCACTGACACTGGAGACTCCTTCCATACATGTTAAATAAACACATTTCTCCTGACAGAAAACTTCACCACAGCAACATTTATATGTTTTTTTAAAATACATTTATAGTTTTGTAACAGTCAAATGTAAAGATTTAACTTTATGTTGTCCGTCACAGGAAAGTCTTCAGGACAGGGAACACTTTGTGGACACCACCTCAGTTAGCACTGCGGCTTTACCTGGTACGTCTCAGGTGTGAAGTTACATGAGGGCATCTGGACTCGCAGCTTCTTCATCACTGCCTCCTGACATAACCTATCGCCTAAACAAGGAAATATTCAGAAATCATTTCTAATGTTATTTTGTGTGAGATTTGATGACTTTTGAAGTGAATGTGATGAATTAGACAGTGTGCCAGTGCTAAACGGGTGTAAAGAGGTGTAAAGGGGAACACTGGGTAAAGTAACTTTCTAAAAAAAAATCATTTAGTCAGCTGTAGTTGTCTACTTTTAAATAGACTAATAAAATACTAATAAATTTTATAATAGACTATAAATAAACATATTTTGATGTATTTTACCAGTGATAAAAATCACACAGGATAATAAAGTGCATTGTAATAAATCACATAGGCTCTTAAAATGTTAATAAACATTTTAGTTTTGATGTTTTCTGTCTGTTAGAAATCACTTAGCCTAACAAAATGCTAATAAGCATGCTAATTTTGACGTATTCAATCACATACGCTAGCTAAATGCTAAATGTTCAGGGATACATTAACACTGGCTACTGTGGGCACGAGTCATTGTTTTTATTTTATGTGAGAATTCTGTTACAAATTTCACATTTTTCTTTGTTTTCTGTTTTATTTAACGTAAAACACTAGCAGAATACTGATGTTTGTGCTGTGGGTTATGGTCCAGTTCTGTGTGAGACTGAGTCAGTTTGATCCTCAAACAGATCAAAGCTGATTTCCAACTTTTTGTTGGTATTTATATAAAATATTTGTAATTTGTAATAAAACGGCGCAGAAGAAATTCTTGATTTGTCTTGATTTGTCAGACGGATGCGCAAACTTGTGTGGAACCGGCTCGAAAACTTTGGAGTCGACTCTCTATTCCTAAAGAATTCAGAATCGATTCTTTTCATGGAAAACTAAGTCAGGGAGTTGTTCACTAAAAAGAGTCGACTCTTAATTCTTAACGGCTGGAGTCAGAGAATCAGCTCTTTCTGGGAACTCTTAAGCGTTTACTGTTCAGCTGAATCCTCAGCACTGCATTTCTGTGTCGTTAATACAACATTTTTTACACACTCTGTGCTGTTTTAAAGTGAATAAAACACATATTTTAAGAGGTATATCGCTAATATTGCATTATGTAGGTCATGTGACCTTTGGAATCGTGGTGAGATTCCGTTCCTATGGAAACCTGTGGCTTTTTTTTTCAATCTTTCTTTTTCTTTTTTGTTTTCTTCTTCTTCTTCTTCTTCTTCTTCTTCTTCTTCTTCGCTTTTTTAAAAATAAAAATAACTAAGACGGTGGATAAATTATGGCGTTTAGTTGATCAGAATTCTGACAGTTAAAAAAATAGAGCTAAAATATGGGATAAAACCGGTGTTTTCTGGCTTTGAGCATCGGCTAGCATAGGATACTACCGTACTACTGTGCTATGTAGTATGCTATCATAATAAACAGCATACTTAACAGTATGTACTACATAGTAGGGTAGGATAATAGATCACATATACCCACACAATATACTAGTACTAATATAAATACTAATGTAAAATATTATATACTGCACAGCATAGTGCAACAGAGTAAAAAGATATTTTTATATTTTGATGGAAGTATACTAGTTACTATGCTAATATGCAGTTTAACGTTTATGCCATGAAATCTCTTCTGTTTATACGGTTAAAATATTCCAGCCAGTTGTTAAACAAACTATTCAGATCGCTGAGTACCTCTCTGACATGATATTTTGATTATTTAAATCAAACCACAGGGATTTTGGCATAAAACCACTCACCACTCGCTTGATGGAGCTGAAGCACAGAAGCGACTCCATGCCCGGATCTGCTGCTGGCCCATCGTGGGGCCTTCACTCGGGCAAAGACTTTATACATGTTTTTAAAGTAATTTCAGTCGTTTTCTTAGTCAGTAAATGTGGTTAAATGTGAGTAATAAATTTCTAATAGGCAGAGAGGGTGGAGAGAAGTCCACTAATGATAAACTGGGGGAGAAAAGCAGCTGTTCCAAAGGTGAAGTTCAGCTGCGTTAAGACCATCTGGGGGTGTTAAAGGGGCAATAAACCACTGAGCTCTTTCCATCAGGACTGATTATATATTTCAGATCAGTCCTGATGAAAAGAGCTCAATGGTTTATTGCCCCTTTAACATCTATCTATCTATCTAGATAGATAGAAAAGTAGATCGATCACAGAATAATAACTGTGGAACTTAAATGTCCAAAAAAACCCATTAACCCTACAGCAGAAGTGCTCATTTCAGTTATTTGATTAATCAACCTGTATAAAGCAGACTTGTTAAAGGAACAATTTGACCAAAATTGAAATTTACCCAATGTTCCTCTTTAGTCCAAATGTGGTTGATCAGATAGATATGTTTGGTGTCTGAATTTAGCTTTCTCTTATTTGCAATGGATCTATGAGACATCATAATGGACACTTACAGCTACCCAGTTTAGCCTCATATCTAAACGATCACACAGTCAATGGGCATGTATGCTGAACCTGATCCTCGTTCCTCAAGTCACTAAATCCTTTCCATCATTTGCTGCTCTCTCACATTTAGCAAGTGAGTGCTTGAATTAATCAATCTCCCTGTCATGCCATGGATTATATTCTCTCGTTTGGTAGGTCAGTTAATCTTTCTGTTACAACAGAGATTCGCTCTTCTCTTGTGTCACATCTGCACCTGTTCGCACTCAAGATTCTACTTCCCAGAGTTCATAGAGGCCTCCAAACATGGCTGCCGCGGACTACAATAAACAGGCTGCACCTCACCGCTCCCAGTTTCCAGAGTACTAATTATCATACATACCTGTTTCCAATCACTACCTCATTACCACAGTGTTTTCAAGGCCTCTCAAGTCAAACATTCATTGAGAAGTAAATGCTCAGTGCTCCTATGTCTGACTTTATCCAGCCTTGCTATTCTGTGCTGTTTATTTGGTTATTGACTCAGTTTGTACCTTGATTACTGCTTATAGTCTTTGCCTGTGATATACTGTTTGTGTCTTGCCTGACCATTGCCTGTTCACTGCCTCTGCATTTGGATTTGGCTGCCAGGTTTGCTGCAATAAACTCTACTGCTTTTACATCTGCCTGTCACCTGCATACTTAACATTGTGTAATGGGTCAGTGTTTAAATTAGCAAATCTTTATCTTGTGATCAAGATTTGCTCTTCTCTCATTCATCAGGTCAGTGTTTTAATCGGTGAGTCTTTCAGTTATTAGCAAATTCGCTCTCTCTTTTGTTCAGCAGGTCAGTATATGAATCAGTGAATCTTTGTTTGTTTGAGTCAATGAATCATCTGTCATGACCAAGATTCATTCCTCTGTTGTTCAGCAAGTCAGTTTTTGAATCAAATCTTTATGAACAAGATTTGCTTCTCTCTCGTTCATTGGGTCAGTCTTTGAATCAATTTCTTTCATGACCAAGATTCACTTGTCTCTCATTCACTGTATCAATGAATCTTTTCATTGTGGCAAAAAAATTTGCTCTTGTCTTGTTCAGCAGGTCAGTATTTGAATCAGTGAATCTTTTAGTCATTTACTGAGATTTGTTCCTGTCATTCGGTTGGTCAATGTCTGAATCAATGTTTTTTCCATTATGACAGATTTGATTCTCTCTTTTTCAACAGGTCAGTGTATGACTCGGTGAATCTTTCCATCATGATGGAGATTAGCTTGTTTCTCATCCACTGAATTGCTGTTTAAGTCAGAGAATCTTTCGGTCATTACTGAGATGTGTTCCTGTCTGACAATGAATCAGTTGAGTTAGAGAGTTTAATGAGTCGTGTTTGATCCAAGGTGAAGGTTTCCAGTGTTTCAGTGCATACAATAGTAGTGTGTTGGACCAGGTGTGGAAAACAATGCTTCAAAACACAGACATACAAGCATGTTTATATATAATAAAAAAAAGCCAAATAGCAATGATTAGCTGTTTTACATGACTCATTCTGTGTGTTGTCTGCTTTAGACAATGGCATGATCCAGGCAAACCATGCAACTGAATAAATCATAATGAATCATTTAGCTGAATGATTTGAGTCAGTGAAAAGATTCAAGAAGTTTATTTGTAATGGGGGCTTTGATTTTATTCTGAAAATAAACTGGCCACACTAATATACTGACTTTTATTTTTTCACTTTGTGCTGTTCAAAAAAAAAACAAAAGCATTTCACTAAAGATGATTCTCACACACAATGGAACATCACAGGAGTCACAACAGCTCATCTAGAGACTCTGTATTTACTAAAAATGAGCATTACATCACGAACAGTGCAATTTATAAAGATTTTCTGACAACACTGTCAGGAGTGCGTTTAAGAGGATTGTGGCTTTAAGCAAGCAAAGAGAAGCGAGAAAATACACACAAAAATGAAATAACGAACTTCTGGCTTCAGTCAGTGGAAGGATTTTCAGAAAAAGCAGCATTTTCAGTCCGAAAGTGACTGTGTGGTGATCAGTTCAGCTTTAGGTATTCATGTTGGTGATGAAAAAATTAATCCGGAAAACAAATTATTTTTTGTGTACAATTAATAAATATCTGAATGGCATCAAATCATGAACACTGCACATGATGCATTTTTATTCATCACAAATCAACGGAGTGGATTTTGTTTTATAGCTACACTTTACTGTATATAATAACTTTAATGAATCAATTATATAATAAACTAACATTTCTAGCTAGTTAAAATGATCTCTCTCTAGCTACCTCTTTAGCTTAAAGTAGTGCTATTTTATCTAAAATATCACACAGCTCCTATTGTTTAGGGCTGGGTGATATGATATATCAGTATCATGATAAATTATGTCACAAGAGACACATGGGTACCGCGATATCTTTTCCTGAAATGTTTCATTAATAATAAATGCTAAAAATATACAGATTATATACCTATTTTCAGTGTTTTTTGTTTTGATTTATTTATAAAAATATTTTTGAAGACATTAAGTAAAATATCAGGTTTTAAAAATGCAACATGACTATTTTGCTGGGTTTTTTTTAGCAGTCCTGTATATCGTGGTGTATATGTAAATGTCTTCGAGCTGATGCACAGGGTTCAAAGATGATGAAATGGTTCAGAATAAAACCGTCTTATCCAATAAAGGAACCATTTTCTCCACGTAATCAGATCTAGTGATCTTCAAATCACAGAAATTTGGAAATATTTCTATGTTGCAGTAGTTCTAACTAACGTTAAGAAAAATCTTGGTGTGATATAACTCCATCAGAAAGGAAAATAGGTCCTCAGCATTCACACACAAAACACGAAACACGAAACATGAAACAAAACCAGACAGTCTTATACATTCCAGTGCAAATCGCAATAAATCAGCTAGAACCCAAATGATCTTCTAGTTTCCCGAAAAACAATCAGATCTCCTCAAGTACAAATTTCACTTCCATTAAAACTTGGTTATTAAAATGAGAATTTTTTTCCCAGTAGATGAAGCAGACAAGCATCATCATCATCATCATCATGAAGTGCATTGTTGGTGTTTAAAATTAAATATTAAATATTACACAAAGTGTCAGAGGAACTTTAGAACTTCTCCAACATTTTACACACATACAGTAGATGACCAATTAACGCAAGACACTACAGGTAGAAATGATAATTTTTTCAGATCAGATTTTCGTACAAATTGTATTTAAAATCGCACATTCTGTTAAACTACAGTAATAACATTTTTCAAAAATCAACCATTTTAATTTAACTGTTTTTTGGTTTTGTTTTCATCCACTCATGACAACCACATCATTTTAAACTTATTATCTTTGAATAAGGCTCTAAGCTCCGCCCACTTCACCATCACATCATGCCATACATCTCTGAAAAGCTACTTTTGCTGATATAACAATTAATGTGTCATTATGCTATACATTTTTCAATCAGCTCAGAACAAAAAATCACAAAAGCTTCTAGATGACCTGTATGACATCATTCCTCTTCCTGGTTAGAAGGGCACTACAAAGGAATGATAGAGATAATTACTGTACGGTACTTTCTAACATCAGTTCTAACATCAATAAACTAGATTTTTGGTTTTTATTAAGTACTCTTTTTGGACAAAGGACAAACAACTGGTGAGCAAAAAATAATTCATAATTTTTAAATAACGTATAAATAATTTAATAGTCTAGCAAGGTGATCTGGCCGTAACTCTGACACTCTTAAAACAGTCCTTCTCCATGCCTTCATTATTCATGAATTAACAGCAGAGGTGTTTTCAAATTCGGCAAACTGAGGCGGATGTTCCAGGTGAGCGGGTTTTCATTAAACTTTTAAGTTTGAACATTTTTGCTAGCGAGTGTTACAAAGTTAGCTAGGTCATCATACTCCGTCGACATTAATCCTCTGGGCTTAATACCTAACGCGTTAGCTATATGTGAGGTAAGCTAGTTAGCCTAAATTAGCAACCACAGAGAGCGATACAATCGCTTAGCTAACGCTAAAGATTGATAATGATAGCATACAATAAAGAGGCTTTTAGAAAAAGTATCAACGTAACTAACAGTTAGACAAGTTAGCCACTTGAATTACTGTAAGAAGGTTAAATAAAATTGAACACGTACGTATATCTCCAGGCTCATCTGGGCAAACATCTCCCTTATGCAAGTATTCATGTTTGTTCACCGAGAACTACCTCCTCAGACCTCAGTTTGTGTGCGTTTGCGAATGTTCGCAGTGAACTTTGTTCTTCATGTCTATCAAAACGAACGAAAAAATGTTTGAAAATGTTCGCCTTTGTTTGCTAATTTGAACGCACCTCTGGCTTACCCCAGTTTCTGAACAAAGTCGGTCGCATGTTGATCAAAGGATAAAAATCCGTATCGTATCACATCATATCATATCATATCAGATTCGGTGGTATCGCTAAATATATAATTGTTGCCTTATGAATTGGAATCATATCATATCAGATCATATGGACGTCTGAGGTTTACACCCCTATTAAGTATATAAATAAAATATATGTATATTTAATTAGACAAAGCTTCATTTGTATAAATAGGTGTACATTTATGAAAAGCGTCCAATACAAAAAATACTTATACTTAAGAATAGCAACAATTAACTGGTGAAGACTAGTGATGATAACACACAATTTTTAAAAAAAAGATTTCCCAGCTCTCCCTGTAGTGTCTGGCATTAAGCCGAACAGGAAAATAACTTGCTAACAGATTGAGGTGGGATATAAAAATCAGGATCATTAGCGTCGCTAAAACTTCTTCAGTCTTCAGTCTACTGATTGGTTAAGACAGACGGTCACCGTTTGCACGAGTCTCTGCTACAAAAGAACCTTGGATTTGGTATTCCAGTTTAATTTGTCTCTTCTGAGGTAAGTACCAACCCAGCAGAACCCCAGAGCAACCAAAGACATTCAACATGAGGTTCTGGTCTGTAGCACACACAGACGTTCTCCCCCAGGCATCCTTCATACCTTCTTGGAACCTCCAGTGAACTTCTAGAACCAGTGGCAGTTAAGAGATTTTGATTCCCTGTTCCATGATTCATCTCTGAAAGCTCTTATTTTTGTCCCTCTGAAATCAGAAATCAATAAACAGAGAGGTTAGGAGATCATCATGGTTGAGTCGACATATCCGTTCCCTAGCTGCAAAATGGAGGATAAGGGCAGGAGGGTGTTGGGTTTACAAGTCTGATGGTTCTCCTGCTGAAGTGTTTGGCATTGGCAATCCCCAGAAGACTCTGGAACACCTTTCAGATCCCTCTGAAGCAGCAGCAGATTATCCAAGATAACATCTTGCACCTTGCTATAATTCTCGCTGGATGAGGAGTCCAAAAGATCCGGACTTCGCTCCTCGGGGTCAGAGAGCGGTTGGATATGGAGAACGTTTTCCCGATCGACCGTCTGCACCTCTACGTATTCCGTGGATTGGGATTCTGTGGACTGGGGCTCGACGGCGTCCGTATTGTTGGACTCAGAGGATCCACAGACTCGAGGTTTGTTCAGAAGCTCTTCCAGCTGATTTTCCGGAGTTCTGCTTATTTGGATGGATGAAGAGATGCAGGAAATCTCTGGAACATTGTGATAGGTACATTTAGTGTCCTGTGGCTGCTGTAAATGGAGATCCTGTTGATAATAGTGATGCTCAGGATGTAGCTGAGGTGATGAGACCATGTTATTCCAGATCCGGGTTTTTCCTTCTTTGTTTGGAGAACCAGGCTCTATGGAAACCCCGCCAGCCTGCTTGGCTCCGCCTTCATTCCTTCCCTCTGTGCTCTTGTCCATCAACAGGGTTTGGCTGTCGCAGCTTCCTCGACCTGAATCGCTGTCCGATGATGTGCTCGTGGACGTCACTGATACCACGGGCGGATCTTTGGTGTCCAAAACCAAGTCGTGTGTCTCGTCATCATCATAAACCTCCAGATAATCGATGAGCAGCTCCTCGTAGTTGGTTGGTGGGAAACCGTGGATCACCAGGCCATTGAACACTTCCTCTGATTTCCCACTCTGTCATGAAGACAGGACAAGTTAAGATTAATTAACCAATAGTACTTTAGTAATTAGTCAAAATGTAGTAAAAACATGTACATGTGTTGGTTAACAAGCTGATTAATTAAATGAAGAAGTGTTTGGGTGTGTGTTAGTTACTTTGAGAAGCTGTTGATCAAAGCCTTTGATCTTGGGTCCAGGAACCGGAGGCAGCAGACAGTGTTTCACACTAAAAACAATAATAAAAAAACAACAACAAATCAGTATACAGTATTTATAAAAACAGGTTCCGAGGCCACGCCTACTTCACCGAGACTACACACACGTAATTAACACACGCTAACCTGGAGTCTCAGACTCACCTGTTCCGCTTAAGGTTCATGGTCCAGGTGAGGATGAGGAGGACGAAGGCTGAGAAAACCACCACCGCGATCCACACAGAGCGCTCCTGGTCAAAGTCTGTGAAAAAGAAAAGTGACAGCTGATGTGAAAAGCAGAATTCACAAAAGAATAATAATATAATTGTACATAATTTCCTTTTATTATTTTATACAATTTTTTATATATTTTTGTTTCTTGTTTTAATTTTCATCAAACAAGTGCATATATAAAAGATCAATATGATAAGATATACTGTATATTTCATATTTTATTTGCTATTATTTAATTTATTGTATATATATTTATGCACTAATTTATACAAATAAATTCTGTATATTTTAAAAAATATATTTTACACTTTATTACACCTTAATACACTTATTATATTATA
>JAOTRR010000022.1:8624118-8634863 GCA_028570945.1 Gogo arcuatus
CAGTGTATGTACACACACACACACACACACACACACACACACACACACACACACAAACTGCGTCACTCAAATCTCCATCCTGTCTTTAGTTTACTGCTGGTTGCCATGGTTTCCATCACAACAGCCAATTCTGTAGATGTGGAACCAAAAACACAGATTATGTGTCTCATGTGGAAAACAATAAGCACCGCCATCTCTCTCACGTGTTGGTAATCACCGTGTCACTTCTCATTTGCATAAAGTTAAACTTGCCCTGCCCATTTTACATTACTGAACAGTTACACTTGTCACATTCGGACTGTCCGTCAAATACACAATCAGTGGTACAGCATTGCTTAAACATCATTAATGCACGTCACCTGTTAATATAGTATGGACGGTTGAAGGTTTTGGCACCCCTACTCATTACTGTTGTTTTTTTTGGTTTTTTGGTTTTTTTTTTAATTAATGATGCAAATAAAGATCTGAGAAAAGATTTAGTTTAAAAAAGATAAATTACATTTGCTTCCATGTTTTGTTTGATAAATACTAGGGTAGCATTGTTTCAGGAAGAGCTATGATGTCATTTCCTGCTCCCTGTGTCTCTCTGTCTGTCAGTGATGTGGTATCAGAGACGGAAAGTGATAATCACCTGCGTCAGATCAACCAGGAAGCGCACAGAGTGTTTCGCTCCAGACGTCATATTAGTGAGGACCTGGAGAACGAACACCTCGACCCCCGAGAACTCGATGATGTGAGACTGACCTTTGACCCCTTGTTTATAAATTATTTTTATATTATAGTGTTATGTACATTTTATAATATTACTTCTATTTATTTATTCATTTATTTAAATCTATGTTAATATTTTCCAGTGCCACTGAAAGACAAAAAAAAATAAACCATGCGTTTTGTTATTGGGTAATCTTTATTTAGCCCCTCCCCTCCCATTCCTGGGATCCTATCACTGAAGAGGATTTGTCGGGGATGAGTGAGGCCGTGGCTGGCCCCGCCTCCTCTGCCACACCCATTCATCAGTTCAGCACTCCAGAGTTTTCAGAGGAGATCAGCATGAGGCTGTCGCTCACTCCTAATGCCAACGGAGAAATGGGTGGAGCTAACAACACCGGGGTGAGAGAAGGAAGGATGGAAGGATGGATTGATGGATGGAATCTGTAGATAGAAAGGATGGATGGAGGAGATAGATAAATTCCAATGAAACTCATAGGGGGCCATTAGTTTTAACACTGACCAGCTGAATTGTTATTCTCAATGGCAAATGGGTAGAAATAAAAATTAATTTCTTTTTATTTTTATGCATATTAAAATGTATTTTTTTACCGATTATTTTATCCTGAATTTTGCTAAATAATTATATTTTAATTTTATAAATTTTAAAAATGCTACAAATGTTTTTATTCATTTGCTTTTAATTTCATTGAATTGATTTTATTATTTTTTTATTATTACCCTTTATTAATTCTATTTTATTTTTGAAAACTAAACGTCACTGAATCTAATTTTCAAAAACATTTTCATGGATTTTTTAAAATCGTGTCTCTGTTGCTGCTGTTAGCAAAACCGCCGTAAAGCTAAATCCTGTATTATGATAAACTTCATGTATGTTTGGATAATTATCCTCGTTAATCATCATGGTTATTAATCTTAATTAGGTCAGTGAAAGGCGATGACGTGGAGTAATGTACCTTAATTTTCATCATGATTTTGTGCTCGTTTGTGAATTTAACGATTAAAGTGTGATGTACGAGGTTAGAGGAGTGTTTATGTAGTTTACCTGTCAGTGTTTCTTTTATTATTTATGGCTAAAAAGACTGCAGGCTCATGCTAACACTACTGATGAAAAGGGGTGGATGGATAGATGGGTAGATAGATGGGTGGAAGAATGAAAGGATGGATGGAGAAAGGGATGTTTATTAGAGAGGGCATGGGTACTGTATAACTGGCAGAGGGGATGGAATGATATTCTCTCTCTCTCTCTCTCTCTCTCTCTCTCTCTCTCTCTCTCTCTCACAGTCACTCCTGTCCTCCAGGTTGCGTTCCTCCAGTATGACTGACGGAGTGAGTGATCAGGCTCAGACTCCCTCTCCAATGGTATGCTACTTTTCTTCATCATGCCTCATTCTTCCACTCCTCTCTGCATGGTGCAGTTTGTTCTCTCTCTCTCTCTCTCTCTCTCTCTGTGTTAACTGTAAGTGCAGCAGCGCTGCTAAACCTGAAGCACACGCTCTGTGTCACTTTTCCTGTTCTCCCTCATGACGAGTGGGGTGTGTGTGTGTGTGTGTGTGTGTAATCCCTGCCTCGCTGTTCCGTTTGTGTTGTTATTGGGAGAAACTATTTATTCTGGTATTTGTGTAATTACCTCCCGCCTTTGTGTAAAAGTGGTTCCTCCCCTCGAGGCCTGATCAGAAGAACGCAGGATGTCAGTCATGTCTCTGGAACTGGATGTGGCATGTTTGAGTCACATCGTTACTTTTGGAAATAATCTGGTAATAAGGCCTGAAACTGGAGTTTTAATATGCTCCTGAAATCAAACTCCTGAAGTTTCAGAGCTTTTTGTCTCTGTCCCTTACTGTTACAGACACCATCATTCATTCATTCATCCATCCATCCATACATTCCATCCATTATCTCTAGCGCTTATCCGTCAGGGTTGCGAGGGGAAGCTGGAGCCAATCCCAGCTGACTTTGAGCAATAGGCGGGGTTCACCCTGGGCAGGTCGCCAACCTGTGATAGAGAAGAATGACCATCCTGCTCACATTCACACCTATGGGCAGTTTAGAGCAGCCAGTTGATCTAATCTGCATGTCTTTGGACTGTGGGAGGAAACCGGAGCACCCGGAGGAAACCCACGCAGGCACAAGGAGAACATGCGACACTCTGCACAGAAAGACCCCAGTCAGTCACGAGGTTCAAACTCAGAACCTTCTTGCTGTGAGGCGATAATGATCACCACTACACCACTGTATAGTTTGTCACTTATGTGAAAATTCTTCTGCTGACTAATCCTGCACTAATCTTATGTTCGTCCAATGAAATGCTCTGTAGAACGTGTGTGTGTGTGTGTGTGTGTGTGTGTATATGCCCCACGCCAGGGGGCGTCTCACTCTACAGTAGCAGCACATTAGCAGTAAACATGCTTCATAGGTGTGTTTCTGGTTGTGCGTCTATACACACACACTGTTCCCATTTCCAGCTGAGAATAAATGAGTGGAGTTTGTTTATTTTGAAGAGGGCGGAGTCCGAGAGCATCCGTAACGCCTACAGTGTTTGTGTTGTGTCTGGCAACGTTTCCACATTTCAGCCTTGTGAATGTATCGAAGCTCTCTGATTGGTTGAGCGAATCTGTGCTGGAGAGCAGAAACCAAAGAGAACAAAGCAAACGAGCAGCGTGAGCGTTGTCTTCTGCGTCGCGTTTCGTTTTCTGTAGCGTGATGTTTTTTGTGACAAAATCGTCAAGCCGCCTTTTAAATTTCAGGTATAATGTGCAAAAATGCTGGAGATCATAGCTGGAGACCATTTTTTTATCTTAATTTGTAACTTTTTGTATTATGCATGCGGATTGCTGCCCCCTGGTGGCCTGGGGAGCAAGTGCCTGATCGTGTACATAATCAGCTGTGTTTGTTAGAAATTTTTGGTATCCGTCAAATTGTATGGATATACATTACTGGTTTCTCATGAACATCAAATATTAAAACATATTCGAAGGATTTCTGGACACTTATTAGACCTGATCATGTGACGTTGTTCTGAGGAGGTGTTGTGTTTAAGAACAGCTCACATGGTTCTTTCAGTAGTTTCATTTAGATTTATTTTTTAAATTCTGTTTCCATGCTATGATGCGAGATATCAGACGTCAGGCCTCCTGACTGATTCTGTTTTTTCATTCTTCATCTCTTGACTGTTTGGAAACAAGGCAGTTCCACGTTGCTGCAGGGGGCGTGGCTGAGAGAGTTTATCTGTGAATTATTTAGCTGGGAGGGTATTTTTTGGGGTGAGTGTAGAAACAGAAATACCTTTTGAAGGTGGAGTGGATGTGCTCGGACTCGCCGGATGAGTCGGTCTGTGCTCGCAGGCTGTCGTGTCGAGGTCGAGTGATGATGTTTCTCTCACACGGAGTTTTGTGAATATTTGGTCGTATCAGCTGTTCGGGATCTCTGTCATGTTGGAATTCTGATGTTGGGAGAAGCTCACGGTGCTTTTCACAGCCTTGTCTTGGAGACTAAATGTCTTCCTCAGTGCCAGCAGGTAAGAAGAGCTTCACTTCAAGAGGGAGATTCTGAAAGAGTTCCTGGAGTTTGAAATACAAATCAAATCACAGTCAAAGCTCTGGCATTCAAAAAAAAAAAATTTAAACAAAAGAATTCCATTCAACTTGTCAATTCTTTTAAAAAGTCAACATGTCGGGAGTCAATACTTTTAATGCTGACCAGCAAGTGATTTTTTTTTTTTAACCAATTTAGTTAGATCATTTTGAATATTTTTAAAAGTATTTATCATCATTTGTAACCTTTAATGAAGTTTGTATAAGAATTTGGTTTGTTTGTGACTGACAGAGCGACAGAAATGCAGACAGACGGCATTACTACGGGTTTGTAACAGTATTCCGATTGGCTCTTTAGAGCCGTACGGGATAAATGACGTCTTTTTTTTTTTTGTAACAGTATTCCGATTGGCTCTTTAGAGCCGTACGGGATAAATGACGTCTC
Source organism: Gogo arcuatus (assembly GCA_028570945.1). NCBI lineage: Eukaryota > Metazoa > Chordata > Actinopteri > Siluriformes > Anchariidae > Gogo > Gogo arcuatus. The sequence continues at coordinate 8,628,826 of JAOTRR010000022.1, forward strand.
CGTGTGGATCAGGAGTTCGCTCTGAGATGCCGGGCGACATGCCGTGACATTATGTGAGCTGTATTTTGTGCTTCCAGGGGATTTGCTTTGAAGTGTTTTTAACCAGTCGTTATGCCAATAAACGCAGGTTCCTGATCTCAGCTGAACGCGAGCAAACCTGTTAGTGTTAATCAGCTTTTCTTATCCTCCTCCTTCTCCTTCTCCTTTCTTTCACTTCATCTTTGTTCTTCCTTTTCCATTTTAATCTTAATCTTCCACATCCATTTCTTCGTCTTCTTTTCCTCATCCTCCTGCATTTCTCCTTCCTTTTCTTCTCTCTCCTTCTCCTTCCCTTTCTTCCTCCCTCCTGATCCTGCAGGTCTAAGTTGATATTTGTGTCTGTTTGGTATTCTGTGGATTTTATTTTGTCTGTGTGGCTGCTTATTTTTATTTTTTTTTTCCCTGCTGTTCTGCGATTCATGAATCCAGAAATGAGACAGTATTCATATTTTTTATATTCTGTATTTCCTAAAATACACAGTCGTAATGCGCTCCCTGAACACTGTGTGCGTGTGCATATTGCTGACGTGACAAATAAGGGTCCATTGAGAAAACACACAGCTGATGTTGGTGCTGTGTTGCTGCAGAGACAGGAAGTGACATCACTTAACGATGTCAGTTTAATGACAGTAGTTGTGACGGGTCAGTGTGTTAATTTCACTTAGCATTGAAATGAATGGTGTGTGTGTTTCTTGTGATGGAGCTGTTTCTAAGCACTGGTGTGATGTAAGTTATAAAATATACACACGCGCACACACGCACACACTAACGATCCTGTCTCAATCATTCTGCAGCTTCTGGCTTCCCCTTCTCAGACGCTCTAATCTAATCTATTTCACTGCACTGTCTAATCCAGTCTAATCATTACACTCGGGCATTTATTACCCTATCACTGCGACATTGCCGTTAATACAAACATCCATGGAATCTAATCACTGAGTCTTCGCTCCACCGTGCCTTTAAATTCACTCCAGTGACAAATATCATTTAAATATGCCTTTAAATTTAAGCCAATCAAAACAACTAGACACCACCCCTTTTAAATTAATCTCCAGTTGCCTTCACCACGCCTTTAAATTTAATTTGGCTGCACATATTTCCACCACCCCTTTAAAATTTGTTTCCTAAAATCACTTATTCTAAACACTTTAAATTCAGGACAATCCCCAAAGTCACCTCCAACATCCCTTTAAGTTTATTCTGGTTACGAATATTTCTTTTTACACTCATTTAAATTCAGTCTCATCCCCACAGTCACCTGCATCATCCCTTTAAATTCACTCTGATCACAAGATTTTCCTTAATTACGCTTCAGTGTTTACATACTTATTTATTCTTCTTATATAAATGAGTTCTGTCCCAAAAAATCATCTTCACTGGCCTTTTAAATTTATAATGACTACAAATATTTACCTCCACCATCCTTTTAAATTCACTCCCATCACAAAACTTTTTTTTATTGTGCTTCTACATTTACTTTGATTTTAAAAATGATCTCCACCGCCCCTTTAAGGTCCCTTTTAATTTCATTCCTGTCCTAAAAATCACTTCTGTTGCCTCCATGTGTCCCCTTTAAATTTTCTCTGATTACAAATATTTCCTTCACTGCCCCTTTAAATTCACTCCAGACACTAAAATCCCCTTTAAATTCACTCTTTGGATTGAGAATATTTCTTCATCATGTTTACTGAGCACTTCCTGATTGCTCTTCCTCTTTTTCACTCTCTCACTCTCACACTCTCTCTCTTTCTATCTCACACACACACACACACACACACACACACACACACACACACACACACTCCTACTTAGCAGTGATGGCTCTGTCGTGTAACTGAGCTGTTGTATGTCAGCACACGTCGCAGTCCAGACGAACCCGAGCCCAAACCGTCACAGGCCTAGAGCAGCCCATGGTAATACACTCTTCCTCTTCTTCCTCCTCCTCACTCTGTCACACACTCTTCTGGGTTCTTTTTATTATTGTTCTTTTTATTATTATTATTATTATTATTATTATTATTATTATGTTTGGTTGGTTTTCGTGGTGGTGGTGTGTGTGTACTGGGGGTTGTTTTACTATCACACACCATCTTCATATTTTGTTATTGTTGTGTGTGTGTGTGTCTTTTAGGTGGGGATTCTGGGTTTTTTTCGGGTTTCTTTTTCTTTCTTTTTTTTTAAATATTGCACTTCAGTATTTAACACAATCATGAATCTGTAACACAGGTGGCCACACAGAGGTGTGTGTGTGTGTGTGTGTGTATATGTGTGAGAGAGAGAGAGAGAGAGAGAGAGCTCGTCATTTCCTCCTGATCTCATCCGCAGCAGATCAGCTTCAGTGGCTCCTGAACCTCCAACATGGTTTAAACTGAGTGTTCCGTTCATCTGTCTAAGTGTGTGTGTGTGTGTGTGTGTTTCAGAACCTGCCCTCAGGTTGGGAGGAGAGAAAAGACGCTAAGGGCCGAACATATTACGTTAATCACAACAACCGAAGCACAACGTGGACACGCCCTATTCTTCAGGTACATCACACCGTCTGTCTGTCTGTCTGTCTGTCTTATAGCCTATCTTCTGTCTATCTGTCTTTCTGTATCCTTGTCTGTCTGTGTCCTTGTCTCTGTCTCCATCTGTCTGTATGTCTGTCACTGTCTTTGTATCTATCTGTCTGTCTGTCTGTCTGTCTCTGTCTTTGTCTATGTCTGTCTGTCTGTGCATTTATCTGTGTGGGGGCCTCTGTCTCCGTTTCTCTGTCTGTCTGTTATGTCACAATATGTGATAAAGTCTGAAGGAGACTTTGTGTGGAAGAAATTGACACGTGCGTGCGTGTGTGTGCGCACATTAACCCCCTCCTCCTTTCCCTCTGCTAGCACACTGAAGATGGAGTGAGTTCTCCTGCAGGAGCTGTAGGAGGCGCTGTAGCTACTACACCTTCATCCAGCGGCCATCTTAGTGAACCCCAAATGCGCCGACCTCGTAGCCTTAGTTCCCCCACCGTCACCCTGTCCACTCCTCCAGAGGTGAGACTTATCCCTCCATCCCGTACTGTCCCTCAGATCCCTTTCCCATAGTTATTTTTCTGTCCTTTAGTTTCCTGTGTTCATACTGACACTCCGTTAACATGTTCCCTGAATAAATCACGAAGTCTCCATCACTTCACAGCGACCCACATCTTAAAACAAACAGCACAACTTACTCTTTCTGACGATACTAGATGCTTCTCTGTGTGACAAAGCGTTGTTGAGTAATCTGGTTTTGAAATTGCAGCAAATAAAACAATAACCTTATTTCTAAGTCATAGAGTTTCCCACCATCATGGTTCTGATATTTCAGATTCCACACAATCTCCTCTACACCATTATGAAAAGATCTCTCTACTGCCAGCATTTTATAGTGAGATACATCTACAAACTAACAGTTTCATAAGACACAATCTTTTTTCCTTGATATAAAGGTTCATTTTTAAAAAATGTGTAAGTATTATCATATTAAATGATGGAGGATCTGGATAGACGAGACTGTTCTGGAAAATAAAAACATGTATGGTCCTTATAATGACCAAGATAAGAGCTTAAAAGTAAAGGTAGTGAAATTAGCCTGGGGTTCATAAGGGTAAACATTAAAAAATAAATGAAATAACAGCCCTAGTGCTTCTCAAGGTCCACTTTTGTCGTTCCAGTGACATTAGCGTGCTGAATTCAAATTGCATAATCTTATTCTCACTTTTTTTTATTGATCATGTTTGATATACAACTCTAATGTAATCCTCAGCCGTCTCTGCTGTTTTCCTGACTCATCTGTTCCAAACCGTTTAACCAAATTTCCATCTATTTGCTCTTCTTTTTTTTTTTTTGATGTCGTAGCAGATTTCTGTGCCTTCATCTCCCCGTCACACGAGCATGAATGATTAGACTTAACGCTTTCCCTGTGAAAGATTTTTGATAAAAACAAACTCGTTATCCACCAAATGAATCGGGCTCTACACGAGTACCAGGTCTGAGTTTGAGTTGATTCTTCTTTTTGCAGGGTGCCAAAAAAATTGTCTTTATTTTACAAAATGAGGCTTTGTATGTTTTGCTTTCTCATAACTGAATTTCACACACTGTAAAAGCTTGAGCTCTTTCACTTCTGCCTCTTGAAATAATTCCAATAGTTTTCGGCCCTAAAGGTCACGACCTTGATTATGAAATCGTGTGTGTGTGTGTGTGTGAGAGAGATGAAGTGATCTTTGCAGCTGTTGTACATATCAGATTTGATTCATCATCTCTCTCTGTGTGTGTGTGTGTGTGTGTGTGTGTGTGTGTGTGTGTGCGCGCTCGCTCGCTCGCTCGCTCGCTCGCTCACTAGTCAGCATGTGTGCAGTTCTCTCCCCTTTCCTTGGCAGCAGGTCTTTACCGGCCGCTGTGTGAAACCTGTTCCTCGGCGTCAGTGCTGCTCAGCCATTTGCTGCTAGCGAGCGCATGCCAGGACCAACGTCTCGTTCTTCACAGAAACACAGAGCTACGATATCTCCGTTTATTTCCTTCTTAATCCGCTTCTGAAATACTCGTTTCACCTTCACGTCACTCTACTCACTGACTCACACTAGCAGCGACGCAACAACAAAATGATTCAGAAGTTGTTCATTTTTAATTAACAAGGGTTTATGATTTACAGTAACAGGAGGCGTGGCAATGTGAAGTGGGCGGGGCATGCCACCTGACGAAGTTGTAGTTGAATAAAGTTTTGCAGTAAGAACCCTAACTTGACTTGTTGAACACGTGTGTCAGGGACACATCCCTGATGATCTCTACTTCCTGTTTGCAGGGAGCCAATAGCGTGCCGCTTCCTCGGGTGGTGAAGGACACGCTGTCGAACCCGCAGTCGCCTCAGCCTTCACCCTACAGCTCGCCCAAATCTCAACACAAGGTCACTCAGAGCTTCCTGCCCCCAGGGTGGGAGATGAGGATCGCCCCCAACGGACGGCCGTTCTTCATCGACCACAATAGCAGGACGACCACATGGGTGAGACACGCGTGTATACACACACACACACACACACACACACCATCAGCAACAGACCACTTTTCCTCTGTGATCGTTCCGTTTTTTATCCAGCACATGGTATGAAAGCTGGACTGTTATGTCATCAGATATTGGTGCTCCATATAGAAGAGTGTAACCATGGCAACAACCACCCCCAACACTGGGGAATCTGTTTTTCACCTTAGACAGTTAACTTCTCAGAAACTGTACACACCAATTATGATGACATGCAAGACATATAATCACATGTGCTTTAATGAACAGTATTTATCCTGCTCTTGCAACTTTTTCAAACAGCGTTTACTTTTTTTTCCCATTTTTGCTCCAAATCAATCTTCATAAATGTCCTCACTGGTCACATGTTTGGTTTTTTCCCCCCAAACATCTCTTCAACTTTCCTGAATGAATAGCATGACTTTTTTTTTTTTTTTTAAATCAAATCACATGGTGCTGGAAAAGTTCAAATTAAATTACTGTAGTATTGTTACACTAAGAAATAAAGGCCATAAATTTACAATAGATTTACAAACCTGTCGACTTTTTGCGTTTTGCATAGGAGCTTAGCGTTTTAACCTCATAGGACACGGCTACGAGTTATCACTCAAAAATACACAAAAAGAGCCACAGTCTTCTTTTCTCTCCAATAAAACAGCAGATGAGCCAATCACCATATTAATCTAGAATGATTGACAGTTGTGTCTGTGTTTTGAACTCTAATATTAACTGATACCATCAGAAAGCCCCGCCCCTTCCCATCATCTCGCGCAGTCTTTCGTCTTGTCTCGATTTTCTTGCTTGAAAGTTGCGACCTTTACTTTCTGTCCTGGGAAACGGAGAATGTTTTGAGTTCATAAATGTGAAATAAAATTGAAATATTTCAGAAATATTGGGTTTTCTGAATCAACACAGGGTCAAAATTATTCATACAGCCACCTAATATTAGGTTAAATGTCCCTTAGCGAGTTTCACCTTCACCA
>JAOTRR010000022.1:8660596-8672821 GCA_028570945.1 Gogo arcuatus
ATTTGAGTCCCTATATCTTATTGCTTTTTTCTTGGTGTGGCCATTAAAGGGTTAACACACCGCTTTTATTTTTTTTGTGACTATTCTCTATGTTCAGATAGAAAAAAAAGATCCACTGAAAAGCTTTCAGTATGAAATTTGCACAAGCATACATTAAAATAAAAACTCATGCGAAATGTGTGTTGTACTTTATCAGTAGGAGAAGCGTAAAATACATTTACAGCTACAGGAAAGTCTCAGAAAGAGGTTGAAATTTTTTTTTTTTTTAATAGAAATGTCTCTTTTACAAAGCTGAAAGTCAAGAGATGTTCAAATGGACAGTCTCTCACCGATGCATCATGACACGTTTGTCTGGAATAATGAAACTCATCTCTGTCTACAGGGAATAAACAACTAACCAAGCATTTTAAAATTCATCAGTGAGGTTATGTTGAACGAGTCATAGTTCTCCTATCTATTTTTAGGATCTAGAAGATCCAGAGTAAGGTGAAATGATGGCACACCTGGTGTGTCATGGTTCGGGATGACGAGTTCCATGAGCACTGTGAAGAGAAAAGAAGAGCAAGGACAAACTATTAGACAAATTGTGCTCATCTAATATCAGCTCATAAACATAAAGTGTTGTAAAAATCATGTTTGGCATCATTTCACTTGTAGTAAACATTTCAAATGTTTAATATCAGGATTGGATCAGAACTTTAAGCTCTGGACTGAAAAGTCTCTCACCTTCTGATGTGAGGTGATAGTCTGAGGTGGACACTGAACCCAGAGCACTGATCAGAGTACAGTGATAAAAACCCAAATCCTTACTGCAGGCTTTCAGCACTGACAGAGAGACCCGAGCATCATCTCCCACTCTGAAGTGAACGAGACACAGGGAAAGAACTAACTGTCAGATATATACAGTATCTTTTATACGTTTATGGATAGTGCACATTAAAGAACCTATTTATTTTATACCACAGTGCTGAATTCTTGATTGTGATTGGTCAGAAAGTGTTGATTATTTAATTGTTTCTATAATAACAGCTCATTCACGGGGACTTGTATGCCAAACGTTCCACGTAAACAGATTTCAAACATGTAATCATCGATATAGTGAGGTTTTCTGTAAAGAGACATTTAATTTATGTTTCTGGAAGGAGTCTCCAGTGTCAGCACTTTGTAACAGTCAGAGATAAAGCTGTACAGTTTCGTTTTCTGACATCTTCAGGACAGAGGAGTTTGCACTTCTTTGTGGTTTCGTGGAAACATGACAAGCTGTGAGAAACGAGAGGCTGGTGAGGGAACAACTGTTTAGTTAAAAAAAGAAAAGTTCTTACTTCCTCTTTTCCTCACACAGTGTTGCTCCTTCTTTCACCCACATGATGGAGGAATCGGCCATGATGGGACTGAAGCAGCACCACAGCGAAATGCTCTGAGGATCATCAACGACTGGAGCTGCTTCAATCTCAGATATGACATGTGGGACTACACACACACACACACACACACACACACACACACACACACACTATGTGTTTAATGTCAGAGACACAACCATTCCTGCCTTAATTCACTCATATTTAGCACATTTCACTGTAACATGCATTTCATTAAAGCAACAGTTTAACCAAAGATAGAAATGCGCTCAATGTTCTACGTAGCTGAACATCTTTGGTGACCAAAGTCCACTTATAGCCACCAGTTTAGCACCGTCCAAACTGCATGTGTAACTCATTGCACCCGTGTGTCTTTAAACAGCTTTGTGAAGTTGTTCAGTGTCTCAAACAGACTTGCTCATCTGCTTTTTGACTCTGTAGAACACACTGTTGTCTATAAACACGGACCAAAGAATGTCTCAGAGTTAAAACTGCTGAAGTTCTTTTCTTTAGGACACGGTTTGGTGTCACTCTGCATCAGCATACGACTCAGGTAGGAGGCGTGGTCTAAAGTCTGATGGTAGAGGTTGAATATGAAGTGATTTAGTTGATAAAAGTTCACATTTGATTTGTGTGCTATTTTATGGAATTGCTGAGCCACATGGTTTAGACATGCAGTTTGCACATTGCACAATTATTTGGTAGCTACATTAGACTTGTGGTTCCAATACAAAGCAAAAAAACTTTTATTTTTTGCTGAAATGTTCTTAAAAAAATTAATATACATACTAAAAATTTAAGAACATCTATAACTTGAAATACCTTCTTTAGGTGTCTGAATTTTCTCTTTCACCACATCTTCCTTTTTCTTCTGCAGGAATATAGCAGGAAGCTGCGGCCTCGTCCTAATCGATATGGATCCAGGTTTGTCCCCAGAAATACGTCTGCGTTTGATGATGTCATCGTCCTGTGCACTGGGCAGACACATGCTTGATGTTTCTGTACTCTGTTTTGTTTTTCCTTCAGTTCCTTTATCGTTTTCGTTCGACTCCTTTCCCTCATATTTTGCGAGTTTCTCTCGCACCTTGCTTGGTTGCTTTGTTGCTGTCTCATTTTTAGGCTTTGTGTTTTTTGGTTTTGTTCCATTTTCCGCTTCGAGCAGCGGCTCATTTTCAACCTTTGGTACTCCGTGCTTCTTTTTCTTCTTCCCCTGAGATCTGGATGTGACCTTCTCTGTTATAACAATAGTCTCGATCATGGTCACTGTGCCTTCCTCTGCCCCTCCAGACTCTTCAACATGTAATTCTGGTCTCACGTTCTCTCGTTTCTTGGTTTGACAGCCAGGCTGTTGGTTGTTGTTTGTTTTGTCTTTATGTTTATTGGAGCATGTCTTGGTCTCAGCTGTCGATTTCTGAGTTTTATGAGGCATCTTGCAGTCTCTTTCACAGCTTTGTTTCACTTCACAGCTTATTTGTTTTATAGCTGACCGATCCTCAGGGTGGTTCTTAAAGCTCAGAATGTCCTCCACGTCTAAAGTCACGTATGCTACGTGCTTTTCCTCACAGATCATTAAATGCTCCCCTGTGGGTAAGATCAGCCTCTGAATTTCCGAGCTGACGTCACTGGCCTCTGTTTTGTACTTCGGGTCTTCACAAGACGATGAAGATGGACCCTGATCACCAGTTATCTTTGAGATCTCTGATGACGACTCACTTGTGGTTCTTGGTGTCAGATCTGGTCTAATTGTGTCATTGATCCCTGCAAGGGGTGGCTTTAAGGATGTCCTTGATTCACCTGGATCCTCTTTCAACTTGAGGAATGACGTTCCAAGACTGATTGGAGTAAGCGGCATAATAAAATCCACCTCTCCTGTGTTAGGAAACACACATGACCTGCTGTCTTTAATGTGTGTTGCATCACGCTTGTTCACTCCTCGCATGCATGGCAGGTGCTCTGCTTCACAGCTGTTGAGGAGATGAACCTCCGACTCTGGCGTGATAGGGTAACACGAGAAGCTCAAGGCACCATGATTCTTTTCACCTTCCTCCTTGAAGGCCGTGTCTTCAATTACTTCCCAGAGTGCATTGGTCCCCTGCTATAGGGAAAGAACATTCTGCGAAAGATTATAGAAACCCTAAAAGGTTGGTCATAAATGGAAAAGATTATGGAGACTCTTAAAGAGACCAAAATCTATAGAATGAGTGATCTTTGCATCTAATCCTGTCTCTTCCTCATGCTCAATTTAAAAACGCTTTAAACCATTTGCTACATACCTCACTTAACTTCACTTCCCTCTCCTTTCTGTTCTTCTTGCATTCTGGTTTGCTCCAGTAAGGCACATACAGTTGGCCAAGGCAAGGTTCATTACTATTATGGGGACCTGAGGAGCTACGCAACATTCCGAGCTGAGCCAATGGCAGCGCTCTGATTAACTCCTGGGGTCGTGTTTCAATTTTCAGCTGTGGTCTATCGCTCAGTTTCCTCTGACACACCCCTGACTGCCCTCTTTGCCATCTCTTCTCCTTTCTCTTCCTCTGCTTTACTGTGTGTATATATATTTTCAAGTGTGCTCTGTAATTAGACGCCATTTGTGTTTATCTCTTTTTAACCCTCTCTCTTACTCTGTGTCTCAGCAGTCGCTGTCACTACAGTGCACATATTTATGTGTTCTGACTGCAGGGGAGTGAAAGTGTGTGCATGTATGTTGCTTAAGCAGAGTTACTGTTGCCACCCAAAAGTTGATTATTTTCCTGTAAGAGCACACCCCAACGTGTTTATTCTTCTTATAGCACAGCATTTACCAATGATTACATTTTTAAATTATTAAAGTATGACATTGTCCTTTTTATCTGTTTACAGTTACATTTAAAGTTGCGGAATGTCTCTGAAACAAGTTAGATTCTTTCAGCAATTATTTTATAGCAGATGTAAATAGTCGATCCCTCACCAGCCTCTCTCTTTTTTCTCTCACTCTAAGTAAATACAAAAAAAAAATTCTGTTATGTTACCAAGAAACCGCAAAGCATAAATCTCTCTGTACTGAAGATTTCGGAAAACTTAAAAGTACAGCTTTACGTCTTAATGTTACAAAGTGCTGACACTGGAGACTCCTTCCACAAATGTTAAGTAAATGTCTCCTTACAGAAAATGTCACCATATTAACATGATTTTGAATTCTTTTATGTGCAATGTCTGCCTACAACGAGCTGTTAATATATACTATTACTATACTATATTCTATATATACTATATATTCAACAGAGGGGTTGTTAATATTTTCACTGTAAATGTGATTCTCCTCACAGACAGCAGAGGGTGCTAAAATGTACAAACTTATGCTTTAAGAGTAAAAAGAAATACGAGTTTGTACCTGGTGCTACAAACCAAGCTGTATAATGTACCATATAGAGTGAAATTAGCTTACCTTGGATACACAGGCACACTTGTTTTCCAGTCTTCCTTCTGTGCAATCATTCCGAGACTCTTCTGCCTCTTCCTGTAAACCAGAATCTGTCTTTCCTTCCATTGCTTCTGGTAAATCCTGAGTTCTGGTCATATCTAAATTAGTGTAAAGGCTATTTTCTCTCTTCTCCTTGTGTAGGAAAGATATGTCTATTGGAGGACTAGTGGAGTTTTTTATCAGCATTTTACCCTCAGAATCCTCATCTCCTACTTCTAAGGAGCTTTCCGGGCCTGTAGTCTTCTCCTTGATCATGTCCTGGATGGCCATGGAGAACTGATGCCGAGACTCGGGACTTCTCATAGTGGGATAATCTTCTGGAAGGACACTAACAGACTGGAACCAGTCTGATAAAGCACTGGCCCAGCTTTCAGAAGATGACCACCTCTCAATAGTAGGCAGTTCCAAGGAACCAATATTAGCTCCCATTTTTGAGGTTCTTGTGTTATCTGAAGATGCTGAGTTGGGACAGGAGGCTGGAAGATGTCCCCACTCATCCAAAGCATCAACCCACAACTCGTTAGACATGTCACCTTTGTACATCATTTGTGTCACCTCTGAGTGATCTACGTCAATCCCTGGAAGAAAATGAAAACTGCAGCTTGAATGAATGCTTCACTAAAGCTGTAAATATTCCCAGCTTTTTTACAGACAAAATTTAACTATGGAATTTCCCCAATTGTTACTTGTATTTAATATGTAAAAAAAAAAAAAAATCATCAACGTACATACCTACATACGCAATAGGCAACTAAGGAATATGACAGCAAGCTAGCACACAGCTCATACATCTTTTATATAATGTAAAGTACAATGTACTGGTGGATTGAGAGCAAACATGAGATGAAACATGGACTAATATCAACATTTTCCTCATTTGTGTTGGTAAATTGCTAAGAAAATCTTTCATATGACTAAAATTCCCATGTCAACACTACTTTGGAATTCGGAAATTTAAAGCTCTTAGGAAATTTTAATTTCCATAGTCAGGAATATGACGAGTGGGCTGTTCATATCAAAATGTCCTCTAATAACATTGAACACACCTTCATGTTTGAATGTAGCATTTCAAATAGAATTACTTAGAAAGTGAATCCAATATTGTACAAACTATTGTACTGTATTGAATCAAATGTATCATTCATATATTAGCTCATAGACCCCATTTGTTCTGTAATGTTAAAAAAGCTAATCTGAACACGGTTATTTATAAATAAACAATTCTGGACAGAAGAAAGCATGTGAAAGTGATCTGGAGTGTCTCACCTTCCTCAGCCTTAGACGGGATTATGATTGGTGTATGAGGGAAGCTGGAGTTTAGCAGGTGTACGTCAGAATTATTTTCAGTCGTGTGGTCCACCGTCATGTCTGGAATAAGCTCTTGTAAAATACAAGATGCTGATTCCATGTCTGTTTTTGCATTTACAGTAAGAGACTTGAACATTTGGGTCACGTCATTCTCCACCAAATTAGCAGCTGAGTCAGTCAAAATATGTGACACTGCATTGTTGTCACTGGTCTCCAGGGTGTTATTATTACTGAGCTCTGCTGAATAGAGTGGGAAGGGTTGCTGTAGTAGGTCTGAAGCATCACCTAAAACGCCACCAATTTCTGAGTCAGTGCTTTGGATAGTGGTCTCTAAAATTCCACCAATTTCTGAGTCAGTACTTTGGACAGTGTCCTCTAAAATACCACCAATTTCTGAGTCAGTGCTTTGGACAGTGTCCTCTAAAACACCACCAATTTCTGCGTCAGTGCTTTGGACAGTGTCCTCTAAAACACCACCAATTTCTGAGTCCATACTTTGGACAGTGTCCTCTAAAACACCACCAATTTCTGAGTCAGTGCTTTGGATAATGGTCTCTAAAATTCCACCAATTTTTGAGTCAGTACTTTGGACAGTGTCCTCTAAAACACCACCAATTTCTGAGTCAGTACTTTGGACAGTGTCTTCAAAAATGGCACCAATTTCTGAGTCAGAATTGAGAGCTGTCTTCACTACAGAGTCATGCATTTCAGAGCCAATGTTGTAGACGTTCTCCTGTGAAATGCTACTAATTTCACTAATATCATGCACAGTTTCTCCAGCTATACCCTTTATTTGAGGGTCAACGTGTTGGACAGCTTCATCCATGAAGTAATTTCTGTGTGTGTCAGTGTTATAAACAGTCCTGCTAATCCAGGCAAGATGGGATTCAATGTTTGGTATGTCATCTATTGTGCTGGACTCACTGTTGGGTTCCAGCGATGGTGACTCATCCTGGAATTGCGTATTTGTAGGTTCTGTATTTCCACCCTTTTCCACACTATTCTCAGGTACTTCAGTCTCTTGATTCTTTGATGTTATATGGTCATTTGGATTCATATTGGCATTCTGATGACCTTTTGGGATGGTGTTAGATTTATTTCCATCAACTTCAACATCCTGAGATGTCACATTCTCAGGCAGTTCCACAATGCCTTCATTACCATCTATTCCTTTTGACATGCTCTTATTACCAAGTCAGTTGTAAACAGTAACCTTGCCTTGATATCTTCCTTTCTCACAATCTTCTGGCTCAAAATGTTGCCACCAGCAATCCAACTCCAGCTACTTCTTTTCTGCCTCTCTGGTAAAAGATCCTGAACAGGAGTCTGGACTCAAGCCTTATCTGAACATTTCCAGTTTTGGTCTCTTCTTGAACAATTTCTGAAATTGTTTCTGCACTTTGAATGAAGGTTGCTGTTGAACTATCAGAAATGTTTTTTATTTTTAGCAAAGTCAGCAAGTGAGTCAACTTGATCCATTATCATTTCTTTGCTAATTATCTCTGTGGATTCAGCTCTTAAGAGGAACAGAAGGAGATGAGAATATAAAAAACACCAGATTAGATATGTATCAAACTAAAATAAATGTAAAGACTTTGCAATGATTTATTGCAATAGGTCATCTCCTTAGATTTTATAACAATACAATTGTAAGGTTTATTTTTTATATCCCCAAATGATTCTATCTTTATCTTTCTGAAGAGAAAACTGGAGGGAGGTGTGACATGGGTTAATGGAGGACAGAGAAGATAAAAACAAAAATTCCAGATTAGATAACATTAAGACAAAGCACAAGTGTTACAGTGATGGATGCAGTTGCACCAGTCGAACATAACCCCTGTCATAGCCTAGTTGGAATGAAAATGGTCACTACATTCAAGTTTAAGGACTACTAATATATCAGTTGCACCAAGTAGCACTGTTTTAAAGTAGCCTTAGGTTAAAATATAAAACTTGCAACTAGTGTATCTGCTGTAAACCAGTTTTTGGGTAAGAACTGTGAGCTGTGTTCATTACAAAGTCACGTATTTCAGAGCCTGTATGATAGATACGTTCGATATGATAGATACTCTATAGTATATAGTTATTAAATGCTACTTATTTCACTAATTACAGGGGTATAGTGAATTTGCCATAAATGATTCTACTCACTAATTCTGCTTAAAAATGCTCATTTGTGCTAGTAACAAGTTACAGGTCATGTAACGTCTCATAGTCTTCCTGTAATTGCATATTAAAATACTGAAATATTGAATAAGTATGGAGCTTTGGTGTGTAAGTTTCAACACCAGGAAATGGACAATAAAATGCATCTTATAGTTCGGAAAATACAAAATATGAATTAGCCTTAAATGCTGTAACTGTAACGCTCCTTCTTCATAGTAGAAAATGTATAATAATGAATTATACACAATGCATATTCTTATATTCTTGTTACTATATGAACAGTAAGTTTAGTAGTAAATCATGTTTGTTTTACCCATTTGCACTGACAGGCTTTAACACTGTTGTCCATGTTCCATTTGTAAAGATGTGTTCATAATATACACTTCTGTCTGAAGAATTGTTCATTTCCACGCTCGAGCTCCACCTGTAGTGAGAACGAGACATAACACTGCAGCATAAACACACACACAGAAAGGGAATTTTATGTGATTTGGGCACGCATTAATAACACTGAGTTATACTTAGAGTAATTCAGTAAAAATGACCAAACATTCTAACTAAAAATAACTTTTGTTTGCAACTTTAATGATTTCTAACACTGATAGAAATATCCTCATGTAAATTGTTATATATTATTATTTTAAAAAACACATCTTTGAAGCCAATTGTGAACACGTCATGAGCTTAACACACCTGGTGTAAAACTTGTGTGAACATCATTACACGTTTAATTTTCTAATTACAGTCTCTATATGCAGTACAGAAAATCCCTTTAAGGCCTTAAATGACATGAAATAATTAATCACTAACACTTTACTGTTAACTTTTACGAACCCATCACACGTTTAAGCCATTAAATCTGACAAGTCCAAATAGGTTGAATATCTGTTTAGACACTTCATACATGCTGATTACAGTACTAGCTACACACACACAAACACTCTCACTCTACAGCATTTGTGTCTGTCACACAGTTATTACATACCTTTTTTACATCTGAATCGGTGATTAAACTGAGCACAGAGACTCACAGTATGTTCATCTAAAGCCAGGGGATGTTGGGGGTGTTTGGGGCTTATTTTTATCCCTTTTTTGCCCCCGTAAGTACAAAATGAGTTACCTGATAGCGTGGACATGTGCCGAGCCAGGGCACTTAACACCCCTCGGCTATATTTGCCCCACTTTCACTCTCAATCAGGATTGGGAAACATCCATGTGTGTCATCCACAAGCCTTGTTTTGCATTTAACATCATCCCTGTGATGAAATATCAAGTCTCCGGGATCACAGTTGAGCCTGTTGTGTGAGAGCAGGATATACACAAAACTCTGGATTGTGATTGGTCAGAAGGTGTTGATTAGTTTTCTATAACAGCAGCTCTGACAGTAGTGCAGCAGCAAATCACAGTTTTGTATTAATGCGCTTGTTCTAATACGTTATCGGTTCTATAGTAACAGCTTATTCACAGCGGACGCCCCACATAAACTAATTTTTAAAAATCATTGATATGGTGACGTTTTCTGGAAGGAGATGTTTATTTAACACAGTATCAGTGCTTTGTAAAGCTGTAACTTTACATTTTCTGACATCTTCAAGACAGAGGAGTTCACACTTTGTGATTTTTCAGTAACATGACAAGCTATGTTTTATTTTTACTGTACTACTTGCAAGAGAGCTGGTGATGGAACGACTGTTTATAGCTGCTTTAACGCAAGTGAGAACAGGAACTAACTTGTTTTGGGGATGTTCCATGACATTAAATGTAACTATGCACGGATAAAAGTGTCATTCTTTAATACATCAGAATTATTTGTAGTGTTGATAAATTGCTGTGGTATAAGAGGAATAAAGCAACACTGTTGTGCTGTTATAGGAAAATAATCCATTTTGTGGTGGTAACAGTAACTCTGCTCTTTACACCACACCACTTTGTGTTGGTTATTTTCCTATAACAGCACTGCACACAGACTCAGAGCAGGTGAGTAAAGGAGCCGGACTAGTGTATAGTTAAAGTGTGAGGAAAGCTTTATATCATCATCATCATTACTCTTTGAGGCTTAACCTCACGAGTCCGAGGACTCCATCCGCCCATAGCGGCCATGAATCCATCGGTTGAATCCAGAGTATTCCCTCGTCAGTCTATGAAGCTGCCCCTTATCCATTTCCATTGTTCGTATGATCCTTGTCCATCTGTCCAGCTGTCATCTCTTCCCTTTGCTTGCTGTAGGAACCATGAACAATGTCTGGTTTTGTAGTATTGAGTTGTCCATTCGCACACAATGGCCTAGCCACTCTAGATGTTGTCTTTCTTTGTACTCGTGGACTGTTGTTGTGCCAGTATGTCTGTGTATGTCTTCATTGGAATATACAAAGGCATAGTCCCAGTTTCCTGCTGCTCTCTCAGCTTCAGACATGCCTATGGGTGGTGCTTTGCGTCGCTTGAAGCCTCCTCATACTATTTTCCGTAGCAGCCGTACCCACTCAACCTCTAGCTTGTCCATAACACCAATATTCAAATCAGTGTTCAAATTCAAATCAGTATAACACACCAGAGGCTTTATCAGCTCCAGTGAAGAGGCTTATTAAAGTACACAAGTGTGAGTTTCAGTGTGAAGTATAGACGTGTAAGTGTGTGAGAGTTGTACTGTGTCAGGACATTAAATGTTAAATATTAAATCAGACATTGAAATGTCTCTCTCTCTCTCTCTCTCACACACACACACGCACGCACACACATAGTTACTATTTTTGTCCGTAACTGCCCTTGATATTTTCAACAAACTTACTTGGTTTTATTTCCCAAAATATAAACAAATTTGTAGCCTAATTGAAACCACAGTGACTCTGACCAGGCAGGCACTAAGGATGAATGAATGAACGCTGCAAACACACTGAATGAGCTTCATACATGATCATCCACATAAAAGTAAAAACCTCTCGCTCACACAGCTTTGCATCCCACAGAATCCATGTCCTATTAAAAAAAATATATATATAGTGCATCTGTATTTGTATTTGTATCTGCTTAGAATATATTTAACTTTCGTCCTTACCGTGTAAACTTTATCTCAACATTTCTCTTACAGAACATTATAATTCCCAGATCTCATTGTCAGGTGCTACTCTAAAGGTTTTTAAAACAGAAATTTTGCCTCTCTGTGTGTTTCAGCAATATCGTAAGATCAGTAGTTCAGTCTGATTTTATTTATATACCACTTTTATCAAAGGACATTGTGACAAAGCAGCTTTACAGAAATCCAGATATAGATTTACATTTACATTTAGATCCCTATATGTCTGTCTCTGTGTTTCTCTCTCAGTAGCTTTGAGGGTGATGAGTCATTTCAGCAACCTTAACACTACTTAACATGATCTATCTCACACACACACAGAGGAGCAGATTGGTTGAAAACAGAGTCAGTGTGCAAGTTTATTTGCTAACAGGTGATGGATCATTTCAACATTTTCTCTCTCTCTCTCCATAATTCTCCTTCCATAATTAGAGATTGGTGATGACTGTTGCAAAATACAGTGATTACACAACAGGCATCTACATCAGGAAGTAAGTGAGTTTCATGTCCTGGTCTAATTTGAATATTTGAGATGCATTAAGGTTACATTTCCATCCTGCTGCTGAGAAACTGTAAAGCATAAATCCTGGATATGTCGGAAAACTTACAGCTTTACCTCTGACTATTATAAAGCGCTGATACTGGAGACTCCTTTCATACATGTTAAGTAAACACCACATCAACCATTTTTAATCTGTTTATCAGTGGAGCGTCTGCTGTATGAGTCCCTGTGAATGAGCAGCTGTTACTATAGAGACGATAACGTATTAGAACAAGGGCATTAACATAAACCTGTGATTTGCCACTGCACTACTGTCAGAGCTGCTGTTATAGAGAATTAATCAACACCTTCTGACCAA
>JAOTRR010000022.1:8730095-8750814 GCA_028570945.1 Gogo arcuatus
GAGAGGAGAGGAGAGGAGAGGAGAGGAGAGGAGAGGAGAGGAGAGGAGAGGAGAAAAGCTCTTAATAATCCCAGACTCTGTTATGACATCTTTACTGCAGTGTGTGTTGCTGTTCATGTTGCTATTGTGTGTTCAGGACTCACCTGATTGGTTCAGAGAGCAATCCTGATGTTGCAGCAAGTGGGAGAGGATCGGTCACAAGCCCCGCCTCTTCTTTCAAAGCAGGCAGGACCTCAGTGAGAGAGAGAATAAACACAGGCTCATCAGAGGTTGAAGATTCACATACAGGTCCAGGATGTTCCTCTGGATTAGCATCAGGAATCACCTGCATATCATGTAGAATACGCAACGATGTATTAATATAAATATTAATAGTAACAATAAATGCCAAATTCCTTTTCTTCTTTAGAGTCAAATCAGTGTTTTACCGTTACAGGGTCATTTGGAGGTGCTTCTCTTTCTGGCTCTGGTATGACGTTAGCGCCCTCCTCTGGTTCAGTGTCAGTAAAAGTGCTTGGAGCAGCTTGTTTCTCATCAGGAACTGTAAAGAGAAAATATTCACTTCACTCAGGTCTGGTAATGAAGAATAAGACTGGATCACGTACCGGTGCTGCCGTTTTTACACACTGCATTAAATTTTTACTGGATACGTCATTCCACTCTACCTTATTGGTCATGTTTTAGGTGTATAGAGACTAAACCTCACTTTTCTGTCCAGAGCAACAAAGAGGAGGACCTGTGCAACTGTGTGCATTTCTTTACTTTTTAATATTCATATTAATAAACCCTTGAACTGTACCACGTCTTCAGGAAAAATCTTCACTTTGAGCATTTCCTCCTAACAGTTAGCCTCCTCACCTGCTGGATGGTTCTGCTGGATGTGTGTGACGGTGTGTGTGGTTCTGACGCTCTGCACCAGGTTAGGTTTGGGTTTTGGTCCTCGACATCTTCTGACTGGCTGAGAGGGTTTCACAGAGCACTCAGAACCCGAAGAACGTGATTCAGACTCACTGCAACACACACGTGCTAATGTTATAGTTTTTACAAATCACCTAAAAATGATGAAAAGAAATAAACAATGAAAAAATATATACAAGGGTCTACTTTATGCTGATCACATGACACGTTTTACCTTCACTAGGTAAAGGAGATACGTGGCAAGTGTTGAAATGTTATTTTATTCTTAATTTATGATAATTTTTATTAATGCATTTTTAAGTGTTTGTGTCATTCTAAAATTTATAAGAATTTGTTTTAGGATTTAGACATTTCTGGGGAATTCATTCAAGTATGCATGTTGGTATTATCATGCCACAAAATATAGCAGCCAATCAGATTCCGGTATGCAAATAGAGGCCATGTTGCAACACTAGTTTACCAGGGGAAGAGGGCGGGGCATGGGGGTTTGGGGGTGTGTCCTATTTACATGTGAATAGAGTATGAATTTTTTAATAAGGGCTGAATTATAGGTGCTTCTGTACCTTTTTCTGTTGACTTTATAGCGGAATTGTTCAAAATAGTAAAAATATAATGCTCTTTAAATTACTGATCGATTTTACAATCAAAGTCATAATGAAATGCTACAATAAAATGGAGAACTTTTCTAACGTACCTGTGTGTTTGCTGCGTTTCTTCTTTTCTCTCATCCTCTACACATGTTCTTTTTCCTGAAACTCCATCCTCCATCTTTTTCTCTAGCGATAGGACAGGGCTACATCCTTCAGTTTTGTCATTTTCTCTTTCTTCCGTGTTCTGTTCCTCAGGTTTCGGCTGAGAGGGTGCCTTAGGAATGAAGTCTTTCACTGTTGATATTTGGGTCTCCACTGTTTTTGCTTCTATATCAGTCTTTACTGGAGTGCTGAACGTTTCTGCAGAACTGGTGACTGCTTCTGCAGGTTCCCTTTGCATGGTTCTGAAGGCTCTGCTCAAGTTGGGTTTGGGTTTGAGCAGACGGTTCCTTCGTGTCTTTGAAGCTGTGGGTTCTTGAGCGATGATGTTTGAGATCTCTGGTTGGGTTTCGTTAGACAGAACTTTACTTTCCTGAGAGCTCACTGGATCTGCCATATGGGTTGAGTCCTGCAGAGGAGTTGGTGCTAAAGTTTTATCTCCCGTACTGACTGTACTAGCTGGATCGGTTTCGGAGGCAATGCTAGAAGAAGGGTCAGAGGTCACCATGTCACAGGTTTCAACCCTGGTCTCGGATTGATCCATCGTTTCCATGAGAACTCCTTCATGGTCTTGATTCGACGATTCTTCAACAATTATGACATCACCTAGGAAAAAAAAACAGATATTGTTGTCATTAGGTTGAACAGTTAAAAATGAGCTCGTGTAATGTGTCATTCCGTAAATCTTGATGCATGATCAACAATACAATGTATTTAAGATACATTTAACGCAATAACAGTTCAACAATTCAATACGATACAATTTGGAGCTGTTTTCTCAACTATACACACCAATCCACTACTGTGTCAATACGCATTACATTTCAAAAACGTATTTGATTAAGGAATGAGAGGCCAAGCCTCCTTTAATGTAAAGCACTACCGAGCTAGTGTTTACGTATTTCAGGATCACAGAAGAAACTCGTCCAACAGAGGCCATGCCTCTTTCACTGCAACCGATAGGCACAGAGGCCACGCCTCCTTCACTGGGTCTATGGAACATCTTGACGGAATAAGACTTTTAAAGGTCAGGTGATTAAAGTGTTCTTGCCTGTACTGGATGGTTCTCCAGTCTGGATCACGTGAGCAGAATGTCCAATGGTCAGGAGAGTCCTCGCTGCTTCTTCAGACACTGAAAAACAAAATATTTCTTTAGAGCACAGATTGAAATAGAATGAATAGTTGAAGCTTTACATAGTTAAAACACACACACACACTTTACAGAAACATGAAAACGTGAACTTCAGATTACCTTCCATGTGGTCCGGAGCCTGGAACTCAATCACATCCTAAAATATTAATCACGTGATAAATAGCACAATTATAAGATAATAAAGAACAGGCTGAACACCAACAACAGAAAAAATAATTTAGGAAACAAAGTACCTCTCTGTTTTCACACTTGTGATGTGCTCACAGGTGCGTATCTAAAGGATTTTTACGACTTTGAACAGATCAGATTTTTACGAAGGCATATTAAGGCCATTGTAGGTAAAAAAAAAAAAATTTTTAAAAAGAAAAGAAAAAAAGAGAAAAAATGGAGCTGAGGGCGGGGGTAATATTCTGAGAAAAAAGTCAGAAATTCCAAGACTAAGAAATCACAAATTAACGAGAGAAAAACTCTCATGATTCCTGGCTGCAGTGCATTCTGGGAAACACAGTTGAAAATCTCTTAGCACTTTATTCTTTTATATTGTGTTATCAAGAAGGAAAGACTGCATTTCATATAACTCTCTGGCTCAGCCGTGGCATCTGTGGTGTGGTTACAAACCTTGCAAAATGAAGCGATCTGGTTCCTTGACAAAAAAAAACACTATTTTTCCAAGTTTTTTTCCTGGTAAGTTTGTGATTTTTTTAATATCCGAATTTCCAAATTTTTTTCCTTGTAAATTTGTGACTTTATAATCTCGGAATTTCTGATTTTTTTTTTCTTGTAAATTTGTGACTTATTAATCTTGGAATTTCTGGCTTTTTTTCCCCTCACAAATTTATGACTTTATAATCTCAGAGAATATCCGAGTTTTTTCTCGTAAATGTCTGACTTTAATCTACAATGGCCCTAACACGCTGTTGTAGATTTTAGAACCAACACTATTTGGTTTATAAAATAATTTTTATTATACTAGGTTTGTCAAGCACAGCTGTACTGTACCTAATCATCGGCCATGAAGGTTTTTATTTGCAGACACTTACAACGAGCAGGTCAAGCTGATGCTCGCAGGGCACAGAGCCCATGGGGGCCAGCGCCCTCTCACAGGACAACTCAGGGCACACTGCATTCTGGGAAATTCCCAGGACATCAGGAACATTTACTGAGATGTCCAGCTGATGGGCCATGCAGAGGAAAGAAGGAGAGTGATGGGCAAAGCATGCATTAATAAATATGCATGATTACAACATAAATATGCATGAGGGAAGAAATCTGAAATGATCTACTTTACAAATTCAGACACTGATTATTAGACATGTGCTGATATTATTAGGATGACGAAAATAATTTTGTTTGCTAGCTAGCCTAATAATATAAAAATGTTAAATTATAAATGATTATCTGCACATGCCTACTTTCCCCAACACGTTTAGCAAAAATGAATAAAACTGTGAATATGAGTTATGAATATGTATGGAATGGTATGGCAAAAAGTAATAAGGGTTAATTGACCAAACACACACACACACACCTCCTCCACGGTTTCCTCCACCTCAGACTGGACCATCGTCACAGAGCGTAGCCCCACTGGCACGAAGGCCTGGTTTTCCTCCTCCGCATTCGTGGAATAGTTTTCTTCCTCCTGATTTGTTCCATATTCCTCCTCTTCATCCTCTTCTTCCTCAGTAGCCAAGGCACGTAAGGTCAGCAGTCTAGATTTGCCCCTGCGTGGGGCGTGCCACCTGCCCCGTTTAGCCTGAGAACCCCAAGGCCGAGCATGAGGTGGAAAAGGGAGAGGTGGAAGCTGCTCCTCTTCTTCATCATCCTCTTCATCTGCTGCTGCACGAATAATGTGCTGAGAGAGTTTCGGGATCCGGCCCGACCTGAGAGCATTCACAGAACAGGAACGAGAAAAGTTTCATTTTTAATCGCCTAGTAAAATGGACTCAATTATATATTTATCACATTTCTGCACTGTTGCATTGTGGGTAACATACCTCGTCGGCTTGTTGAGAATGTCCTCTTGAATGGTGATCAGATCAGGCTCCTCCTCATTCTCAGAGTCCTGCAATCCACAGGAAATGACATCAGAGGTGTGTCTCTTTTTCTCTTGCTCTGAGGCTGTAGAATTCTGAATTGAGTGTGGGTTCAAAATAAATAACTCTGATTTAAAACTAACATCCATCCATCCACCTACTAGTCCGTCCATCCATCCATCCATCCATTCTACCCATCAGTCACTCTATTTACCCATCCATCCATCTACTAAGCTGTCCATCCACCCATCCATTAATCAATAAATATACCCATCCATCTATCCATCGACCCATTTATCTATCCATGCATCCATCCATCTATCCGTCCATCAGTCTACCATCTACCCATCCATCTATTCATCTGCCCATTTACTCATCCATCCATATACCCTTCTGTCCATCCATCCATCCATCCATCCATCCATCCATCCATCTCCCTACCCATTCATCCATCCATCAGTTTACACATTTAACAATCTATCCATCCATCCATCCATCCATCCATTTATCCATTCATCACCAGTTTGTTCATTCATCCATCCACCCACCCACTGGTCTGTCCAACCATCCAAAATTAACTGAATTATTGATAATCAATCAAACACACCTACAATCATGATTAACCTTAACGTTGCAATGTAACATGAACTAAAGTGTATAAAAGATCAATATCAGGATGAAACAGTACATCAGAGGCTGACTCCTTGGCGCTCGCTTCCCTGGATGAGGTGTGTGTGTTCTGAGCTTTTCTCTGCACCACAGGACCTCTGTTCCTGCACCTCTGCACCGATTTCACAGTCTCCTCTTCCACAGAGTCCAACCTGAACACACAGCCACATAATAACATCACCAACCACAGCACTGCCTTTAGAAATGCTGTAAAAATGCATTTAATCTTTCTTGTGTGTTGTCCTGTTAGAAAAATAACAATACAAATACACAAATAGAAGAGAAAGAAAAATCAATGTGCATAAATAAAATGGAATTTAACAAAGTGTTTGTTCGTGTGCGTTACAGGTATGAGTGTAAAGGTGTAAGTATGCTTACTCATGAACAGATGCTGATTCTTCATTAGCGCTTCTCTCAGCCTCATCCTCTGCTTCCTGTTCAGCTACAGATAAACAAACAGACATTACAAACCGATAATTACTGATATTAACATCCCATCGTAAAAGAGCACCAGGTCCAGGTAAGAGTGCCAATGAGAGACAGGAAAAAAAATGAGAGGGATAGACATATGGAGAGACATACTTATGGACAGATGTACTGTATAGATGATTGGATGGACAGGTATAGAATTTGAGACACAAAAAATGACAGACAGACAGATAATATTAATATGTTATAATAAAGAATGTACATTTAAGATGATGTTATAAACTCTCTATAAACTCTCACACCTGATTGTATTGTGTGTTTACTTCTCTTCTGTGATGCTCTTGCTCTCTTCCTCTTCAGAGTAGCACCGCTCCCTCCATCATTACACACATTCTCGTTCTCCTTCTCTCCCTCCATGGCGTCACTGCTCGAGCTCTCGTCCTCCCCCGAGTCTGAAGAATACATCTTCCTCTTTCGCTCTGTAGTGAGAGACACGAAGGAAGTCTCAGAGCAAACCTGAGAAAGTGGATTACAGGGCAAGAAGGAGAAAAGACGGAATAAACGGCAGAAAAACATCCAACTCGCCTCCTGGTCTCTGACGGGGAATCTTGGCCATTTGGGAGGCGTGTTTCTTTTTCTTGCGTTTCTCTTCCTCGTCTTTGAGGATCTGCGCCAGCAGCTTGTTGAAGAAATCGAGGTCCAAGCGTCGTTTCTCCTCTGAAGTCAAACAGGCTTTTGTTATAATTACAACTACACATTACAGTATTTCAGTTTTCCCTCTAAAGTCACGTCAAGTCAAAGTTCTAAGAAAATTCAGGTGACGATAGGCCAACATGAAACCTTTTATTATCAAGACCTAGGAATTTATCGTGAAAGCTCATGTGTGAACAGATTTATTCTATGATGTGCTGACGTCTCTGAGGCATCAGATTTAAAACATTAACACAAAGTAGCAACAGGAAGAAAAGCCGACCCTGAATGATGAAGAAAAACATTATGAAAAGTGATACAGTCCAGGATGTGCTATATATGAGCCAATCAACAGCCAATCAGCACGAAAACAGGTGATAAAACAGCATTTATATGTTGCTGAGCACTTACTGAATGCCTTGTCTATTCTCCAGGAGTTTGCCCTTTCCTCCTTTTTAAACTTGTTCTGAAAAGAAAAATAAGTCATTCAGAACCGCTTACATCAGGTGAAGTAATAACATCTGATAACAAATGTTTTGAGAGCGTTACACAACATTAAATGTAGCTATAAATGGATAAAATAAAAGTCTTTCTTTAATTATTAAAAAGAAATGTAATTGTTGGCAAACTGATGTGGTATAAGTGGAATAAAACACTTGGGGATGTGCTGTTATAGAAAAATAATCAAATTTGGTGTGGTAACAGTAACACCGCCCAGCTGTTGAGTGTTTTATTCCTTTCCTTATTGTGCTTATTTACACACACTGTATAAACAGCTTCTAATACCTTTTTTCACTGCTTTTCAAAGAAAACTGTCAGATCACACTGCCTTCTAAAGATGTTGACTCAATTCCTCATCTAGCACTCATTTAATAAACTAAAAGTGACCATAAAAGTGAATAAAGTGGCCAAGAGGACTCAATCAATGAGACACTTAAAAAAATAAATAAATAAAAATAAAAATAATTTTTTAAAAAAGGGAGTCAATTCAGAACTGGACCTGAAAAAGAAAATAAATACCTAAAATCATCCCATAACAACCCAGGAGATATCTAACCTCTACCGAACCTGCAGAACAGCTAAATGAAGCAGCTGTGCTCTGAACCAGCCACCCCGTTTTCATTTGTACCTTAATCTCTATTCGACCTCGATGAGGAAACAGCTGTCCGATCATGGAGAAGTCTGTCCCCACCATGCTAATGGCCAAGAAAAACATGTCCGTCTCTGAAAAACAAAACATACACACAAAGAGAGAAAATGACTTGATTATAGACACCCTGCATGATAAATGTGTCCAGACGATGTTTATGTTCATACCTCGGTTGGACCACGGTTTCGTGTAAGTGCCTTTCCTAAAGCTGGAGTAGGTGGTGGTGGAACCGCGCTCGAATATCGGATCTCTCTCCTCCACCGGGTTTGGCCCCTTTATCCTCTGTACCTGTACGGTTAAACTACACAAAGTACATCGATTACACTCTTCACAAAACATTAACAGAAAGACTGTTTAAATTCTGATTGGTCAGAAGGTGTTGATTAATTTTCTATAACAGCAGCTCTGACAGTAGTGCAGATGCACACCAGAGGTTTATATTAATGCACTCATTCTAATATTAATACTTTATCATTTCTACAGTAACAGCTCATTCCTGTTACTGCTCCACAGAAACGGATTTTTAATAAATCGCTGATATCAGCAATAAGTTGTCTGTTGAGAAGAGTGGAAGGAGTCTCCAGTGTCAGCGCTTTGTAACAGTAAGACTAAAGCTGGAACCTTAGGTGTTCTGACGTCTGCAGGACAGAAGAGTTTACACTTTGTGGTTTTTTGGTAACATGACTAGCTGCCTTTCTTCAAGACAGAGACAAAAGAGAGGCTGCTGAGGGAACGAGTGTTTATAGCTGCTATAACATAAGTGAGAACAGGAACTAACTTGTTTTGCAGATGTTCCAAAACATTAAAGGTAACTATAAATGGACAAAAAGCATGACATCTTAATCATTTTAATAAATAAAAAATTGTAACTGGTGACAAATTGCTGTAGTATAAAAGGAATAAAACACTTTAGGGTGGTAAGAGTAACTCTGCTTGAGCCCATTGTTGATTATTTTCCCATAACAGCTCCACACACCGTGTTTTATTCCTTACTTAAAACAGTCATTCTCTGTAAAATCTTACCTTTCCTCATCTATGATGAGAGATCCGTCTTCAGCCACCTTCACTCTCGGAGCAAGCATCGGTTCTTCCTCCTCTGCTCCTCGCTCCTCCCGCTCCTCCTCCTCCTCCTCCTCCTCTTCCTCCTCCTCCTCTGCTGCTGCGTTCTTTTCTGTCACTGACTGGACAACTGGACTGGAGAAAAAATGTTCAGCTCAAAACTGTGATTCATGTTCGGATATCTGCTTTGAGATCAGATACTGTGTGAGAATCTGTAATCATCATTCACTGAGCTCTGAGCTCAGATTGGACAGAAACAGCACATACACAGTGTAACCAGAATAAAGAATAAAAATATACACAATAAAACAAAGATATCTGGGCTCAGTATGAGATACTGCTCAGAAACTCTTACGCTGCTTTTGGAGAATAAGGAAAATCCGTCTCAGCTCTCTGCTCGTCTTCAGCGTACGACCTGCAAAGAACAAGAGTCGGAACTTAAAAAATAAAAGAGCTGAGACAGACAAAACAGAAGAGTGGAAGAGGGTAAAAAGGCGTGGCTGTGGTGCTTGTCAGCTATAATGAAGGAGGTGTGATCTCTGTGTCTGTCAGTCACAGTGAAGGAGGTGTGGCCTCTGTGTCAGTCACCATGCATGGCGTGTCTCTAACAGTCTTTACGAAAAAGGCGTGGCCTGTGTGTTTGACTATCACAATGATAGTATGACTATCAGTCTTTGATGAAGAAGGCATGGCATGTGTGTTTGTCAGTCCTAATGGAAGCATGGACTCTGTGGATGTCAGTCACAGTGAAGGAGGTGTGGTCTCTTTGTCATTCCTTAAGGAGGTATGGTCTGTGTGTCTGTTAGTCACAGTGAAGGAGGTGTGGCCTCTGTGCCTGTCAGTCCTCATGGAGGGGGCGTGGCCTCCGAGAACCACAGAGCTCTTACTTCATTGGGTTAGTAGATGGTAGGTAGTAGATGAGCTCTCTCATGGTCATTTTGGTGTGATCTTTTGTTGTTTTATGCTCGCTAATTCCAGGCTGTGGTCTGTGGTGTTTCGGCTTCTGCTGGAAAAAAAAAAGCACAAAAGGGGATGTCTCCTAAAAATTACATTAAATTAAATATTCATTCTGAAATATTTCAAGTGACCCGTGTAAAAAGACAATCCACCGACTGATGATGATAAAGTCGTGAAATCTCAATATCGGACAAACATCTCGAAAAACAGTAATGCAAAACCAAGGTAGAGACAGAAGGACAGACGAACACTTACTTTTTCTTTATTCATCTCTTTCTTAAGAAGCTCTCGGAGTTTTTTGGCCCGCGCTAACCTGAGACGGTCCACTGGGTCGTTCAGGGTCCTCAGGGCCAGGGGGATGTGCTGCTGTGGTTTCTTACTTTTCTCTGGAGAGGTGAGGTCACTTCCATCCCGGACGACAGGTTCGCTCTGAGACTGGGAAACTGACGCTGGATCAGGGTGAACTTCTTCATTGGGACAAGAAGACTCTGCTGCATCCTGATTGGTTGACTGAGACTCAACTTCATCCAATCTGCTTGATGACGTCCTTACGTTGTCCTGAGTTGGAGTTACAGGTTTGGGTTTCCTCCGCTTTGATTTGCCATCTGATGGGGCGAGTGGAGCAGGGGGCAGCTTTGGGGCAGCCTCTGGGGTAGATAAGGCTTTATCAGGAGTAAGTTCTTTGGTAATTACTGCTTTAGTGGGAAATCTAGAGGCTCTGGAAGCATTGTGGATGTATGAAGAGGACAGTTGGGGGGCAGGAGATCGAATTGATTTGGTGGAGACAGGAAGTGGTTCTGGTGCAGATTCCTGAGTCGAATCATGTTTATCGGGTGATTCAGAAATATCAAAGGAGGTGTGGGTGGATGCGGGGGGTATTTCAAGGGTAGATTCAGGTCTAACAGGAGATTTAGGGAGCTTAGAGGAGGTGAGGGTAGAGGTTGGAGTACTTCTGGGTTTGCCGAGGTTGGGCAGGACACTAAAGCGCTTTCTCCTCGTGGATAAAGAGCTGGTGGATGCACTTTGGCCCACCACATCCCTTTAGAAAATAAGAAATAAAAACACACACATCTACTGATGAAAATATTTAACCTAAATCGCTAAAATTAGGGTAAAAACAAAAAAAAAAACAATTTTGACTTTTCTTAATTTTACTTAACCAATCAGATTTTAATGAAGAAAGATTTCCGGATCATGTGACGTACGTTACAATGGATGCAGGGTCTGACGGGGTTAATTAAATTCAAATTCTGCGATATTAATTTGCTCACAATCCGAGTCTATCAGTATATTATAAATTCCACTAAAACTAGTGACTTGAATGATGTAATTATCATTCATTTACATGTCTTTAATTAGTATAATAAATGAGTGTGTGTGAAAGAGAGCTACAGTATTAACAGTAATGAGTGATAACTCATCAGGAACTCACGCTGTTGTCACACTGAGATCTGATTGGCTGGTTACATCACCGCTCTGGCTTTCTGCGTTATCTTTCACCTCTGCAGCTGGGACAGCAGAAGCAGCTTTGACCTCTGTGATGACCTCCTGACCTCCAGCTTTGACCCCCACATCATTACTGAGGTCAGCAGGAGTCTCAGTCCCCTGAGGAGTTTCTCGGGATGACGCTGCAGCTCTGCCCGTGGGCTTCACGTTGGGCCGCACGCTGATCCTTGACCTGCGGATCATCCTTACCTGCTGGAAAATAAAATCAAAATAAATAAATACAACTTGCTAAATAACTTATGGTTAAATTTTTTTTGAGCTTTCAATTTAAAAAAATGTCTAAAAATGTTTAAAAACCAAGATTATGGTTTCCCCAATGAAAGATGAAATTTTTATAAAGGACAAAAAAATCCACTTAATTAAAGTTAAAGTAGCTGTGGATAATACAGTAATAATAATAAAAATAATCATAATCATAATCATAATAATAATAACAACAGCAGATGATGGTTAGAATTAAAAAGAAACTCATCTGGAAAGAGACAAATATTTTCACCAAAAGTAATAATAAAAGAAATGTGTTTTTATCAGGAAAAACCTAGGTAACATGCAATTCATGCAATTACAAGCAACTTTACTTCACAACCTGCAGCATCAGCAAACCGATGTGCGAAAATCTATTGTTTTTTTTAAATCCTCTTAAATCCGATCCAACTCAGATCAAATTAATTCACAGGTGATGAAACTGTCATTACTGTCATCATTTAATCATAGTTTAATGACAATCTGTCGTGCTGTCACGTGCAGTAATAAATAAAA
The DNA here is from genome assembly GCA_028570945.1 of Gogo arcuatus. Lineage (NCBI taxonomy): Eukaryota > Metazoa > Chordata > Actinopteri > Siluriformes > Anchariidae > Gogo > Gogo arcuatus. The sequence goes on from JAOTRR010000022.1 coordinate 8,742,168, forward strand.
GATTATTTAGAGATGATAATAATATTTGTAGATAATACTTAGAGCATAACTTCCAAATTCAGCAAATATATTAAATTGTTTATAATAATAGGACATTTCGTTTATTCCATAATGACTATTAGATTCTGCTGATGTTATTCTTTAAACATAAATAACGCTAACTCAGTTAGCTACCAATCGGCTAGCTACTTCTGAGAGACAGCAAACTAATATTCTAAAAGCAGTTACATGAATAACACAAGTCAACATTATTAATAAATTTAAAACTGCTTACTTTATTATGAATATATTTCTGTTATTATATCCATTTATCACAGATTTAAAAAAGCAAGAAGTTTACGGCACTTTCCGACATCTGTACGTGAATGCGGACCCCAGTGCACTGTGTTTATAAACGTCATTTCCGGTTTCTGCGTGTAAACTGAGTTGTGTTCCAAATAGCGTTTTTTCCTCCTAAACATATAAAACATATGAGGTCGAAAATAATATCTATATAACTCTTAAAAGCATATCTATAAAATTTTATATATCATATATACATATATATTCTGCATATGCTTAACAAAATAGTTAGGGAAGAATGCAGGCTAATACACTTGCTAGCGTTCTACCCAGCTAGCATCAAACGGAACGCAATCGGAACACAGCCCTGAGTGTCGCCATTTCCGGTTGCGAGACATGTCTGAATCTCCATCTTCACATTGTGCTGTTAGTGAAGCTTGTACTCCGGTTTCAGGTGAAGTGTTAGCGCAAGCGGAAGATCCTGAAGGTTTTGCAGATTTATCCGAGCTGCCTGTTGAAGTTAGTGAGAGGAGACCGACTTGTTTACGATGCTGGTGAGGTTTTTTTTTTATTACTATCTCTGCAGCTAGCTAGCTAATTAGCTAGCATGGTAATGTTACCTGGATACAGGTGTTTACTCATTCAGGCGCTGGCACTGAGAGTGCAGGTCAGGCTGAATAAATGAGATTCAGCTTCTACAGCTGCTTTGTGCTGTTTAAAAAAAAAGCAGCTGTGTATAAGTGTAAACTAAAAAAAAGTCCATTCTGAAGCTGTAAACAATCTCTGATCTTATGTCAGCTTGAGTATATAACCTCCTGATATCCCTCATAATGTTTATAGAGCATAAATGTGTTGATTAAATTCAGGTACAGCTTTATCTCTGACTGGTACACTGGAGACTTTGTCTTCAATAAATACAAAATAAACAACATCTTACAGAAAACATCACCATATCAACGATTACATGGTTTTTAATCTGTTTTAAAAACCTGGAGCGTCCACTGTACAAGTCCATGTGAATGAGCTGTTACTGTAGAAACAAAGTACATTCTGTCTTTCTTTAATAAATTCAAAAATTGTTCTCGTTGACAAATTGCTGTGGTCTAAGAGGAATAAAACACTTTGAAAAGTAATCAATTTCTCGGATGTAGCAGTAACTCTGCTTCATCCCTACCCCGTCACTCAGTTACAGCAACACATGCAGTGTTTATCTCTCGCATTTCCTGTTTGCTGATCTTTGTGAATCATTATTTTTCCGCTCCTAGCCGTCCGGTGAAGGTGTGTCTGTGTCCGTTTCTCCCTGCCGAGCCACTGGACGTCTCCACCTGCCTGTACATCGTTCAGCATCCTGCAGAGGTCAATGTTTTTTCCCAGAGCGTTAGATGGAACGTGATATGGTTCTGTATCACATACACAATTCAACTCGTTCACTCACTCATTCGTTCGTGATCGGGTGTGTTTTGTCCACTAAAATCCAAACTCTGATGATTTTGTATTTAATATATTGCTCTCAAAACGGTTTCTTCTTGCCGCACCCCTCAGGAGAGTCGAGTGCTCCGCACCGTCCCCCTGCTGGCCGCCTGCTTACCTAAAGGCAAATGTAAAGTCCTGATTGGAAGACGGTTTAGTGAAGAGAGGTACGTCTCCTCATTTTATCCCGCAGTTATTCGCTGGTGTGATAATGTACAGTAATCCTAAAACTCCTCCTCTTCCTGCTCCTTAGACATGCTGAGTTAGCTGCTGTGTGCAGAGACGCACACACCCTCGTCCTGTATCCCGGATCCGACGCTGAAAACCTGGAGGATATGGATGTGGATTTCACTGTGACTCCTCACAACGTCATTATTATAGACGGCACGTGGAGCCAAGCCAAGGACATGTTCCTCAGAAACGCTCTGTTCCGCTTACCCAAACAGGTTCAACTTCATTACACCTTACACCACACCAATTTATCAGCCAGATTTATTTATTAAAGAACGGCACATTATACTTTTTAATTCAGTTATTTACCTCTTTTTACCTCACCTCTGACTGTTACAAAGCACTGACACTGGAGACTCCTTCCATAAATGTCCAGTTAACATCTCTTCTTAGAATCAACGATTTTACATGTTTTTTGTGTGGAGCGTCTGATGTGCAGGTCCCTGTGAATGAGCTGTTACTGTAGAAACAATAACGATAACAATAAATGGAGTCTGTGTGTCTTGCAGGTGCAGTTAAACAGCGCCCCCTCCAGTCAGTACGTTATCCGCACTCAGCCCACCAACATGTGCCTGTCCACACTCGAGTGTGCTGCTGTCACTCTGTCCATTATGGAGAAAAACCAAGCCATACAGGAGGTGAGTAGGGAATACGGGCGTGTTGCAGAACCTTATCAACGTGTTATCTCTCTCTCTTTTTAAAAAAAAAAATAAACCAAATAGTGTCATTATTGTAACTTTAGATCTTGTTATTTTGACTTAATATTATCTCAGATTACAAGATATTAACTAAATTGAGTTACTCAGTCACAATAATGAAACATTAAGTAGAAATAACGACAATAAAGACATGCTGAAATATAGCGAAAGTTCAGGGCTTCTTTAGTAAAACAACAAATCCAAAGGATTAGAATTAAAATCACTGAGATTCTACTAGGAACTCTGACTAGACATCGTAAGAGTTAAGATCATCTTAACTGGGAGAGAGAGAGAGAGAGAGACTGTTTGTTTAACAACGACCATTCACTTCCTGCGTGCAGGTTCTCCTGAGGCCTCTGCGAGCTCTGTGTTCGTTCCAGCTGCAGCACGGTGCTCAGGTTCACCACAGTAAAGAGCACCTGCTGAAGAGCGGCCTGTACGACAAACCCCTGCCCAAAAACAAGCGCAAGATCAAGAGGATGCAGAAACTCATCACCAACCAGGACGTCTGAGAACGACCGGCACGTATGATGTATGTATGATTACGACCACTGGAGCAGAAATGTGCCCTACATTTTTAAATATCTAACTTCCATTGATTTTGTTTTTGTTAAGCGAGGATTTTTTTTTTTAATGAAGGTTTTGTTTACTGCTGGAACACCAAACTACAGAATCTCTGGTAACATCTGCATCCGAAGTTAAATGCTGGAAAAACCTTTGACTGAAGGTCCATGAAAGGCTTTGAGATCGGATTTCAGTGCTGTTTTGTTGTAGTGTATTCCCTCAAGAACTTACAGGAACATCCATGTTGACGATGTATCAGTAAATCCAGTCTATATGATGATTAAATCTTTTGCTGTTTCATAATTTTAAACTATATACTCTGTTCTGACACCAGCTGGTCTTAATATAACTAAAATTTGCTGCTTCTGTGGATTGTGTTTCTCACTGTTGTGTTCTTAAAGAATGTTTGTTTTTTTAATGTAGAATTTAACATAATTTTGGTGAATTTTCCTGGAATAAATAATTTTATAAGGATTTGTACTGTGACTCAAAATCAAATATTCCCTTTCATCAAACATTCCAACACTGTTTTCTTTAACGAGACACAGTAATATCTCTGGAACAAAATATCTTCTATGGAAATGATGAAAATTAGAAATGTTAAATGTGTAAAACAAACATTTATGATATTTGTGATATTTAGCTAGCTAAGATCTGTACACCTGGATCAACCCACAGGATCTGATTTCAGATATCAGATGAAATCTTTTGGTCTTTGTGGGAAATATTATTTGACAACTATAATTAGAGCTCAGTGTTTAAGGTCTAGCCATTTTCAGTAAATACAGAAATATTTTATATGTACTAAAACACTTACACATGTACACACACTAATCTAATGGTAAAAAGCCAGCTCATGAAATGAAACAAAATTAGTGATTACTCAAAGTACAAATAAGTCATATTTTACAGTATAGTGCAATGAGCTTTGGAAAATATTACAAATTAGGCAAAAACTGTTATAAGTCTTAAAAATATCTTGAAAGTGTTAAGCAGCTTTAAAAATAAAATGCATTTTATCAAGGAAATAAGAAAAAGTTATTCAACTTGTAGCATAAAAAAATATAAGTATCTCATTCATCAAATATTTCCTCAGTATACAGAAAGTATCTGAAACCAATTTGTTCATTTCAGATTTTTGTGTGTGACATCCATAATAACGCAAATGCATTTGAAGAGTTTTTAGGATTTTCTTCTTGTTCATCAGTCTAAAAATATTTATTAATATATTTATTAATCAATTAGACCAAATTGATTAAGAAAAGATTCAATTTGGGGATCATTGTGAAAATTCAGTACATAATATTCATAATATTCGCCCATTAAAATCACAATATTCACAATGTAATTATTCAATATAAATCTTTATATGAGAAGCAACATTTGACATAACTTTAAATTAAAATTAGAGTCAAAAAGATAAAGGGAAAAATCAATAAAAACATCTTGCTTGCTTAATCACTTTCTTAATTTTTTTTTATTTGTTTTTTCCCCCCGCATTTTTCCTGTCAATATGAATTTACTTCCGGGATCGATGACGACGTGCCGTTGGTCAGAATAACGGATTTATCTTTATTTCTGTCGACCTCTAGTGGACGAGCGCGGTGTTGCAGCTTGTTCCTGTGACCAAAAACCATCCGACGAGATGTTTGACCAATCAGCTTCTACATTTCAATAACATGCTTGACAGTAAACGAATCAGAAATCAGGATGCACTTCCGTGGGCGGGACGTTTGATTTTGATTAGTTGGTGAAACTGGCGAAAAAGATGAATCAGTAATCGATTCCTGTTTGTACTTTTGGTTCGATTCGCGATATAAAAAGCGAGAAAAGAAACATTAATATTAATAATAATAGTAATATTAATTTAAAAAGAACGATTGAAAGAAGATTCAGGTTATTGGGATAGATCCCAGATTAAGGTATGTAACATTCATGTGGAATAAAAGTTTATCAGACGTGATTCATGATAATGATTCCTTTTAATAATCACTGTTTTGGTGTTATAACACAACTGCACTCAATTTATTATCATTAACTCATTAGCACATCCATCATGGTGTTAAATACAGTGTAGAGAAGGAGCTAGAATGTGTTAAAGACAATAATAATGTGCTGTATATAATATTACAGTGTTACATAATCATGAGGAAAGTTCAGGTTAAAGGTTTTATTCTTCTCCTTCCTGTTTGTTTCTGTGTATCTTGGTGTATTGTTTTCTTCAATAATCCCTTCACTTCTCTGTTCTGTATTTCTTATCATCGCTGAAACTCTTTCTCAGGATTATCATGGGCAGTTTGCTGGACGTCACTGAGCTGAGAACTCGGCTGGAGAACACTCTGATATCTTACCATCATCTGGAAGACAAGGAGTGGAAAGTGGCAAAGAAATCGGTTTGTGTTTTTATTTTATACTTTTTTTTGCAGAAGAATAATCTTTACACTAAATGTAGATCGTCTTTGATTTGTGGCTTTTGTTGATTTGTTTTTTCTTCTGGATCTTTGAGACTGAGCAACATTGAAGTTTGATTCCTGTAACGTCACATCCCCAGCCTTTATTCTTCTGATACAACAGCAATTTTCCCATCATTAAAATTTGACTTTTTAAAAAAAATGAAAACGATATCTGTTATCCATTTATATGTCTGTGTCAGCAAGACAAGTTAGTTCCTGTTGTCACTTAACGTTATAGCAGCTATAAACCGTCGTTCCCTCACCAGCATCTCTTTATTGTCTCTCTTAAAAGTTATTAAGACAAAACAAAAAAACGCAGCTTGTCACTATGAGAAACCGTAAAGAAGCGTAAACTCCTCTATTAGAAAACTTAAAGTTCCAGCTTCATCTCTGACTGGTACAAAGCGCTGACACTGGAGACTCCTTCCAGAAATGTTACGCAAACACATTTCTCCTTACTTTAAGAAAACTTCACCGTATCTACAATTTTTTAAAAATCTGTTTATTATCAGTGGAACGTCTGCTGTACACGTCCCTGTGAATGAGCTGTTACTATAGAAACGATAACGTATTAGAACAAGTGCATTAATTATAAATAAACCTATGATGTGCAGCTGCACTACTGTCAGAGCTGCTGTTATAGAGAACTAATCAACACCTTCTGACCAATCAGAGTCCAAAATTCAACAGCACTGTGGTGTAAAAGGTGAACAAAGTTATTGGGAAAGTTCCAGAAATACAATAAGAGTGATTTCACTTCAGCAATGCAAGATGAAAATCCTATTATTATTATTATTATTACCACAGACAGCCAGTAACACAGAACAAGCACTAGACAAAGGAACGCACAAAAATCAGGACTTAAATACCAGGGCTCATTGGGTGCAATCAGTGACCAGGTGTGTGTGAGATCAGTGGTGTCATGTGACCTGCAGGGGCTGATGGGTAGCGTAGTTATATCACATTTCTAATTTTTATTTCCTCTACAGAAAGACGTCACCGTTTGGAGGAAACCTTCAGCAGAGTTCAGCGGCTTCCTGTGAGTGCGTCCTCTCAGTTTGTAATTCATTGAGCTCAAAGTGAACCTTAAATCATGAACAAAAAAAGCTCTATTCATTTACACAGGAACCAGGTGTAACTCCGCCCACTGCAGTGTGTTATGTCCCGATTAGTACCGATGACGTCTCGATTTCTCCACCTGTCAGAAAACTCCAGCCAAAAAATACATACCGTTTTTATACATTTCCAGCAATTACAAAATACTTTACAAGAGCTGAACCTTTACTCGGTCTGATCTGTGCTATTGTCCAAGTTAAATAAATGAGAAGATCTCTGATCTGACCTGATGTGATTTAACGGCCTGTGCTTTGTATTGGACACACCATCATGGTTGAAGTCTTCTGGAAATAAAGTCCTGATCCAGTAACGTAATCTTAAAAGATTCCTGCTGGACTCTTGCTTGTTCACGGTCCTGAGATGCAAAGATTTTATTACTGATGTCATCCTGAGAGACTCACATCACCTGCGTGGGGATGAAAATGAAGCCTGTAGATGTTTGTCCAGATGTGCAATGCAGTGATTTCGGTCTTCATTGCTTGTAGTTGTAGTTCATCTGTAATTAGAGCCTGACTGATATAGGACGCTTAAGACTGATACCGATTTTGATATTTGAGGATATAAAAATCTGATAACGATATATCGCCTAATGTTCTTTTTTTTCCAGTAACACATAACATAAACAAAGATTTTCCCTAACATTTATTATGTGTAGTTATTTGAGTCCTCACCATGATAATGACATAATGCAGTTTAAAAAATTATTGTCTGATTGTCATAAATAGTACTTTGAACAAAAGTACAATAAAATATATTTGATAAAGTTTTGATAAATAAGAGTCAAATGTATAAAAATGCAAAAAAGTTAAAATCTCAATCAGGTCTAGTGCATGTTGCCAGCAGTGGAGTTGCAGTGTGCCCTCTGGTGGACAAACTATGCAACGACAACACTCATAAAAGAAGCCTTTAAAAAAAAAGAAATTTGTCACATGTACATGTCTGAAGCACAGCGAAATTCCTCCTCTGCATTTAATCCATCTGAAGCAGTGAACACATGCACACACACACACCCAGAGCAGTGTGAGGTGCTTTGCTCAAGGGCACTTCAGCCATCATACAGAAGAAGGGGAAAGTGCTGTTCATTTACTCAACTCACTCACATTTTACTTGCCAGTCCTGGGAATTGAACCGGTGACCCTTCAGGCCCAAGACTGCTTCTCTAGCCTTCAGGCCATGGCAGTCCCCAAAATGGTTCTGAAGGATCCATCTTCGTCTCTATGTTTCTTTTTTAATTGTCGTTTATCAGCCGTTATAAACACTGATACTGATTTATCTGCAGTTAGTTAAAATCGGCCGATTTATTGGTCAGGATCTAATCTTTAATCTGTGAAACTGTGAAGTGTTCTCATGAAGAGAGCTCATGCTTTGTCACAGCCTTTACCACACACATCACACATTATTTGGGATTTCAGTAAATCAGAGCTGATGAGTTTTTTTGTAATTGTATTTTGCACTAATCTGAAAATCAGTGCCTTGTTTAATGGCTTTAAATGTTGCCTGCAGGTATAAAGTGGAGGGTTTGGTGATGGAGAAGCCGTGCAGGATAGTGGACTACATTCGGCCGGGACCGTATCGGTTACAGTGGGACAGTCTGATGACCACGATGGACATCGTACAAACTCTAGACAAGGTTAAAAAATCATTTAAAAAGATGTTTAATTTAGTGTCCTTTAGCGAGTGTTAAAATTACTGAAATAAAAACTATAGGATGATGAGTAATGAATAAAATCACTCTATGATTTGAAGCTATCTAAAAGAAGGATCAGCCTTTTGGAATTGACACGTGTGTGTGTGTGTGTGTGTGTGTGTGTGTGTGTGTGTGTGTGTGTGTGT
>JAOTRR010000022.1:8783755-8800695 GCA_028570945.1 Gogo arcuatus
AAAGCATCTTCTGTAACAGCAGGAGACCACATTGGGTTCCACTCCTGCAGCCAAGAACAGGAACCTTTAAATCAACAACACGTTCCTATTAAAGTGGCCGGTGAGTGTATTTTTATTTATTTTGTAGGCCTAGTATTTTGAAAATTCACCACACTCTAAATTTATTTATTTCTCATGTTTTCTGTATAGAACAATCTCTCCTACACTCAGATCATCAGGGCAACACATCACATTTAACTGTCCTACATCAAAGAGTGAAATATTGCACCTTTAACGATGCTTTTATGAACCAAGGCCACGACAGTAAACACTCAGCTCACACTCAGCACGTCTCACAGCAGCACTGGGCATCGTGCGTCGCACCGCAGCTTATTAAAGTTAAGTGATGTAGTTTGAATGCAGGCTCTTATCTCGGCTCCTCCACCCAACCTGGATCAGGACTTTGATGCACACGAGGGCACTGAATCCTACGTCACACAAATAAGCACCAACAGTTGGGCTGGTGGCTTTAGTGGAGTGTTTTACAGTGTGCAGGATGTGGAGCGTTCATTTCCTTGCTTTCTACTCTGATTTAGTGACTATAATCTGCAAATATCTGTAATTATTATAAATGTTCATTAGTGCTGTAGACTTTACAGTCCTCAAGCTAACACACACTGACACAGCTACCTGAACCTAACGAGCAGTGTGTGTTAAAACAGTGACACAGTGCAGTACAGAGCGAGTGGCTTCTGAGACTGAGAATGATCAATTAGTCAATCGTGTTTGAAGGAGTTTTCCGGAATCAGTCGATAAACGCATCATCAGCGAACTCAAACAACTGCGACTCAGATGGAGTGACTGACTGACTGACTGGAAAAAGGACACAGGTCAGAGGAGGTCACATCCCTCTGCTCTTCAGGACACTTCACCTCGCATGACCTTTCAGTGACTCAGCAGTTTAAACATAAATAATCTCTTTCCATTTTCTACTGAATTCTGGACGTATTTTCTTTTCATAAACTCTCAGAAGTGGAGCGTGCTGCATAATAATTTCTATTTCTGTTAAAATCATTTATATGTAAGTGCAATGATAAAGTGAGGCTTCTGTGGCCATCAGTCAAGGTAAAGGAGGTGTGGCCTTTGCGTGTCAATCAAGGTAATGGAGGTGTGGCCTGTGTGTCAATCAAAGTAATGAAGGCATGGCCTGTGTGTGTCAATCAAAGTACAGGAGGTGTGGCCTCTGTGTGTCAATGAAGGTAAAGGAGGCATGGCCTGTGTTTTTTTCAAGGGAAAGGAGGTGTGGCTTCTGTAGCCATCAGTCAAGGTAAAGGAGGTGTGGCCTCTGTGCGTGTCAATGAAGGTAAAGGAGGTGCGGCCTCTGTGCGTGTCAATGAAGGTAAAGGAGGTGTGGCCTCTGTGCGTGTCAGTCATAGTGAAGGAGGCATGGCCTTTCTACCCATCATTCTGAGTGAAGGAGATGTGGCCTCTGTGTCTGTCAGTCTCAGTAAAGGAGGTGTGGCTTTTGTACTTGTCAGTACTAATGTGTGGCTTCTGTGCCTGTCAATCACAGTGAAGAAGGTGTGGGCTCTGTATATTTCAGAACCAAAGAACAGGGTGGCCTCTGTGCTTGTTAATCAAGGTAAAGGTGCCTGTCAGAAGCAGTAAAGAAGGTGTGGCTTCTGTGACCAATCAAGGTAAAAGAAGTCTGGCCTCTGTTTGTGTAATAACCTTTAAAGGAGGTGTGGCCTCTGTGCTTGTCAGAACCATTAAAGGAGGCATGGCCATTGTGAGTGTCAGTTCTGTTGAAGACGTGAACTCTAAAAATAAATCGCTTTGAATTGTTGGCTGACTTGAACATACCTTAAATAAATCTTTATTACGAAACACTACAGTCCTCAAATTATTCAGGTTACCAGGTTTAAGGAAATATGGAAATTTATATCCTGGCATAAAAGAGGAAAAAATTGTCTTTTGACATGTTTTATGATTCTCATTTTATTACTACATGTAATGGTGTTTTGAATCATATGGGAAAGGTCAAGGAGAAAACTGAAGAAACTACACTGGAGGAAGCGTGACAGACTTCACAAGTGCTTCCTGTTCATTTAGAAAGGTGTTGATTGATTAATAACATAGTGGTGTGGCCTTGAGGGGTCTCACGTCATCACTGAACTGGATTAATTCATAATTAATACCTTGCAAGATATAATTTAAAGCTAAATATATACTGTGTTTCATAGAATCATCAGAGCACTTAAGCAGGGTTTTCTGAGAATGCGCTGGTGGTGACACTTGAAGGCAGGATGCTCTAATAGGATTAATGCAGCTCCTACGCTAAACCTATAATCACGAATCAATCACACACTTAAAGTAACTCAAGTAACGCGAACCTTCCAGTTGATTTAAATGAGTTCAGGAAGGAAGGACGGAGCCGTGGAACCTCACATCGAACTTCATTACAGGTTAACTGGAGGAACCTCATACTTATCTGTGATGTGTTTTATGATTATAAGCTGAAACTTGCAGTTTGTGTAGAAACTCTAAAGCTTTCTTACTGTGACAACATTATAGAATGAGAAATCAAAAGCAGAAATAATTGCACCCTCACACTGTTGCTGAAATCGGGGACATTAGCGCACCTCTCATGCGGTGGATGTAGGAGCCGTACGCCATGTCCACCTGATACGCCAGGATGAAGCTGAGCGGCACCACCGGCACAAACAGACCAGGTTTCCTCCTCTTTATGGCTCTGTGGAGATACACAGCAAACACATCAACCTCACGTGTGGAGAAAAAATCAGTGTATTGTCCAATTATTGGCACAAAATGATCAGCAAAAGTTAGATTATTTAATTATCTCCTTCTTAAGCTCACAATTAGTGGAAAGAGAATAACAGAAAACAGACTGTCCTCTCTATCTCTCTCTAAAGTGATTTACAAAAATCTAAAATAAAAAATAATAATAATAAAAAAAAAAGCTTTGCTTTCGCCACTGCACCTCTGAGGGTCTGCCTCATTACACCAGACCTAAACTACTCTGCAGTGCACTAGGAGGTTAGTGAGCATCTCGCTCTAACTGCGCTCGTTAAATTTACAGTATCATGAGTGAATCAGGTGAGGTCTTAATCCACACTCAACACCTGATTTTATTTCATTAAATATCTCACACTAATACTCGGAACGTAACAAGTAGCTAACGTTAGCTTACCACATGAGCTGCGCGTTCTGTGTTTTTGTTTTTAAATGACGTCTGTCTCAGCAAAACGTCCTCCAAATATCTTTAGTGTCTCACTCATCATCTTGTTTTTTTTAAAAGACGCACAACTTAGGGCTGGGCGATATGAGAAAAAAATATCACGATTCTTGAGGGCAGCTCTACGATACACGTACTGTATGTATCACAATATGGAGGTTTGCTCTCAACTTGCCAACAGTATTTAGCTAAAAAAAAACAACTATTCCATTATTTATAGTTATCATGTCTAAAATGAATTAAAAAATGAATTTTTTATATATAAAAAAATCATTGTTATTTTAAAATAATGTAAATACTGTATATGTAACACTGAAAAAAATGTAAATGTATTAATGCTTTATAATTTAAAGTTTAAGTACAACATTTTCAGCTGCTTCTAGTCAGTTTGTAATTCAATTTATTAAAAAAAAGTAACTTATAAAAAGACATAACGAAATCTGAAGACAGTATTGTGACATCATTCATTTTATCACGATATCGATGATATAATCGTTATATTGCCGAGCCCTACTGGACAACATGACCGTGTCATATCAATTATCATGATAAATGATGTCAAATTACAGTTTTATGTTTACACAGTAACGTATAGCTGACTGGACGTCACAATATCGCACACATTCTTTTAAAAATATAAAATTAAAATATTTTTGTACCAAATATTTCATATCCACTCTGTGTCAGATCTGATGTAATTTTATAGATCCAAGCTGAACGTTTTGCATTTACATCGTGTCAGCTATAGTGATTTGATATTTCTGGCACATTAAGAAACTGATCTGAATAACGGTTTTGACGTAAAGATTTCCAAACTTCCTGGTTGTAAAGCTTATGTTCACTTTATTAACTCAAATCCTGTAATCCTCAGGATTATCTGTGTAAATTTTGTGTGCATGAGAGAAAAGTTCACTCAGATATAAAATCAGTGATGTAAGGTGTCTCTGTCATGGGGTGTGTGTGTGTGTGTGTGTGTGTGTGAGAGAGAGACAGACCCGGCGGTGAGCCCGAATGCAGCCAGGCCAAAAAAAGATCCAAAGTATTTGAGAAATTCTCTGGACCAGGCGATCTGCATAGCCATATGTCGCTCTCGCATCTCGTTCTGCATGAGGATCTGACGCTCCATCTATAAGCGTGCGCGCGCACACACACACACACACACACACACACACACACACACACACACACACAGTAGTGGTAGCAGATGAGTGCAAAGCGTGTTCTGTGTGAACAGAACCTGCATGTGTTCTCCCCCTCTGTGGTTCTTTAGACAGTCTGGGTCTGAGAGTAAACTCCCAGACTCTAAGTGAACTCTAGTGAGAAAGCGATTCGACTCTGAATCGACTCATTTGCAGGAAGTGAATCAAACACGCAGTAGATTTTTGCAAGCTGCTAAACTAAGCTGTGAGACGCAAACTGCAGAGCTGCAGAAATGACGTGCGTCCTGGAGATTTGGACCAATAAAACAACCAGCAGAGAAAATAAACCCTGGATGCGACAAAGAAAATGTTCCAAACATCTTATTTACATAATTATACGCATGATAACATATTGCACGCCGGCTCCATGTTCTCCGTGCTCAGGTGATTTCTATACGCACTTGGAGAACATTTATTTAACTTTTTCAGTTGCTGTATTTCTGAACAATGAATGTAAGAGTTTTACGAGGACGTTTTCACTCCTAAAAACACTTATTTAAATGAAGCACATTCATACACACACCATGTATCAATACGACCAGCGCTGCAGACAGACTTTCACGAGAGCTAATAATTCATTACTATTCATTACTGTTTTATTTTATTTGCCGCATTAATGATCCTATTATTATTACCGTGAGACATTTAGAAGGCATTCAGGAATGTGTGTTGACCTCTGACCTCCACCGTAATCTGCACTCTTTCACTTTTACACACTTTCAGAAGAGGTCGTTTTCTTAGTGAGTGAGCACATTAGCATGTTTTTATCATTTCCTGCTATTTCACCGACTACGTCTGCTAGAACGACACTCAAGTAAATGAAACGTGCTCTTAACATTAAACGTTAAAGTGCTTCAAATTGCAGGGTGCGTGTTTCTGCCTCGTTGGGAGCTGCGGCTCTGTTCGATGACTCATTCTGACACTCGTCCTGCCTTTCTTTCTTTCAGCGCACATCAACGTCTCACTTCTATGTTTATTTGATGCACTAATTCTTCCTTGAAACAGTCGTTTGGTTACATCAGATCCCGAAATGAGCCGAACGTGAATGTGATCAGGCGAAGTGATGATGAAGAAACATGTGAAAACTTGCGATACTGAGTTAGTGAGAGTGAAAAATACACCTCTTACTAATCAGGGAATTAGACTCTGCATATTTTCACAATAAATCACAAAAATGTATTATTACAGATACAATGGGGAAAAAAACAAGCAAACAAACAGAAAAAAAACGTTCACCTTCACCGTTAAACCGGAAGATCTGGTTCCTCGTATGAGAAAACCTCTCCAATATTCTCTACTCCTCACGTCTCATTAATTAATCACCCGAGTTGGGACGTAGAGGCAAACAGAGGTAAAGTGCAAAAGTTTACACACCCTTTGTGCAAATAAAATTTTATTTATAGCAACAGGACGTATTTTAGGTTTCGCAAATGTTCCCTTATTATTACAAGAAAAAAATGCATAAGAAAAGCTGAAAGTGAAATCTTTTAAATTTGGCATTTAATTGAAAGAACATCCTCTGGTTTGGTATTTACAGTTTAACCAACTAACTAACCAACTATCTAACTAATATGATCATTAATAATAATAATAATAATAATAATGTAAACTCTCTATTTTAAGTTAATTTTAAGCTTTTTTATTATTATTATTATTATTATTATTATTATTATTATTATTATTTTTATTGTTCAAGGGTACACTTAGGTGCAGAAGTTTGTACACCCTTAAGACAAAATCTTGTTTTGGCATTTAATTGTTTTCTGTTTTTATTAGAAGTTCTTCCTCTAGTTTGGTATTTTCGTTTCAATTTATTACATATTTTACAAATTATTATAAACTATTTCACTATATTTTTCTAGTATTTTATTATTTTATTAGATACATTTCATTTTATTCTATATTTGTCTACTTTTTATTGACTTATGCCTATTCGTAGTAGTAGTGAAACTATTTCATGATTTTATTTTTTCTATTATTGTATACTACTGATTTTGTCCAAAAAGGTCTACAAACAAACAAAAAGTTTGCATACAAACAAATATTTGAATGTGTTTAAGAAATGTAGTACCAGGTATTCTGATTTTTTCCTGTCTTTTTATTCGCGGTTTTAAATGTTTTTATTTCTCTTTTGATTTACTGCTTTAGTTTTATTCTCTTTTTCATTCTTTTATCTCATTTTAGTTGTGTTTTATTTCATTGCTGTTTGGATTTGGCTGAGATGATGTACAGCACTCTGGCCAACACTGTTGTCTTTTAAATGTTTTATTATAAATAAAGGTGACTATATTCAGGTCTTTCTCCCTCTTTACACTTGTTCTTTGTACTTATAACTTCACTTCATCTTTATTTTATCTACTTGAGCATACAGCACTAATTATTATTATTATTATTATTATTATACAATGTATGTTAAGATATTAACAAAAAAAATCAGTTCATAAGTTTGCATCATCCTATTTTACATCCTCAAAAGACATTTTTCTATGCTCAGGGATACAGGTTGGTGCAAAGGTTTGTACACCCTTTACATCCTTACAGACAATCAAGAAAACAAATTAACGTAATTAAGTGTTTCAGGTTTCACAGGTGCTGACAAAAATGGTCAAATTGTGTGTGTTTAGATATTAACTGTGAAATAATGATCTAAACATCACCTCAAAATCCTTCCTAAAGTATCAGCTCTCACACGATGCCTTGTTTAAATCAAAACTTTGACTTCTTTTTTTTATTCTGTTCTTTTGTGCCATATATTCTCTTCCTTTGGACTGTTGTCTGGTCTACACCCAGCCACAGTTCATTTTTTAATTTCAGTCGAAAAATCTTCCACCCGATGAGGACGCAAACTTTTTACACTCAACCGTATTCCTCAAAGAAAAGCAAGCGTGACGGATGAGTAACGAGGTGACGATGTGCTGATGTTCCGTCACAAAGGACAGGGTGAAATTTTTGATAAAGATTTCCTGAAACACGCAACATCAACCTGCTCGGAAAACACGTGACAGAGTTCATCAGGAACCTGATCACTGCCTACTGATAAGCCCCGCCCATGTTTGACTGCTTGACCAAATTTCTGTGAAATGCAGGCCGGAGCGATCGAGTGAAACAGTTTCAGGTATTCAGTATCCTGAACATTGGAAGAGAACAACTCCAGACGAGCGTCACAGAAAAATAAAGTGAGCAGAGGAGAAAATCACGTTATTGCCCACATACCGATTACATTTTCAAGTAAATTGCATCAGATATGAGAAACGCGCCGATCAAAGCAGTGCTGAGACCTTGATAAAGTTTAATCCGACATTTTTAGCAAAAAAAAAAAAAGAAATCCTGTATGTAAATAGTTCGTTATAAAAATGTTATTTACATGTAAGTGAATAAATGCGAGACACTTTGCACCAAAATGTTGCTTCATTTCCCGGAAAAGTACGTTTGTAGAATTTTTTTTAATTATTTATTTACTGACTTACTAATTTATTTATTCGAATTTAATTTCCAGGAAAACTGTTTGTACAAAAATTATCTATCTAGTCATTTATTTTATTTGCTTACTAATTTATATATTTAAATTTCCTGGAAAGCATTGTGTTTTGTAAATATGTGCAGTTATTGCAATTAATTAATTACTCATTAAATTTAATTCTCAGGAAAATGATTGTATCTTGTAGATAGATTTATTTACTTAGTTAATTAAGTTAGGCAGTTCCTTAGATGTCTACGTTTCCATCATAACAACATATTCCTTTAAATTTAAGTTCTGTAAAAACAGCTTGTGTCTTGTGTCCAATCAAATGCCATCCAGGACATAACTGCCCCGCCCCTGAAAACAGCAGGAGCAGCTAGTTAGCACCAAACATGAGTCATTTGTGCAGTTTTGGTCGTGTAGCTCACTTCAGTGTTCAGATATTTAGGAATTTATTTTCTTTCAAATCCATCTCACTTTCTAGCAGCTACAGTTTTACAGTGTTGCTAGGCAACCAGAAAACATGTATGCTGAACATAAGCTAGTTAACTACTGAGGCTAACTTTACCTTAACTGATGTTAAGTCTTGTGTGTGGAAAAGGTAAAGACACACTAGACAGGTTTCCGTTGCAGTTTTACGCAAAATAGAAGTGATAATTTAAAAATTCTAACAAAACACAATTGTGAATGATTTGTGTTTCCTTTGAGTGATGTTGTGTGATTAAATCTGTTTTCTCCTCTCGCAATAGCTCTTACAGAGCGCTCTCTTTTTTCAGAAAGGTAGCGTTTCCATTTGCTCTTCGTCATGTGACTTAAAATGCGAAAAATGTGTTTCCATTTCAATTTTGTGAAATATTTCTTTATCAAACCATCTCAAAACCATCTGCAAGCGTAAAAGCGTTTGTGATATTTGAGTTTTTTCAAAATTCACATTTTACTCGTCTTTAGTTCGCAATGTTCACAGGAGCCTCAGACATGCTGCTAAAATTCCTAATAAAACAAAGACTCCACTCCATATGACTAAAATAAGACTGTTACAGTGACGTCCATGCTGCGCCACGCACCGTGAACCTGACACTATAAGAATTCATTCATCCTCTTGTGCTGTCAGAAATAATTTACAAACTCAAATAAAGATGACAGAAAACGTCTCCATGGGTAATAATAACGTGTGAGGGTAATGGAAATCAGCAGATACGCTACGCTGTTAGACATTTTAATGAAGAAGGAAAATCATCTGTCACCTAAATGGTCCCTCAAGCGACTGTCTTTGTTCACTTCCTGACAGCGACTCGTTTTCAAGTTCATAAAAGGCTAAAAAACAGGCTAACGCCTATAGAATCATCTCCAGCACTGAAAATAAAAAGACTTTCATTAGGATTTTTTTTTGTTATATCCTTCTCTGCTGATTTTTACATTACTCATTTATTTTTCTTCCTCACATTTTTCCCTCATTTACTTTCAATTTCTTGCATTTAGGACACTTTGGACCAATTGGCTCTATTTAGTCTGTTTGTATATTTTAATAAAATACATCTACTATTTAAAAAAAATCAGGGTAATGTATATCTAAAGGCTGGTTTATACTTTTGCAATGAAGCACATTTACATTCCGTAATCACAAATTTAACAATATGGCTTTGATAAAATAGCACTTGATCCAGCGCACATCATTTTGCATTACATTTTTTTATACAATTACTTGTGCACACACCTTAATGATACGATAATACTAAAACTTGGTCATGAAACAGTAATATATGTGCAATCAACTTCATCAAGCTTTTAATTCACTTTTTGAATTTTTCAAATTAATAAATTAAAATGTGTTAATTCGAGGCACTCTCCTACAAAACATTCCCGCACTTCAGAAAATGACTTGAATTTAGTCAAATTTATCTAGTATTTCTTGCTATAAATTACAACAAACTAAATATATGACTATTAAACCTATTTCTAGACTTATTTACATAATTACTTTAAAATGTCTTGTTCTACTGGCAGATAATTTTGCTCATTTTATTTAAGCATTTATTTCAGAAGAAAGCAAAATGATTTGCCAGTCATCCATCTACACTGGAATAAGAACATTACAAGCCTGAAATTAAGGAAATGAGTAAAAAATGACTAGAAATATGTTTAATAATCTTATATTTTGTTTATTGTAATCCTTTAACAGGAAATACCCAATCAGTTTGACGATAGTCAAGATATTTTCATGTATTTCATGTAGATTTGCAGGATTTGAAGGATAAGCTGACCAAGTGCTCACCTTCACTTTTATTTTAATTCATAAAACATAACCAACGTCTCCAATTAGGACGCTAAATTGTCAAATTTATGAATGTAATAGTGGCTGTGGGATGGAAATACAATAAAACAAGCATATAGCGGGTTATATACAGGATATAGTTCTAGTACAAACTAGTCCCAAGCAAGCAAAACAAAATGTTTAATTTTTGGAAAAACCAAATAATTATTTAGGAAAAAATGTAATTTTTTGATACGTTTTATTTACAAGGTATATACGCTATCTTTACTCAGTGACATCCTAAGCTCAATAAATATAAAAAGGAAACTCAAAGACGAGAAAAAGAACAAATGCGTGAAGGATATTTAGAGGAATAAAATCTGGTGGAATGTAACTGCGTCACTGATCCTGACCTTAACCAAACAGGCGCAATCAGCACCACCTCAGCGATCGATCAGGCCGTTATGAGTGTTAATGCACAGCGGAAACAGCTGCGCAGTTTATAATCCACCCTCCATCAAGTGGAGGAAATCCTGGCGTTATAATATCGCTGATCACAGCTGCTCACCGCCTCACGGGTACAGATCAATCAAAAAAACATCACATTATCCCGGCGTAAAATGAGGCTGAAAAACGAGCATTTCGCACTCGTAATCGCAATAAGAGCGCGCAGGTTACACCTCGCCCGTGCGTTCACTCGCTCCGGGGGGGACGGAAATGATGAAGCCATCTTTAACGAGCAAATTTCTGCATCCTTGTGATGATGATCTCTGGGGAAACATGGCAATAATTATTATTATTATTATTACGCAGGATAACTATCCGCCGAAACGATCATCATGATCAGAATTTTTTATTGTACTTCATATCGTTTTGAATAAACATGATTTTTTTTCTCCTCCACATTACACCCTATAAACCTATTGTCCTGCAAATGTATTTTTTTAATCATTCATTGAGCCGATCGTTTAAACGCTAAACACGGTTATACTTTAAATAAAGAAATGCATATTCATACACTGTATACAATGGCATACAGTCAATTCCAGAATTATTGGCACCCTTGATGAAGATGGAAGGGTTACTGTCTTAGTGGTTAACTTGTTTAATCTGTGACAGAAATCTAACCTTCAGTTGAGGTAAATTTAATGAATAAAAACTCTTACATGAAAAAAGTCTTGCTAATAAATGCGACACGTGGTTTTGTTAAATAAATACAGTATGTTAAGGTATTTAACCACATTCCTTTCATAACCCATTTTTACCAATAATTCTGGAGCCGACTGTAAGGTTAAGATTTCTTGCGTAAGAGTCAATAAGAACCTAACAGAGATCTAACTTCAACTAATTAACTAACTTTAGCTAAACTGAGCTGGACAAACACCTTGTTCAATTACGTTTAAAGGAAAAGAGTACACGATATAAACAATCAAACAAAACACGCTCCCATTTGACGTCTATATTAAATCGTGTTTAATACAAAATGACTCTGGTGTTCTGCTGCTTCTGAGACAAACGACTGTGTGATTATTTACACATGCCGGAGGCTAGAAGACTCCGTTACTTGTTATCTACATGTGTGTTTCTATTTCACCTCATGATATACATCAGGATATTTACGTTCACTAAGAAAGAGAGTGCAACTTTTATAAAAATATAAAAAATTGTGTATTGTTTCGTGATTTACTGTTACATCGTTGTAATTCGTGTTCAGTCTCTTCAGCACCAGCTCCATTTTTACCTCTTTAACTACTACAATATTTTAGAAAAAGACAAAAAAAAACAACCCCATATTAAAGTAACCTGGTCAGTACGTCACAGAGGTGTGAGAGTGGCTCAGTAAATATCAGAAATAATCCACAGAGTGAGACGGAAGGCAGACGCACATCACCGCATCCTGCATATTTAAGGATAAACAGCCTATAAGCGTAAACAGTGAGAAATGTTATTTTTATCTTAACACCAAGATGGACTCATACAGTCTTCACTTTAGATATAATCATTCATTCTCATTATAGCAAAGACATTATAGACAAAAATGGTTCCATACGCAGCATTATTACTGGTATTACATGCATTAATAATGTGTATTAATACACATGTGTATTAAGGCTGGGCGATATGACCATACAATAACATCATGATACATTTTGTCACAATATACTTTACAGGAACATTGCAGTTAACTTTTTTTAATGTTTAGTTTTTAAGAAATTACAAATTCTAATTAGAAGCAGTCGGTTGATTTTTATATCTTTAAAATTGTAAAATGTTCCAATTTTTAAAACACATTTTTGAAAATAATTGTGCTCCTTTTCCATGTTAAAGAATGTATTTTTGTAAACATGACACTCAGTTTTTCCTTTTTTTTTTTTTCTTTTAAAGCACTACTGTTTTGCCGGTAGTTCATTCGCAACAACCTAAATATCGTGACGTGATATACATTTCTGTCAATATATCACCCCACCCTTAAAATGTACTTCTATAATACCGGCAAATTCATCCATCATCTGACTCGTTGCTTTGGATAAACTCCAAATGCATAAATAAAAATGAACTCATTATAATACATCTCATTATACACTATATATCATTTTTAAACCTACCTGGATTCTAGCGTTGTGCAGCATGAACTCCTGCTGCTTCTTCAGGTTCTGGTCCATGACCTTCGACACGATAATGCCCATTCTCCTGAAACAGGGAGAAATAAGAAAATAAGCCATTACACTTATCTGATATTCAGTTCAACAATGGAAAATATAATGCTAAATGTAACTCCTGATTTTAAAAAATTAGCGAGTTCCTGATCTCACTTTTTCATTACAGCAGTTATAAACAGTCATTCCCTCACCATCTTCTCTTTATTCTCTCTCGAAGTTAATAAGACAAAAATAAAAACCAGACACATGGAGAAACCGCAAAGACACGTAAACTCTTCTGTCCTGAAGATGTTAGAAAACTTAAAGTTACAGCTTTACTTCTGACTGTTACAAAGCGCTGACACTGGAGACTCCTTCCAGACATTTGCTGCTGCACTACTGTCAGAGCTGCTGTTATAGAAAATTAATCAACACCATCTGACCAATCACAATCCAGACTTTGACAGGACTGTGGTGTCAACGGTGAAATAACTAGCAAACTATCAGCTCAAAAGGTTTCTGAATGTGACACTGCCTTCTCCAGGATCAGGTTTGGAGACTGAAAGGCTTGAGGTGAAAATCTGACTTTTTTTGCTTTTTTTCCAAACTATTTTGTTTTTGGTTGACTGTGCCTTGTGTTGTCTTGTTGCAGGATAAACACACATTTCCATTTTTAATGCTTGCCTTTTTTTTGTAGATAAACTGTTGAATAAGTGAGCCAGAAACCACAAGAGTATGTGGGGTGCACAAACTTTTGCGCTTACCTGTATTTTTTCAGCCTGGTTAACTGACTGGTTAGATTTGAGCTAGTATTAATATTCCAGCTAACAATAAATGCGTTAACCAGGTAAGTCAGGTGAAAATAAAACCTCTGAAAACAAAGACATGATGATGATGATGATGATGGCAGGTTTTATTTTAATCCACATTTGGATCTTTTAAAAAATGACAGATCTGTCACTGTGGATACTTTGTCAAGATAACACCTTCTATAAAAAATATAAGCAAACTTCAATTGCAAACGTGCAAGCAACAACTTGCTATCAGGATAAAGTCAACTTCTGTGCTTTAATTTCATTATTTAATCAATAAACTATAAATCCTTCGCCTGTCCGGTTCTCTGAAGTTAGCATACATGCTAATCTGTTCGGCGCGCGCCTCCGTCGAAAAATTGACGAGTTATCAAACACTGACGAGCACAAACTACAAAGCGAAAGAAATAACAGTACCTGAGTTATTTAAGATGAGAGAATAGTTAAAATTTGGTTCTTAAACTGTATAGAACTTCAAGGACACACAGAACTACAGCGTGCGTGTGAGACACAGGTGACTGACTGAACCAGCAGGTTTATCCTTCGTATTCTGACAAATCCCGCCCAGTGTATTGTGATTGGTCGGAATGGCCCTCATTCTGCATTGTGATTGGCTATCAAAGGATCAATCAATATACGTCACACATGCAGTCTACACAGGGTTTTGTGATTGTTTATATTTATACGTTATATACACAGCTATTTATTAATACTTTATTTTTATTTTAATTGATATTGGGAAATGTTTAAACAATTATTAAGCATTATTAAATGATTAAGGTACATTTTTTTTCATCCACTGATATTGTGAAATCATTAAACTTCACTCATGGATAAATGTGTTTGTAAGATTATTATTATTATTATTATTATTATTATTATTAAGATACGTGAATAATGTTTGATGTCGTGAAATCTATACAAAACATGTCTTTGAAAAATTAGTCATAATTACAAAGTGATTAAAATACATCAAAAACTGTTTTCATTAATATAATGAAATTTTACTTATACATGTGTTTTGAAAGATTTGAACAATTATTCATTTTTGAATTAAATTATATTGTAAACTCATAGGAACTAGTTTAAGCTAATTTTTTTTTAAAATAAGGCTTATGCAGATCTGCGTGTACTGGAGGGTTTATCTGCATTATCTCTTGTTGTTTATGGCTCTCCTGTGTGTTCTAACTTTCTCTCCCGACGTGTTTTCATTGTTGTGAGTGTTAAAGTGTAGAAAGGTCACTAAACAATGCAGTGCATGCAGAATAAAACCGAAGATCTGAGAAACACTGAACTGAAACACACCCATTTTATTCTCTTGAAGTGTAGTAATGAAATGATGTGTGATCAGATGTGTTAAAGCAAAATGAGCAGGAGCATTAAACTGCAGAGAATAGGGGACTAAAAGCAGCACACTAAACTCTGGGTTAATTATTGGGCGCCATCTTGTGGCAGAATTTCCATCAAAAGCAGAACAAGTGCTCTTCCTCAAAAGCCAAACTGCAGCACTGTGGCAGAATTACAGTTCAATACAACCTGAATAAAAGCTGTGATAATATCCTAAATCCTGACAAAAGCTCACATCGTGATACATGAATATTGTTCCAGTACATTCCTACGTTTCATACAGTCCTTGCTAAAATGAAATTAAATACACAGAATGTTCCTTTTTACCTTAAATGTAGTCAATCAGCCAAATATGTGGTGAAGTTTGATCTTAAAATATGGTCTGATCTTCATCTAAGTTACAGTAATGAACAAACACAATCTATTTTAACTAATAGCACACAAAATAAAAATAATAATCTTTCATGTCTTTACTGAACACACTCATTAAACATTCACAGTGCTGCTGGAAAAAGTAAGTGAACCCTTGGATTTAATAACTGGTCGAACCTCCTTTGGCAGCAAGAAATATTGGACCATTCTTCCTTACAGAACTGCTTCAGCTCAGCCAGGTTCCTCAGGTGTCTGATATGAATGGCTCTCTATTGGATTAAGGCTCTGGGCTCTGACTGAGCCACTCCAAAAGGCAGTGAAACAATGGTGAAAATGTGGGAATGGTCAAAACAGTGGTGAAAATGTGCATATGCAAGATATGAAAATGTGTCTTTGTTTGTCATTTAAAATAGACATGCTGTATTATAGACATATTATATGAACAGGTTACTTATTCATTACGGCTGTGGTCCAATGACTGTTCAATAATGAGAGTTAAAATGTTGTCATGAAAGATTCTAGAGCACGAAGATTTGCGGCTCCCTGTGATCCAAGCTGTAAACTTGTCATGACATAGAGAAGGAATGAAGATGGACAAAGCTCAAAAGAAACTGTTGGGGGCGGAGAACAGGAAAAGAAAGAGGGAAAAGAAGAAAGTGTGTGAAGGATTGAGAGAAAAATTGTCTATGAATGTTATCTACAAAAATGAATGTTGTTGGCTACATTTAGATTTTGGTTGAACCTGATGGTCAAATCCCAGTATTTTATTCAGGACATGTACAGTTTGACAAAAAAAAAACTGGAAAACGTGGCCTACTGTTTTCTTAGTTTTTGTGCCTTCACCTCAAATCACAGATAGCTAAGTTATATTTCCTCTGATGTGAACTTGATGTTCAGCTTGTCTCATTCAGTTCTCTAAGTAACATGGGCTACCAGTGATCTTTAGCCACGGGTTTTCTTGTGTTTATGCCAATCAGTCGCTAACTTATGTTACTGGTGTGAAGTTATAGACAAACAACCAGTTTATCAACCAACATTAACTTGTCCCATATATCGTTAACGTTACCATTTAACTGTAGAGTCTTAGTTCTCCTGATAAGAATACCAAGATAACTTTCCTAAACACACACTAAAGCAGAAGATTTCTGTAAATGTTACTAGGTTACCAGGGGATAGATTAACAGTTCAACTTTGCCATTTCGCTCCCATTCCCACACGACACTATTACAGCACAATAGTGGAAAATATACGGTTTTAGTGTGAGTGGGAATGGGGTATAATGTTCTTCTTTACCTCCTTGAGGATTCCGTGTTGAGCCTTTGGAGTAGTCTTGGCTGGCGTCCACTTCTAGGGAGATTAGCCACGGTGATAATCGTCTCATTCGTCTAACTGTGGACTGATGAACATCTAAACTCTTTGAGATTGCTTTGTAACCCTTTTCAGCTTTATGCAAATCAGCAATTCTTGATCTGAGGTCTTCTGCGATCTCTCTTTTGCGAGGCATGGTTCACATCAGCAGAGGTTTCTTGTGAAAGGCAAACTCAAACTGTTTTGGGGGGGGTTCACATACTTTCCAACATACACTGTGAATGTTTGAATGATGTGTTCAATATGGACAAGAACAA
>JAOTRR010000022.1:8953163-8969600 GCA_028570945.1 Gogo arcuatus
TGTGTGTGTGTGTGTGTGTGTGTGTGTGTGTGTGTGTGTGTGTGTGTGTTATAGGAGGAAAAGTTCAAAGCAGATCTGAGTAATTATCTGGACTCGACTGTAAAAAGCATCATCGCTCGGAACAAGATGGAGATCGCTGATAAAGAGCGCCGCTGTCTCGACAAGAAACAACAGTTGATCAGAGGTGTGCAACACACACAAGAAATATAAACAAACAAACAAGCAAATGAAAGAAAAAATAAGAAAAGGCAAAGTGAAGAAGTAAACAGAGGAAAGAAGAAATAAAACAATTAAACGAACAAAAAAGAAACTTCAGAATTTGTGCTACCACACACATCTTAGACCTCCAAAAAAAAGAAAGAAAGCAAGAAGTTACAAATGAGCCAGAAGAAGAGTTTAAAGATCCACATGAATGAATTCCAACTGACAAAAGCTTCTGAGGCGAAAGAGAAATAAGCAAGTGAGGAAGAAAGGAAAGAAAGAGAAGTAAGTGAATACACAGGAAAGAAAGAATGGAAGGAAAGATGCGAGGAACAAATAAGCAAGCAAGAGAGAGTGGAAGGAAGCAAAAAGAACAAGTGAAATAAATAAATAAACAAAGGAAAGAAATAACAAAATTATAAACTTGAAATTATAATATATATAAATTATAAAACTTTTCATGCTGCTACACAAACCTTAGACCTAGAAATGAAAGAAAGCAGAAGAATGTATCTAATGGCAACGGAAACATTTATTTACTCCAGCAGTGTACAGATGCTGTGTTATTAAACAGTTTGTTGTGTGATGTTTAGAGAAGGAAGCAACGATCTGGGAACTGGAGGAGAAAAACCTGCACGAGAGATGGCAACTCCTCAAACAGCAGCTGAAGGATCAGTACTTCCTGCAGAGACACCAACTACTGAAAAAACACGAGAAGGTCTCAGCTTTACACACATACACCCACTCTAATAACACGGTTACACCACAGCGCTGCTGAGTCCTGGACTCTGATTGGTCAGAAGGTGTTGATTTAATTTTCTATAGCAGCAGGTCTGACAGTAGTGCAGATGCAAATCACAGGTTTATGTTAATGCACTCGTTCTGATACATTATCGTTTCCATAGTAACAGCTCATTCACAGGGACTCGTATAGCGGACGTGCCATAAATAATAAAAAACTGTTTTTTGAAAAAATGTTTATATAGTGAAGCTTTCTTCTTGTAAAGAGATGATCATGTAACATTTCTGGAAGGAGTCTCCAGTGTTAGCGATTTATAGCAGTCAGAGATAAAGCTGGAACTAAGTTTTCCAACATCTTCAGGACAGAGGAGTTTCTTCTCCCTTCTTTGCCATTTCTGTTTGTGTGTTATTTTGTGTTTTGTTTTGGTGTTCATGAGAGAGTAAAAGAGAGGCTGGTGAGGGAACGACTGTTGATAGCTGCTATAATGTATGTGAGAACTAGATCATTAAATGTAACTGTAAATGGATAAAATGATCACATTTCTGTGGTATAAGAGGAATAAAGCATGCTGTTGTAGGAAAATAATCATCTTCAGAGTGATAACTTGTAGCACGTTTATAGGAACAAGAGCACATGAACTGTTATAACCAGCGTATGATCGAGCTGCTTAAAGTGCGACAGCAGCAGGAGAGGAACAGACTGCCGAAGATCCAGCGCAGTGAAGGAAAAACTCGCATGGCCATGTTTAAGAAGAGTCTCCGCATTAATTCCTCAGGCAGCGCCGCAGAAGACCGTGAGAAGATCAAACAGGTCAGTGTCATGCCTCTTTATTTTTGTTACAATCCATATTCGATTCTCTGCCATTTCAAATTTTTTTGCTTCTTCTACAAATTTTGTACAATCAGCATGAAATTTGGACCCCAGCATCGTCAGACCAACCCCGAACAAAGTCTAGCTCCAATATTTGTTTTTTTTTTTTATTTTGGGGCAGTTCATCCATAATTTTGACAGCAAAGTAAGTGTGTGTGTGTGTGTGTGTGTGTGTGTGTGTGTACAGTTTGCCAGGCAGGAGGAGAAGAGGCAGAAGGTGGAGCGGCTGCACCAGCAACAAAAACATGAAAACCAGATGCGAGAAATGATTGGACAGTGTGAGGGGAACCTCCGAGAACTCCAACAACTACAGGTGTGTACAGCAATCTCTCTCACACACACACATTCTGTTGTGTCTTTGTCTCACTTTCTCCTTATCCCTTTCTCTTTTCCTCTCATTGTCTGTCTCATGTCTTTGAATCGGTCATTCTCCCTCTCTTTTTCTTCACTTTTCTTCTCTCTCTCTCTCTGTCTCTTTCTCATTGTCTGTCTTCTCTCTCTTTCACTAAGTCTGTTGTCACACTTTCTCTCTCACTCTCTCTCCCTTTGTTTCTCAGTCATATCTCTCACACACACACACACACACACACACACACGTTTCATGTACTTTATTATCCACTCTTATCTTGAATATTCTAACACATCAGACAACCTCCACCCAAACACGTATTTTAACTGTATTTTCAGCTGTTTCCATTCATTTGTTTATTATGTCCATGGTAACTTTGAATGACGGATGAGTAACAAAAAGCAGAAAAGTTCACTCCGGATTCACCACAGTGTTTTTGCAGCTCGATGTCAGTTTTATATTCATCACCTCTGAACTTCATTCTTTAGAACGAGAAATGTCACCTGCTGGTGGAAAACGAGACTCAGAGGCTGAAAGCGCTGGACGAACATCAAAACCAGCTGTTGAAGGAATGGAGAGCGCAGCTACAACCCCGCAAGAAGGTTCTGGATTTAATCTCTGCTACATCATCTGTTATCTTTAATATCCAACATGGAATATAAACAGATCCTCAGCAGTGGTCCAGTAGGAAATAAGAGGAGAATAAATCATAAGGACATCACTGTTTGGGTTCTAAATAACTTTTCTGTTTATTCCTGGTGTATGCGTCTGCAGGTTGATTTAGTGTACATCAACATTTAATTAATATAACATTTCATTTTACTTATATAGTGCTTTCTTCACCCTTAAAGTGACTTTACTATGGGGGGAAATTATAGATTTTTCTTTTTTAGCTTTTCAGTACAATCCTGACACTAAATAAATAATTAGCAATAACAAAGTAAAAATGTGTTTTGCTACTTTTATTTTAAAATATGCTCACAATCTAAAACCATACGGTAATTTAATATGGCTATGCAAATTAGTTCAGTCGCTGCTGCTGTTAGGGGGCCAAGCACCACATGGGAATCTATAACAGCCCATAGAACGTCTTGTGTACTGTGGCTAATAAATTTCATAAAAAGCGTACAGATTTTGGTGTACGCCACCCAAGAGCTCTAGTGCCACCAATAGGGCAAATTTGGACATACATTTACGTTAATAACACTGCAATGTCATTTCGTAGAAACAAGATTCATCTTGTTTCCTCTGATTCTTTTGGTCATGCCGGGTTCAGTTACACTTTGATGTGAAGTTCCACAATGTTGGATTTCCTGCCATTATAAAATCTTTTCCAAACTTTCCAAAAAGTTTTTTCACTTCTCTGCCTACAAATTTTGTCCAATCATCCTCCAATGTGGAGCACAGCATTGAGTCCTACCCGAACAAAACTTTCTCAGACTTTTCATATGCACGACAAACAGGAAGTGAGAGCGTTTCTCACCAACACTTTTATGTACTGACACCAAAATTGTCGCTTGTGTTTAGCAAATGATGTTGTGTAATGTTAACAAACAAGCTTTGAGTTCTGTTACAGCTTGGGAGGGTAAAACAGGAAGTGAGGCAACATGTCAGAAATGGCTTATTGTTTTGCCCTCAAATGTAGTGCACGTGGGGAACGAGAGCTGATACGGTCACAATGGCTTGTGGGATCGCTAAGGGGTGGGGACAAAACATGCTTGGCCCCCGTAATTGCTGCATGCAGCTGTATTTATTATTATTATAACTCCATGACACACTTGTTACATTTCTTTGTTTATATAATTTGTTTATGTTTATTAAACTGCTAACATTGTTGTCGTCAGGCTCTGGAGGATGAGCTGACCCAGAAGAAGCGCGAGCAGGAGAATTTCTTCCGGATGAGTGAGGATTCGGAGTGTGTGAACCCCAGCTCTCCCAACAGATACACAAAATTCCTGCCATACACAGACTCCTCCACCACTTAGGACTCCGCCCACTGGCCACGATCAACCAGTCCCGAGCCTTGTGCTCCTCTATAGCCCCACCCACTAGTCCAGGTAGATTATGTACACACACAGGATTCACACACGCTCACATTTTGCATGTGGTATTATTAAAACCTGAATTGTTTTATTTTTTATTAAAAAATATAGAATGAAGTGACGTATCCCCGATGGGTCTTAAAACCTTAAATATGAAAAGTCAGAGATATAAATACTTATTTTAAAAATTTCTTAGGTTATCTTTTTTCTAAACGGGTGAAAATAAATAAGCACATTTAAAAGAAAAACCCTTAATAATAATAAAGCAGCCTGATTACTGGCTTTGGTGTGAAAACAGTTAAAGTGGCTTTATTATTGTTAATTTCTGGTCAGTATGATATTTCATTTATCAGCTTATCATCGGATATTTCTTTTCTAACAAATAAATCATAAATATATTTAGTATTGCCAAATAAAATGTACAGGTAAAAAAGCTTAAAAGCATTTTTTCTATTCTATTCCTTTTTAAAAATTATTCTGTTGTATAAATACAAAAAGCAAATATTCAAGACATTAACATTCTACTTTCTAACAGTGTCACCTGTCTGTTTGTTGAATAAATGTTTAGTTTGTCATCTTTTCGGTTTAAGTGACAGAGATAAATTGGTACTTTGTGTTTTTGTTTGTATTTGCTGTTTTTGGCATCAAAATGTGAGTCACAGAATTACTGTAAAGCACAACACTGGATGTAAACAACTAAAGTGCAACCCCCCCCCACTAAATATTAATGAGATATTTAATACAAAAAAGTTAAATATGTATAAGATGTAATAAAGAGGATTGTTGGTGGCTGGGGGTAAAAACCTTCAAAAAACAAGTTACTCTCACGTAAATATTAATATTAAAAATCTGCATTGAGGTGTAATTATATTGTTTACCAAAAAATGGTTAAATATTTATTTTATTTTAAATAACTAAAATTACTGAATTGTAAAGAACAAATTTGGATTAAAATCATCCTAACTTTGAAGGTTCTTATCCAACAGCAATATAAAAAAACGTTTATTGATCATTTGTTTACTGACTCTCTTACGCACTGACGCTTAAAGTGCAATACATGTTTCCTGATGCAATATTCTCTGCCATTTATTCGTTTATTATTATTATTATTATTAAAGTGGGACAGAAAATCAGGTACAGATGGGCCTTAAGTTCTCTCTGCAAAACCAAAGGTTACTTTAAATCAGTTTATTTTCTGAATATGATCCATCTGACTGCACTGTTTGTTCCTTCTGATTTGGGACTTTTTTTTTTTTTTTTAATTGCTGTTTTTATTTTAACCAAAAAGGTGTAAAAGGAACCCTCGATGTACAGAAATCTAATAAAGTTAACTATATTTATTCCCACTTTTCCTTGTATAGTAATTATGTATTTACAGAAAGAATTTACACACTGAACAGATTTGATTTTGAAATGTTTATTTAGGTTTTATTAGAAACAAAACAAATTGCATGACATGAAAAAAAAAAAAGTAAACGTGGCGTACAGGTTACAGAAATTAACACTGTGCATTCTGCAGAATCATCCAAATTTTCATCACCCTGTGAAAGGTTTTTCTTTTTCTTTCAAAACTCTCACTCACTTGCAGTATTTCCACCCAGTTGAAGCTCGGCATTGTAATTGCAGTTCACTATTTTTCCCGGACTATAAAACGTGACTCCTCATGAAATTCTGTCTTCTAACTTTGTGTTGTGGTGCCAGTTTATTAGCTGCATCTGGTCACTAAGCTGTTGTAGTCATTTCCAGATGTTCTGTTTAGATGCTTTCGCTTGGTTCTGACTCAGGACATGAAAAATAATCCATTCTTAAGCACAATTTCACTTTTTTTTTTTTTTCTCAATTGAAAAGGCTCACAGTAGCAAACTGTAGACCAGGGCTGTTTAATTCTATTTGATTTTTGGTCAAATTTGAAATATTAATCGGTTGACTTCCTCACCCTCTTAAAATTAAAAGTGCTAGCAGAGTTTCTGGAATTTAAGAATTACTTTTGGATTTCTAAAGAACCTTTTATTTATCCAGTTATGTTGGTGCTACAGCGAACAAACAAAATGAAACAAAAATGTTTGTTGTGGCAAAAACAAAATCATAAAGTGAAAGGTTCTTCATGGAACCAAAAATAGTTCTTTGACAGCATCACTCTATAGCAAACCTTATCTGGCACTTTAACAAAAAAAAAAAAATCTAATCAAGCTACAGAAAAGAAACTGATATGCTTACAGAATTGAAATGAAACGATTGGACCAGTAGAGATTCATGATTGATTTTTTTTCCCCCCCACAATTGCATGGTTTTGTTGCACTGGTAGAGTTGTTGCTTTTTGCATATTTTTAAAAAAAATAAATCCTTAACAGTTCTACATGAGAAGTCCAGATGGGGGCGCTACAGCAAGTTCAGTCGTTTCGTTTGTTTCATCTCTCAACACTATGTGATGCTGGAAACTCTGGTCTTCTGGATTTAATACTGGAATGTACCATTTGTGTACACGAAAGGGGGTGTTTCTGATTAGTGTAAGTTGCCAGTTTATGTAGCAGGCATTTTCGTTGTAGTCGTGACTGCTGTGAAAACATTTCACTCACGTTCACTTACATCTGGTTACATTTTGGAGATTTCTGCCACCATTTTCTGTTGTAAAAAATTATTTAAAAATAACCATTAACATACGCTGTACATCACCCAATAAGTCAGTCTTATAGTCTGGAAAATACCATCTTTAAAGCTGCCCCACAAACATCACAGTCCTACAAGGTCGTATATCCACTGTGTATATATATATATATATATATTTGGGAAAATATTAGTGTAGAAAATATTAATACTATTATTTTATACTCTAAATGTTGTGGAGGTATGACTGAGCATCATCGCACTTTTTGAACTCCGTCCTTCTCGTGTGATAAACGCAAAAACCAAGCACAAAAAAGTTCAACACTTTAAAGCAATGTAACAAGACCTACAAAAAGAAAAGAAAAACAATTGTAGTTACTCACTAAAAAGTATACTTGAAACCAGTCAAGCATGCACACGTTAAACACTAAAATGTTCATGAAATACTGAATGTAAGCACCATTGTCAGTAATGCAACACTGCTGAACAGGACAGAAGAGATTTCATCAAAATCCTTTTTTTAAAATCTTTTAGGAAAATGGCTCATTATTGGACTATTATTGTTTTGTTTTTTCTTCTTTCTCTCTAGTTTTCTGTTTCACATCGTTCTGTTTTCTGTGAACTTCACCTCTTAAAGTTAAAAAATTAGGGATGCATCGCTAAGTTTTGTTTTCCATACGGTGTACGAATACGTGTTTATTGATCCTCGCTGATACTGAAATGAGTAATTAATCCATCAGAAACTTTAGGGAACGTTTTATTTCTCATCCTGAGCCGCTTGCGATGAACTCCTGTTATTTTTATCGATGCATCCCTATTATAAAAGTGCAAGTTGAAGCATTGCAGCAAAATCACCCAGATGTGGCTTGAAAATGGGTAAATACTCAAAAAAAAAACACAGTATAAAAACACTGTTTAGGATTTCAAACAGTTTTTTTATAAAGGTTTTCTGCGTCGTCATAGTAGCACATGGAAGCACGAGGCTAACTTCTCCCTGCGAAAAGTGAACGTTAAATGGCTGACCAGGTTTATAATCCATGTTTCTGTACGATTGTTACACTGTGTTCGCCTTAAACGAAGACTTTTTGCTAATGTATAGAAGCTTGGAGAACTTAGCTTTTAATATTGTTAATAATAATAACAACATTATATTACTGAGGCACGATAGATAGCAAGAAGGCTGCAAGAAGTTATTTATACGTATATTACTAGTCTGTTACAGCACTAAAGCTAAATATAAAAATAGTACGAGATTGGTTAGCATGCATAGAAAAAAATAATACGGGTTTAGCAGTGACACGTTTGTTGCTTTCTCCTAAAGAAGTGTTTCGTCAAAAAAAAAAAACTCCACCCGACGTCCCTGAAAAAAGGGACAGTAAAAACACAACGCAAGCACAAACAAGCAATGTTTGAACTCGCAAAAGAATGGAATGTAACAAGACTTTGATTGTAAAGGTACCCATAAATAACACGGACTAATTAAATAGATATGAAAAAGGGGGAGGAGCTATCTGAAAGGTACCTAGTGTTTCTTGGTTAAGTAATTGGAAGGGATCCAGCCCTCGGACATTAAACCATCGCTTATATTTTTGCAAAACCACCATCCCGTGCTGTTCCTCTCGAGCACCTCGAAGACGGCGCCTTCTTTAAACCCTGGAGTTTGATCGTCTCCTTCAAAGTCTGCTACGGCTAAGAAAAGCTCTTCTTTAGCTGGATCTTTGATCAGAGGAGGAAGTTTGTCTCTCGGTGGCTGCGGTTTATCGGTTTTAACGAGCGGTTTCGGAGGTACCGGAACTTTCACCTTTGGCGGTTCCTCCTTCTCTTTGGAAGCTGGAGGTGTGGCGGCTTTTGGTTTCGGAGGCGGTGGTCGGGTTTGAGAAGCGGGGGCAAGCTTGTTCTCCTGAACGTCCTTCAGAGGAGCTTTGATCTCTGTGGAACTTGGTTTGGTTTCCAACTCTGACGTTTTCCTTGGTGGTGGAGGTCGTCTTGGAGCAGAGCTCGGCCTCTGAGGTGGTTCTCTAGGACCAGGCATTTGCGGTTTAGGGATTTCTACAGAATCGTGGCCGTTTTGCTGTTTGGGCGGACATTTTATTTCGTCATTGTTGGAGGAAGTGCCATTTTGCTGGCTGGAGTCTGCATCAGGAAGTTTAGATGGACGTAACTTGCTCCTCAGGTTCGTGATATCAAGCTCGCTCTTGCTCGGTGGTTCTGGTTTAGCGGCTGGAGGAGGTTTCGGTCTAACGACTGGTTTTGGTTTCAGGAAAGGTGCAGGACTGACTGATTCCACTTTCTCTTCTTGGCTCTCAGATTTGGGCTTCGGTGGCTGCTTGGGCACCGGCTTCAAGTTGAACTTCTTCACTTCCTTGGCAGAAACCTTGTGGCCACATTCCAACCCCATCTCGTTCCTCAAGTGCAGGGGCTTGTTCTTCTCATCTTTCTTTGGTTCCGGAGGCTTTTCGGCTTTGAACGGAGCCGGTTTGGGAGAAACCAGGGGCATGATGACACCAGGAACCGGGGGTTTAGGAGGAAGCGGTTTGGAAACGTCCACTTTAAGCTTCTCCTCTAACTCCAGGCTCTTGTTGATGGACTCTCTCCTGGGGGGAAGGGCCGGTTTTTCCTCGGTGGGAGGTAAAGAAGGAGCTGGAGGCAGCAGACCGGAGAAAGACGAGTTGTTCTTTGTGGCGCTGGATTTCCAGTCTCTCAGTTTGGGACGAGTGGCGAAGTCGGCAGTGGAAGACGGCTCGTCCGGGAGAGGTTTGGACCAGTTATCTTCTGTGCCGGGATTACTAACAGAACCGTCCTCCAGCTTCAGCTGAGCCATTTCTCCAGGCAGAGGAGCTAAAAAATTGGGCCTGGAAGTGGTGCTGGTTTTCTTGTATTTATCCAAGAAGGTGATAGGAGCCCAACCTTCTTTATCATCAATTTGAATGTACCACCAGCCACTTGAGTTCTTCTCAATGACCTGGAAAAGCGAGAAAACAACAAAGAAAACAAGGATAAGCTTCTATATTGGTGATTTCCTACCAATTTATAGTGTTGATAAAAACATTTCAGTTAAACGATCACTCGGTTGAGACGCCGCAGTCTGCATCCTGTCATTTCACTGTTTAAAAAAAATTACATTTATGGTGACAGTTAAGAACTTTACTACAAATAAGAGAGAGAGAAGGAAAAAGAAAAGTAGAAAAATGTTTTTTTTTCAATCTCATAGTAATTAATTAGGTAATTAGACAAACAAATAGAAAGAGGAGAAAGGAAAAGAGAGAAATAAAAATTTTCTTTCGTTAATTAATGAATGGTGGACCAGGGGTTTGGTAAATATATAAATATAATATAAATCTATCCATCTCACCTCGACTTTAACTCCGGCCTGGAAGCTGATTCCATCTGGGATGGTGGTCTGAAAGTCGGCGATGGTGTAGTACTCCTCCTCCACCTGTGGGGGCACTGGTGGCTTGGGCAGGTTCGTTCCTCTGGGCTAAAGAACAAACAGGAAACAGAAAGAAAACTCGGTCAGCGCAAACTGCGATTTTTAAACATACACGATTTATGACTTTTTCCACATTTCCATTAATCAGATCTCTTACACCATCACGAGAAATCCACCCTTTTATTTTTTACATTATTTACACAAATTATAAATAAACATGTAATAAAGAAAATCTCAGCAGAGTAAAGCTGCAGCTTCTTACTATTGAGAGATCTCGGCGTGGCGGTGGTCTCTGACGCACATCTGCTTCTGCAACATTACAAAAATAATAATAACGTGATTCTATTTTTATACAAAGTTAAACGTAGATATTAAACAACTCAATTTTCCAACTTGATATTTAATGTACTTTTACCCGTCAAAACTACTTAAGTAAACAAAAATAGTATAATAGTAAAAAAAAAATCTAAATCAGAACAAGAGCAACTTTTTAACGTCATGGTAGATTTATTGTGAAGTCGAGTGTGAAAAAGGCTTTAAATATAGAATTAAAAAAATATATATATTCAACTTAATTACAACTTTTAACACCATACTATGAAAGAAGAAATTTAATGATTCGATTATGGGGGAAAACACACCTGTCTGTGGTGTTTATCAGACACATATTTTGTTTAAAACAAACAAGTAGATTCTGAACGCACTTTTCTTGTTGTCATTAAACGGACTGAATCTCTCTCGCTGGTTCTCTTTATTCTCCTTGTTGCTGCTTTGTTGTTTACACGCGCCGTCCAAATCATTAGCGCTCGAGTGCGACGACATTTTTTGGCTTGAAATGTCGGATTTTTTCAGATACGATGCCGGAGCCCAGCCTTCTTTCCCCTGATACCTGCACAGACGTGGGGAGAAATACACGATTATTAAAATGCAAAAAAAAAAAGGAAGACAACAGGTAATACTTTAAATATTTAAATACTAAATTTTATATTTGAATTACAGTATATTTTCAAGGAAAGGTCAAAAACCCCACAAAATTATCTTTAAATATTGTAAAAGACGGTAAAACATACATTTAATTACTTAAAGATTTTATATTTAAACTAATATTTCTCACCTGGAGGATTTAAAATCAAATAGAAAAACATTTATAATGATGTAGCGCTGATTTATACTTTTATTTTCTTGAAGAAACTATAAATTAATAATAAAAAAGAAATCAGATTTTTTCTTTTACCTGATCTTCCACCAGCCTTCCAGATTTTTCTCCATCACCTCCACCGTCATTCCCTTTTCCAGATCGATTTCATCCTGATCGCGAGCCGAGTACGGATAAATCACCACGTACTTCTCTTCTGGGGGGAAACACACATTGAGGGTGAGCGTGTCCTCCTGCTCTTAATTTTCCCCTAAATTTACAGCAATAAAACAGAATTCTGTTCAGAGTGTCATCATGTGATTGATAGATAAATATGATCGGGGCAGCAGGCACGCAGGGTAACATCTGAAACACCTCCATGACGTCTAAAGTAGCTTTAGTGCTGTATTTAAATCTGCTTTTACGCCAAAACACTGCTGAGTTCTGCACTCTGATCGGTCAGAAGGTGTTGATTAATTCTCTATAACAGCAGCTCTGACCGAATGCACTGGTTATGATTATCATTTCTATAGTAACAGCTCATTCACAGGGACGTGTACGGAGGACGCTCCACATAAACGGCTCCTTACAGAATTGATTATGTAACATTTATGGAAGGAGTCTCCAGTGTCAGCTGTAACTTCACATTTTCTGACATCTTCAAGGGAGAGAGCGAGTAAAAGAGGCTGGTGAGGGAACGACTGTTTATAGCTGCTAAAACGTACGAGAACAACTTCATGTGCATTAAATGTAACTATAAAAGTATGACTTTTATTTAAAAAAAGTTATAATCGTTGGTAAATTGGTGAGGTGTAAGAAGAATAAAACACTCAGGGACGTGCTGTTATAGGAAAATAAATCAACAGTAGCTCCGCCTCCCAGTCACTGTATAGAGGGGGAAAAAAAAGAACTGAACTTAGTGGAGAAATCATGCAGCATCCCGTGGACTTGAGTGATCAAAAATACAGAAACACGTCACGCTGATTTATGTTCATGCATCATGCAGCCGGATCGAGGGGAAGAAAAAAACCCCCCAAACAAACAATCAAACAAAAAACCACCACGATGAGGGACAGGAGGAGAAGAGACAGGTTTTCTCTCCACCTTGCCTGGAACTCAGGCCGAACAGATCGCCTAGAGTGCGGCGGCGACCCCCGAGCCTCGGCAGTGACCAGAACCTCCGGCACGCTCCAGCAGCGGGGGAATCAGACACACGCACACACACACGCACACGAGAATCAAGAACCTGTAAAGTTTTATATTTCATGAAGCTGTGATGTCACACTGAATGAACTCACTCCAGTCGTGTCAGAACAAAAATCACACAAAGACTTTCACGTCGTTTTAGTGTTAAAACCTTCACTCTAACGCAGCGAGGTTTTTTAAATATATATTTTAAAAGCCGATTTTCTTTCTGTAATACAGATTATTATATATGATGTAGCACTGACGTGATAAAGGATGTCACCGTACACTTTTAACAATTTTAGCACAGACTCAACCTGGAGGAAGCTGTGATTAGATGTTAAAGGTTCTGTACAGAATGATTTATTTCATCAACTTTCCAGTGTTTCGGTTTTTGTGTTAAATAAAAGCAGCAGGGTTTTTTTTTTAAATAACGGTATCAAGAAATGTCACGATTGTCATGATTCATATCGAGTATCGCAGAA
This sequence comes from Gogo arcuatus, assembly GCA_028570945.1. Taxonomy (NCBI): domain Eukaryota; kingdom Metazoa; phylum Chordata; class Actinopteri; order Siluriformes; family Anchariidae; genus Gogo; species Gogo arcuatus. The sequence continues at coordinate 8,966,207 of JAOTRR010000022.1, forward strand.
ATATCTAAGTATCCTGATAAAAATATATCGTATCGCCCCAAACTCCTAATGATTATTTCTAATTTAGACAAAAATTTTCTTTGACAGATTTTATAGTAATCTCACTCTCACTGAAATTCTCTTTAAAGTTAACTTCAGAATGTAGATGAGGTGTGAGGAGGAGCAAAATCTCACACACGCTTTCAGTACCTTCTTCTGCAGGAAGATTGAAATCATCAGGATCATCCTGAGCCTCCAGGCAGGTGGCAGGAACCCAACCCTGAGCATCCTCCGAACTCACAAACCACCAACCTGCAACACACACACACACATTATACTTCTACAGCATCTTAAATGATCTTATCGCACTGCATGACCAACAACCTTCCCAAAGTCTTTGTTCAAAACTTTGGATTTTGCTTTTTTTCAATTGAATTTTTTTTGGAAGTGTTTGTGAATTTTATAAAATTTCCCCTTAAGGAGTTTGATTTTTCACTCCACGTATTTCAATCTTTTCAATATTTGTATTTTTTTTTTACACTTTAAATTAGAAAATAAAAATGCAAAAAGAGTTTTGACCCACTGAATAAACGGCACCTGTGTGATTATAACACTGAGCCTTTCTCGGGTCTCATCACCTGACTCGTTCTTCTCGATGACCTCCACCACCTGGCCGACTCGGAGGCTGATCTCGGAGCTCTCCTGCTTCTCGTAGTCGGTGACGGCGACGTACTGATCCAGGAGCAGCGGGTCGGCGGCGCTCGAGTCTCCTGCTGCCGGGAAACACGCAGAGATTAACGGAAACGCGCAAATTTCTCTCCAGTGCTACGAAGACTAACGAGCAGAGTGGAGAGAAGCTGCAGCGAGTGAGCGAGCGAGAGAGAGACGTCACTGTTAGACATGAAAAAGATGTTTAGCGAAAAGAGATGAAAAAGGAGACAGAAGGAAAGAAACCAACACCAAAAACACCAACGTTACGAGATGAGCAGATCACCGTCAGGATCACGTGATGACCCAGAAAATCAAAACCCCAGATTTACACAAAGCCTCAAAAAATATCCTTAAACCTCAAACATGGTGAGATAAATGAGTTCAGGAGTTTAGTTTTTTATAATAATTATATATTACTCCTCTGACCACACCCACAATTTAACTCTCACTCACCGAATGAAAACATCACACGACTCGAACACGTTCACGTGAGGGTGAAATTAACATCTGAACAGAACAAAACTCTTTTCTTTGCACTGATCTGTTATTATATTATAAAATATTGATATTTAAAACACTAGTAATTATTACTACTATTGTAACGTGAGTGACGCCACACTGCATGAAATAAAAATCAAACCCAATTCCTGTGGATTTGTGACCAAAAATAGTTTCTGTTCCATAAACATTATTTTTTACTCTTTACATGTTTGATGTTTTGTAGTTTAGAGTTCTCTCACTCTCGAACATTAAAATAACACCAATAAATAAATCTCACACAAATAATATTTTTTACTGGATGATTAAATCAGCACAAGTTTTTTCTTTTTTTTTCTTCTTTTTTTTTAATAAAGCGCACCGTCACTCCAATTAGCTGCTTTGTGTTTTTGGAACCTGTTTCCTAAAATCTGCCTTGGTTTTAAATAATAGATTCTTCAATAATAATAATAATAATAATAATAATTATCTGAGTGAAATGTTTGATGAGTGATGAAAGTAAAACTCAGATATAAATATCAGACCTGAGTGTAAATTTAAAGTTGTTCATTTTCACTGGATCTGATTTGATTCGTTGTGGCTGCAGTTACGCGGCGCGGCCTGTAGGGGCGCTGTGCTCACACCTCACCACACTCTCCCTGTGACTCAGCGCTTCCTGTCTGAAGGACTGGACGCTTCGGACACGCCTCCGCGGAGCTGCGAGCAATTTTTCCAAAATTTCCATTTTTCTCCATCAGGTTTCTCTCTCTCTTTAAAAATTTTTTTTTTTTTTTACAATATTTAAATTAATTTCCTTAAAGTTTATATTTTTCCCCCTCATGATTTTTTCCAAATTCTTTTTTCCAACCAATATTAGGATTTATTTTTTTTATTCTCCCTCAAGATTTGAATTTTATTTCCAAGATTTAGATTTAGTTTTTAACATTTGAATTTTTCCTCTCTAGATTTTGATTTTTTCCCCCAAAATTTAGACAATTTTTTAAGATTCCTATTTTTTTTATTATTAAGATTCTTTTTAACATTTACATTAAAAAAAAAGATTATTTTCAAGATTCCATTTTTTAAACTTTGGATTATTTTTAAGATCCAGATCTTCCCCCTAATCATTTCGACGCTTGTTCACAGTAAATATTGTGATGTATCGTGTTGGACTGATCTTCATCATCTTCATTGATGGATCGGGTTTAGTTCTGCTTGCAGTTCTGGGGTCAGTCTGTGGTCTGAGGCTGAATGTGACGTCTCGCTGAAGCTAATGATCCTCCTGATCTGCTGACTGACACGGCTACGCCATGAACACCACAGGAGGGTTAGACAGCTGTCTGTCTCTCTCTCTTATTAAGGGTTATTATTATTATTATTAAATTATTATTATTGAGGTTTCAGGGGCTAACGCGCGCGCGCACACACACACACACACACACACACACACACACACCAGCGCCCGGACACAGCAGCAGTGTTTTACTACCTCGCTTTTGGAAAGAAGTCGCTCTCTCCACAATGCCTGATGAGGAGGAAAAAAAGGATGAGCGTCAGAGTGAGGGGCGGGGTCAGGGAGAGGGGTGGAGTCAGGTGTTGGGGGGGGTTGAGAAAGCAGCAAGTTCAAACAGAAAGGAAACAGATTGATGTTTACTCTGGAGTTTTATCACGTGAGCCGACGCCCACACTGTGATTGGTCCGTTTCAGGAGAACGGAAACAGCTTCCTGTCCATAACTAAACTGTGTTCCTGCCGATAACTAAACTGTGTTCCTGCCGAGTTCAGCTTCACTTACACTGTGAGGTGTGTGTGTGGGGGGGGGGGGGGGCTAACATCAAAACATACATTAATGCAGAAAAAACCTGAATTTTACCACAAAGCTAACAGCTAAAATGATGAACAGTGCATTCTACCCTCCGTTTTTACTGCCCACAGCCCCGCCCACAGCCCCGCCCACACGTATTACATGTGTGTGAATTCACCTGGATATAAAATACACCACTGCAGGGAAATTATTTACATTTCTGTTTAAGGTTTTTAAATGAAAATAATCCTTTATTCCTGTCAATATTTAACTCTCCTCCTTTCTTTCCTTCTTTTTTCTCTCATTCGTTGTTTTTTCTTTTCCTTCTTTCTCATTGTCTATCTCTCTCTCTCTCTCTCCTCTCTCTCCCTCTCTCTCTCTCCTGCTTGGTTTCTTTCTCTTTTCTTGTTTTCTTCCGTCTTTC
>JAOTRR010000022.1:9068485-9080338 GCA_028570945.1 Gogo arcuatus
AACCCAAAATAAATTAAAACTTGTGCACCAAATTCTTGTTTTTTTTCTATTAAAGGTGTATGTTGTAATCATTCTTCTACAGAAAAAGAACAGTTCAAAGAAAATCGCTGAAAACCCAATATTACCATCACATTCATATCCATGATGAGTGTCTGTAAACGTCTGACCTCAACGGTACTACTCTTAAGCTTTTTTATTTTGACATTTCTTACATCAACATCATCGTCTCTGTTGGTGCATCAGTGGTGCATCGTTGGTGCACATAAATACCGTCTCATCCAGTGAGAACAGAGAACAGCAGATGCTTCCGATAGCTAACTAACGAACTCCTCAGCTGGTCAGTCAGTAGTGAAATGTAATTAACAAATACTTCAGAAATGTCAATAGGAACACATCCAGTTTTGGGTTTCAACATAAAAGTATGGGCTTAATGTATCCACCACCTCGGTATTATGACACGAATGAAGGTTATACTGTAGCAGATGTCTTTAAAAATCGTGGCTGTTACAGTAGAATTCTATCAGGCCGTGTGTGGTCGCTATGGGGTCTAGAGGGTTAACGAATAGTGTAATATTTATGTATTTAATTTTGTCCTCGAGTGCGTTTACAGCCAGAACATAAATTTCAGCGTGACATATTGTGGTTACGTCAGATGGTGGCGCTGGACTTAACGCTGCTCCTCACTCGAGCCAATATCATGCAAGAAACATGGGCTTATCCTCAAGATCAGAATCGAGCGCAACTGAAACACGCCCGTTTTAGATAAACTCGGCCCCATGTGTGTAAATCTCCCATAACGTCTGAATAGCGCTTAAATCTTCACCACATTCTGAACTCAAGTCTAAACATGGCGCCGTTTCTGCATTCTAAAGTATCTGATGCTGCTCGAATCGTTAACGCTCTGTTCAGGAAGCACATGACACTTTTCTGTGAATTCTGCAAAATAAGTTTTTTTCTTCCTCTGACTTTCCAGTCCACTGAAGAAGGTTAGCATGTAGTGAAACTCTGTTACAGCTTATTAGCGTAATCGCTGTCACTTTAGCAGTGAGGTCAATTTAGAGCATTTATTTGCACGCGACCCGTCTATGACCTCATGAAAAATCATGAGTTTTAGCTCAAAACGCATTTTTAAATCTCATTTCCGAGGGAACGCATTAAAGGAAAAACTGTTAGCATCATCTCAAAGGAAGGTGTGATGGGAAAATAATCTCTCTCTCTCTCTCTCTCTCTCTGAGGCATTAGCTCAGGTGCTAAGCAAAACACACAATGTTTAATCGAAACCCATCACTTCCATTCAGCTGTGTGTGTGTGTGTGTGTGTGTGTGTGTGTGTGTGTGTGTGTGTGTGGGGCTCTGATTAGCACTGTAGCGGTGATTAACGTAAATCAGGTCAAATGCCAGAGTTTTTGTGGAGTTTAATGGGATCAGCTTCAAATCGCATTTTGATGTTTAGTTTTTAGGACAAACATTATTACAGCATGTTTGAAGATAATTATGTTCTGAGCTAATTGGGATTTAGCATCATACAGAGTTTTATACGAAGCACGTCACACACATTTCTCTGAAATCTCTCTCCAAGTGTGTTCTGCTGCTTTAGATTTGATTACAACAGATGTTAAAATTAACATTTTCAAAACAAACGCGCTCATACACGCCATGATCTAAACCTGCCACTGCTAAGTCAGGAATTAGCTTATGGGCTATAATGTTATTTTGTGTTTTAATTCGTTTACTATAATGCCAGTTAAAATTGTAGGCCGTTAACGTATCCTTCCACATCAGCAAATGAACTTAGAACTCAGAAAGGAACAATTTAGTCACAATTAGCATAAATTTATTGCAAAAAAGGGCATAAATAGTGCTGCAGCAAGAAATAACCTCATGACTGAATGTTGCTAATTCATTTTGTTTGACTGTTAGCAGTTTAGCTTTTCTTACAGAGAAATGAGGGAAGCCTCAGGACACAGAAATGAAGTTTAGCTAGTAATTAGCATGTGTGTTGCTCAGGTATGACTAACAGAGTTTGAGTCAATAATATTCCACAGTCTGACTTTAAATTGTCCTTCAATGTTTATTTCAGAGCACAAACTCATTATCACAACATAATTAAAAAGGAGGAAGCAATTAGAACTAAAAATAGCACTAATGGCTGTGAGACTTCACCTTGTATGAAAAGTTCCTTTTTATTAGATAAGCTTTCCCTTTGAAATGAGACACATAAAAGGTGCATTTTGTGTTCGAATGTTTTCTTTTTGGCTTTGTTAGTCCTCCGAGGTCACAGAAAAACATGTTCTGCATTAACCTCACTGCAGGAGACGCTCCCTAAAGTGACAGAATAATTACGCTAATAAGCTGTAGGAGCGTTTCAGTACACGCTCACTTTGGTGTAGGGGTCAGAGGAGAAAAGGAAACTTACTTTCCAAAAAAAAAGCAGACGGACATAAAAGCAGAGTTCAATGCACTTCTCAGAACCCAGAAATTTCTTTAGTCTGTTTTTTCAGTGGCTCGAGTCATTTGGGTCAAGTCAAACAATTGATTCAGGTTCGTTCACAGATGTATTGCACAGTTTGATCATCGCTTAAAATGATTATTAATAATTGTTGCTGTTTTATAATGTGCTTGTGTGTCTGTGCTTCATTGACTCAATCACCGATTCACTGAATGAATACAAAACTCGGACCAAAATGAATCACTGACTCAAATACAGTACTGATTCACTGAATCTCTGCCATGACTGAAAGGTTCACTGAATCAATTACTGATTCGTTCAGCTAGAGAGGAGTGAATCACAGCCTTGACTGAAAAGACTCACTGACTCAAACACTGATTCATTCAAACCATGTTTCACTGACTGATGGCTGAAAGGATGTACTGACTCAGATACTGAATTTTGAAATCTTTGACCCAAACACTTTAGCTGAATGAGAGAGGAGTGAATCTCGGTGTTGAAAACATGAACTATATTCTACAATAAAGGGGGAAAAATGAGAGTACCATCATCTTGGTTTAGTAGCCAATTTAGCATCAAAAATTAGATGACTATTTGTTAATCTAACTTTGCCATGTTTACGGATCTAATCATTCAGCCGTTATCTGTTAGAGCAGAAAATTGCGATATACCTGATCACCTTCTTACCGAATCACGACTCATGTCTTGTCTCGACTCTTTCTAAACTCCTACATCTGATTCTGTTCTTATTTCCTCCATAACTCCAGACCTTATTTAATCATGTCATCACTTTAACCGGCTCTTATGGTCATCAAGGCTTTAAGTTGTTTTAGTGCTCTGTATTAGTGCCTATTATGAGCACATTATTAATCAAATTGATCTTGTGGAGTTACGCTGCTGGGAAATTATGTTTTAAAATAAGGTCTTTTAGCTGGTAGGAAATTAAAGCACCATGAAACAAGAGACTGAAGATTATTAAAGGAAGAGTTTAGCTAAGAATTCAATTCTGATTGGTCAGGAGGTGTTGGATAAATTTCTATAAAAGAAGCTCTGACAAAATATTATTTATTCAATATTAGTTTATATTATATATTATAATATTGTTTGTTTATTCAGTGTTATACTATTCATTTTAATGTTTTAGTCACTTTTTTCTAAGATTATATATTATTCCATTTAGGATATGAATTCCCTTTTCCGCTTTCAGAATTCCAGGCTGAGGTCAGGACGGAAAATGGCCAGATGGTAACAAGCTGGTAGGAAGGAAGAAAATCAATACAGTCAGAATAATTTTATTATCAGGAGACAACACGAGGCTGTAAACAGATCAATCAAGATTTTCACTGTTATTGTAAATTGTTGGAGACGTTCAGCTGGAAGTGTGACTGGAAGACAAGGAGGCATTAATAGGAGTTTGCCGTGCTAATCACATGACACCGAGTGACTTTTCTCATTTGTTTTGGGATAGTTCAGGGGCGTGGCCATCAACCAACTCTGTCAGCTTTGTGAGAACTTGTTCTAATACGTTATCGTATCTATAGTAACAGCTCGTTCAGAGGGACTTGTATAGAGGACGTGCCGCCAATAATAAAAAGAATTAAAAACCCTCATTGATCTGTAAGGAGCAATGTGTTTGTTTAACGTTTCTGGAAGGAGTCTCCAGTGTCAGCGCTTTGTAACAGTCAGACGTAAAACTGTAACTTTAAGTTCTCCGACATCTTCAGGCCAGAGGAGTTTACACTTCTTTGCTGTTTCTCAGTAACATGTAACAAGCTGTGATTTTTTTGTCTTAAAATCAAGAGAGAGAATAAAGAGAGGCTGGTGAGGGAATGACTGTTTATAGCCGCTATAACGTAAGTAACAAGAGGAATTAACTAGTTTTATGGACTTTCCACAACATTAAATGTAAGTTCAAACTGATAAAAAGTAAGACATGTGGTTCATTAATTAATTATAAATTAAAACTGTTGGCAAATCACTGTGATATGAGAGGAATAAAACATTTGGGGATGTGCTGTCGCCAGTAAGTCAGGATTTTACTCTAACAGCGCGCCATTTTATCTTAATTTAACACAGTAAATGAATGACTCCTGTATCAGGGTTTAATTTTAGCAGCGTTGTTGTTGCTTTTATTTTTCAGTTGATCAAACAGCATTAACACGTCACACGACACAGACGTAAACAAACCCGTCTCGCCCTGCACGTTGCTTTAAAATCGCCACCGCTTCTGTCATCACGCCAGATTAGCGCGTAATTCTGCGACATTTGTGCGCAGCGAGGACGCACACACTCCCCTCAGGACACCGGTAAACATGCCCAGCCATGACATCACCCTCTTCACACACACTCACACACACGGTGAAGAGCTCTGGCATGTGTGGTGCCAGGAAACGCTGTGAGCTCAGCAGGAACTTCATCAGCGCTGATTGGATACGGAAGATAAGCTGCCAGCAGCAGATGTAAAGCCATGGTTCAGACTGGAAATAAATAAAAAAGTCACACGTTCCGTCTCAGTACAATAAAGAATCAAAGGCTTAATTTGATTTCAATTTAGGGTTCTACATAGAACATCAGAGCACAAATATAGGGGTAGTGTGGGAGAATTGTATAAACTTTTCAGTGTTTTCTGTCATCAGTCAACAATCCAATACCATAGAATGACACATGAGACTTTTATAAAATCTGTGACATGTCGGCTAATTGAATCAGAATGAAAAATGAAGATATAACACTCGCAGGAGACACGAGCAATGGTTTAGTGCTGAAACATTTCCTTCTTGCATCTACTCTGTAATATAGGGGCTAACTTTGGTGCCTAGTTTACTAATCTTCTAATCTAGGGAGCTAATTTGCTAATCTGGAAGTTGCTTTGCTAACCTTGTGGCTAGTTTCTATTCCAGGGAGCAAATTTGCTAATCCTGAAGTTGATTTGCTAATCTGGTGGCTAGTTTACTAGGACACAAATTTAGAATAATATGTAATGTTGTGGTTAATAACCTAATCTGAAATATAATTTGCTAACCTGGGGGCCATTTTGGTAATCTGGGATTTTATTTAGCAAACTGGGGGCTAACATGATAAATCTGGGACAAACTCAATCTGCTAATCTGAGGGCTAGTCTATCAAGCCAGACCCCTAGCATTGCCAAAGAGTCTGGGTTTTGTCAATAAATATGGCTGAGAACCAACTAGATTACCATGAGATTTTCTTTTTAACTCACCAGTAACTGCTTCAAATAACCTTTTAAATAACTTACATATAAAAATGTATATTAAAAAAAAAATTCTCCTGCTGAAAACACACACAGACACTCCGGCTCCTATTTTGTTAATACTGGAGGTAATTTATTAATCTAGGAGCTAAATCTACAATCCATCCACTCTGATAGCTGATCTGGGAGATAACTCAGAAATCAGGTGAGAAAATTCACTAATCTCAGAACTAATTTAGTAATCTGGGAGCAACAATCTAGGTGTCTATTCTGTAATCTATCAGGTAATATGCTAATGTGGGAGCTAATTTAGTCATATAGAGGCTAACCTGGTAATCTGTGGTGCATTGTGGTATTATAGGAGCTAACGGCATAATCTTATCTCAGAGCTAACTCTGTAATCTGGAAGCTAACATTGTAAAACCCCAAATGGAATCGATTTCCCAAAACAGGTTTAGTGTCTGTTTCGTTAGCTTAGCACTGGACCCTATAGCCATGAGTTTAGCATTGTGTGTTTCAATAAGGTTTAAAAAGAAACCTCACTGCCAGCTGTTTCTAAATTCTTCTTGTGTGAATGTTCTTCTCATTATTGATGTTGTCTTTCCTTTTGGAGCTGGAGTGACACGGCACCTTTAATAAAAACCAAACACAGCTGAAGAGCACTTCCTGTGGAGAACCAGCTGGCCATCTAACAGACCCTTATGTCCAGAATAAACCTTCTGTTCAGTTCAGGTGAAGAGCAGTGATATAAACCTTTAAAGAAAAATACACATTGAACAACGTGCGCATTAACATAGGCGTGTTAAACACTATGTGTGTTACCAGTGAAGGAGTGGTGTGATGAAGCAGAGTTACCGGAGTTACCACCATGAAGTTTATTATTTTACTATTTACTAAAGACCGATATATACTTTTTTAAAATCCATTTATAGTTACATTTAATGTTGGTGAAACAAGTTAGTTCCTGTTCTCACTTATGTTATAGCAGCTATAAACAGTCGTTCCCTCACCAGCCTTTCTTTATTCTCTTTCTTGAAAAGGACAAAAAAATCGCAGCTCATCATGTTACCAAGAAATCGCAAAGAAGCGTAAACTCCTCTGTCCTGAAGATGTCAAAAACCTAAAGTTACAGCTTTACCTCTGACTGTTACAAAGCACTGAGACTGGAGACTCCTTCCAGAAGCGTTACATAAACATCTCCTTACTTTAAGAAAACTTCACCACATCAACACATCCTCACCTTTTTTACGATATCAGTAGAGCGTCTGCTGTACAAATCCCTGTGAATGAGCTGTTACTATAGAAACAATAACGTATTACTCTACATTCACGCTAGCAAGTGACAGTGTTTTTGATTCGTTTGTAGTTAGTGGCTTGTAGACGTGCAGTATACAGCATTTTTTTGTTTGAGCTAACTGTACTAGATATGTATACTCACCAGAGTGAATTAATTACAGGTAGGAACTAAAGTTGTGAGTGGGGAATGGAAGAAATGTCGGCCCACACAAGCCGTAGGATTGGTCCGAGGAATCATTTGAGCCAGTTGTTTGGATTTGTCACTTTACTGCGCTGTAACTAATTTCCATTGAATTGATAAAATTTCAGGTCAAATGATGCTGAAATCACACTCCGTGTCATGCCACTGTATAGAAGACGAGTGATTTCCTGTCAGTCTGTTACTCGCTAGTGTGAATTTAATGTTAGAACATGAAAAATATTCATGCGTAGGTTGATGCTCTGTTCACACTAATGACAAGAGCGTAGCCAGAAAGCTACGACATTGAACACCATCCACACTAACGCTAAACTTCTCCACACTCACACTGAGGGGGAGGGGGAGGGGGGAACAGACATGTGGTGAATCGTGAGTGTGTGGCGTGTCTTTCTCTGGCAGGGATCAGTGATGAGCAAATCGTCCACTTCATCACGACTGCATGCTGAGCTGAGATAACGATAACACTGAGACCAGCTTTGTAGCGAATGACTCAGCAGAGAACAAAAAGCACTAGCACTTCATATTTCTGCGCATGACAATTAGCATAAAACCATTTTATTCACCTCGTTTTGTGTGTGTGTGTGTGTGTGTGTGTTTGTCAGCAACAAATAGCCTTGTTTTTTTTAAAAGCAGAAGCCTCATACTAACTCAGAGTAACAACACACCCACACACCTACACACCCACGCATACATCCTGCGAAAAAAATAAATAAATAAAAACACTCCCTCATCATGAATTTATAATTTAGCTTATTTTACATCTTCCTTTCAGCTATAATGCTAGCTTGTATTTTAGCTTGTTTACTATAACACTAGGGCTGTGTAAGAACTATTCTCCACCCCTGTGTGTGTGTGTGTGTGTGTTTAAATGCTGTAAATGATGTGTTACAGGTTAGCATTCTATTTCAGACCTTGAACACCTTTTTTCTTCCATTTTTCCTTTAAAACAAAAGAGCGACGTATCGATCAGGGTTTGGAGGTGGCTTCATTACGCCACGTTAACACGATGTTTCATTTTTAAACCTGTAATTAATTCCCCATGCTGACACACACATTTATTCGTCACAGCAGAGCTTCTTGCCACACGCTAATGGAGGAATAAATTCGGAGCCCAGATGGGAATTTCAGCAGTGTGTCAGCTCTGAGCTCGGATCAGGTAAAGAAAAGAAAGAAGGTATGTATTTCGTTTCCAAGGTTGTGTTCATGATGCAACACCATCGTGAAGTTTGTGGATGACGCTGTGGTAGTAGGCCTGTGGTGTTGATCACCAAGAATGATGAGAAGGCTTATGTGGATGAAGTGGAGAGGCTGTCCCAGTGGTGTCTGGCCACCAACCTGTTCCTAAACATCAACAAGACAAAGGAACTGGTTGTGGACTTGAGAATGGAACAGCAACAAACATACACATCTCTAACCATCAATGGAACACTAGTGGAGAGAGTGAGCAGCTTCAGGTACCTTGGTGTACACATCAGCGAGGACTTTCTTGGACTCTACACACTTCATCTGCAATATGGAAGGTGAGACAGTGTCTTTAGCACCTCAGACAGCAGAGGAAGTTCCACATCTCCTCAGCTATCCAAAAAACCTATTATACTGCCTCTACAGAGAGCATCGTCACTGGGAACTTCACCGTCTGGTACAGGAACTGCAGTGCTAAGGAACACAAAGTCCTGCAGAGGGTGGTGAGGTCTTCTGAATGGATCACCAGGTCAGCACTGCCCAGCCTGAAGGACATCTACACCAGGTGGTGCAGGACCAGAGGAACAAAGATCTTCAAGGATCCTACACACCAGACTGTTTCAATGGCTGTGGTCAGGAAAGTGTCTCTGCAACCACATGGCCAGGACCTTAGGCTAAAGAGGAGCTTCTTCTCCAAGCCATCAGAACCCTGAACTCATAACCACCGATGCCCTCCAACTCCTTACATTACATTTAATTCTGATGTTGGTTCAATTCAGTACGCCTTTTTAGGTGTTAGGATTTGAAATCTGCAGGAGGAAATGCAGCAGTGACATTGAGGAACTTAAGAAGAAGATTACTCCTTTATGAGAAATGGTCAAACCTTCGATATTGCTCAGGAGAAACCTTCAGAACCCTCAAATACTACACCGAGGTTTCAGAAAGTTCTGGAAAGGAAATGAAGGCATGAACACTCTCAGGAGTAAACAGCAGCTCGGAGTTCAGCTGTAGCTGGTCGAGCATGTGGAGACACGGACAGGAAGCTGAGCAGCTGATGGAGGAAATGAGAGGAGTGGTTTATTTAGGGCGAGTGTGTGAGTGGTGTGTTCAGGGCGAGTGTAATTTGCAGCCCGTGTGATTTGATGAGATGGAGCGACTGCCTGTCTGTGAAACTCTAAACGAAGGAGGATTAAAACCTGTGTGTAGAACATCATAGCAGGAGTCCAGGTGCTGATTAATGAGCGCTGAACGCTGCAGACGTTCCTGTTTCGACACGCCGGTGCATAGTGTGGATTAATGTTTATCCAGAAACATGTTGCACTTCATTCATGCCATGGCTGAGTATGAACTAAAGTATTACTCACAGATTAATTCTCAGCTTGATTTTTAAATGATATTTTTATGTGAGATGATGAGACTGATGCTCACAGTTAGAGCCTTTGATATTTTTTTTTAGTTTGATTAAAAAACAGGATGTAAATCTGACTCAGTCACTCAAACAGCAGTTGAACTCACTGTGCTACTGGGTGTGGCCTAATATTCTAATGAGCTCATTTGATTGACAGCTCTCTGACTGAGACTCCGCCCCTCAAGCAATGCCAATCAATGTACTGACCGTGCGTTAAAGTGATGTTTATGACATTTTATGGATTGTCACATTAAATTCTAACACAAAGTAGGGAGAACCCTAAAAGGTACTATGTGGAACCCTAAGAGAGTGTTTCCTTATCGGAAAGGGAGACTATTTTTGGATGAATGAATTCTTTGAACCCCTAAAGAACCTTTTTTTTTCTAAGAGTGAACACACTAAAATGTTTTTGAGCCATTAAGGGTTCTTCAGTTGTCCCTCTTGGGGAACCCATAAAAGTTCTATGTAGAACTCTACTATGTCTGAAATGGGGAAGATGCTGTTTCAGGAGGATTCTAACAAGACAGCGAAGCCCCCAGTTGAAGGCATCACTGATGTATCCTCAATGCTGCCTATTACCCATAAATCTGTGTGGCTGCTCCCTCAAGAAATGGAATTTTACAAAATGGCAGGTGAAACATCACTGAAAAGAGAATACATATACAAATTTTGGGGCTTTTTTTTTCGCTTAGATTTTTGAAAAGTTACAGAGAAATAAACATTGTACTCTCTTTGTACCCTGTGACTGTAACCAACTAAATGTGTTTGATATGATTTGTGAGGCATCTGTTAGCCAGCTAGCTAACGTTAGCTAGCTAGCTGACATTAGCTAAGGTAATGCTGCTCTTTGTGCATCTGAAAACGTTCATGATTTTAGTGACTTATTTCCATGTAGGGTTGTTTAATGATACAAACAAATGTATTCAGGCCAGAGGAGAGACAGCCCATCTTTTCAAAGGGCAGAGGAATAGCGCTGCTTAATGGTGGAAGTTAGTGTACGTGTAATCGTACTTTTCCCTTATTTGACAGCAGATGTGACGCTAATATTTTTTTTACAATGTTATCTTTGTTCGTATCCATGATAATTAAAAATACAGAATGTAATCGTTCCCTACACAGTTAATATGGAACATGGTAGGAGTGCTTTCAAATGTGTGCATGTTCAAAATAACTCCATGAAAGGGATGATGTTTCTGAGTCATTTAGTACTAACAGGACTTACCTATGTCAACGATTTTTGTACACCTCAAAGAAATATTTATGATCACAGAACCGGTACCAATTTTATGGAATACATCAATTTAAAACTCTGGGAAACAGTGGAGAGGAAAAACCCCCACATGGGAAGAAACCTCAGGAGGGTCCAGGCTCAGGGGGACCACCCTCCGTGGTCATTTTTTCAAAAGTAAACTGAACAGTGAACATACAGTGATGGAGGCAAATTACACACAAAAAACCAAGAATAGACCCCTGCACCTGCAACTAAAATGTAAACGCAACTGGTTAAACATGCATGCATTTATACATTCATGGAGTAATAAGGAAATGTAAAGCATATGAATGATTAGTATAAATTATTTGAGGGCATAACATTAGCTTTGAACATTTGGGTAATAGAAAGAATACAAGAAGCAAGGATACACCCCCTTATGGGGAAAAACCAAGAGAGGATCCAGGCTACTTTTGGCATTCCTGCAACTACATGAACAACAAGTTAAATATCAATAATGAGAACTGATTTCAGTAATCACTTAAAAACTTTTGGAACAGTAATGCTCATGTTCAGGAGCATGCTTGTGTAGTGCAGACAGCTCATCTGTGATGTTGTCACACAGGGCACTACCACTGGCAGTCTCAAGGACTCCATCTCCACCGTCGGCCTGTTCAGGGTCCTCATCATCCACTGGCAGGACATCCTCATTGCCCAGACATATTTTGTGTAGCATGGTGCAATCCACAATGACATCTGGGACAAATGAGATGTCCACCTCCAGGGCATGGAAGAAGATGGCCCTCCACCTGGTCTTAATCATGCCAAATGCCACATGGGTGTGGAAGGCTCACTGATTCTCATGGGGCACGAAGGCTAGCCCATATGGTCCAATCCCA
>JAOTRR010000022.1:9112741-9126411 GCA_028570945.1 Gogo arcuatus
AATAATAATAATAATAATAATAATAATAATAATAATAATAATAATAATAACATGGTAGAAATGCAGCATAAACATTTCAGTTAGTGACATGTGTCTGTCTAAGAGACAGTGACTTAAAAATGCAAACATTTCTAAAAGTTATAATTACAAGAGATTAAGTAAACAGTTACAAACGATAATTAAATTATTTATTATTCTGTACTTTTATTCTCTCTCTCTCTCTCTCTCTCTCTCTCTCTCTCTCTCTCTCTCTCCCCAGCTGGTATTTCTGTCTGTAAGGAGGTGAAATCTCTCACAAGTTAAATTGTACATGTGACCCATGAGAGCTGTGTGTGTGTGTGTGTGTGTGTGTTGCAGAAATAGCTGCAGACCCCTCTGTCCCACGTCTGCTCAGTGGTGGCTGTCACATGTTCTGCGATAATGAGCATTCTGGAGCTGAGCAAGCTCGAGGCGAAAGAGAGAAAAAATGAGGAAATTTTGAAAAAAAAGAAAAAAAGTGAAGCTGCTGTTGCAGAAGCTGCACCAAATTTACACCACATTTACTCTGTTCTCCATATTCATGATATTTTTCCTGTACTGAGGCGTTAATGAAGCTAACCAGACACTCTTACAAAGTAGAGGTAAAATTTCAGCTGAGAAAACGAGAGAAATAATAGCACACGCCCACGCATCTGGAGAGCCACAAAAATAAAAATCTTTAAAAGTTCAGCTAACATCCGTAACGTTCCTCTTACCTCAAATACAGTCCATTAGTCACATTACACTTACAGTGTGCACTGGATTTAACACGTCAGCCCATAACGTTATTAAACTTCTGGCCAAACAATGTGGATAAAACCTACACTGTGAAATTAAGACAAATTTAAAATAAAACTAAACTGAATTAGATTGACAGGTTGACCTTTCCTGGTTAAAAAATGAAACATGAACAATCAGAGAGGAAAAAGAAAAAAACAATAAAATGAAACAAAAAAATGTCAAAGGGAAAATACTGAATAATACTTATAAAATAGAAATAATACTGTAGAATAATATAAAAAAGAAATTAATACTAAGGAAGTCAAAAGCAAATGTAAATTTTAAAAAAATGCTTAACGACATACAAGAACATTTTGTGGCCTTAATGTTATGGAAATCTTTAAACAACATGAATCTGCTTCCTTTTAACAATCTTTTTCATGAAGATCAGATTATATTATAATCATATTATATTTACAGCCACAGGCATGTAAACACCGCTGCCATGTTGGCCTCTGGATTGTATGCTTACGGCGCCGCCATATTGGCCCAGGAGTTTTTTTGGTGTGAATGAATGAAAGTCTGTAGATCAGTCAAAATGATTAAAAATGTCGGACTCTTGTGCTGCGTGAGGTTGTGAAAACCGTCGGATGGTAGAAACCCATAGTACTGGAAAACCTTTCACAGGTAAAACTGCGTAATTGGTTTTTTTGGTATTTAGTAATTACAACATTATGTTGAGCGATACTGTAACTGGGCTATGTTAGTAACCAGTTAACGTTAGCTGTCTAACAGTACTAACTCTACTATCCCACCACGTTAATGGTGACATTAGAATGTTGAAGCTATTAAAGTTACTCACTATAGCCACTTTCTCATGATGAAATGAAATTAGGCCTACAGGTAAACGTATAACAGACGATACTTGTTGATTTACCTCAGTGTTATATTATCTGTCACACTTGCGTTAGGTAACGGTAACCTCACTCGGAGAATATTAAAGATCAGGTGGTTCCGGGTGGTGAATTGCGACTCTTGTCTTTGGACCTATACGTCACTGTAAAGGTAAGGATTTAACTTTTCTGACAATATCTATATTACTGTAAGTAACATTAAATTGTTCATATCTCAACATCACTAGCGGTAAACAAATTATTTTCAGACGTAGATTGTAAACCTTTAAACGTAAGACAACATTTATGGGAATCGGTTGAGAAATGTGTCAGTTAGATGGTTTATGGCTTTTCAGCCTTGAAGACGTGTTAACGTGTTCCACCCAACAGAATTTAGCAGCTAACGTGGCGTCTACGTTTATATGTACGTTTATATATTTACAACATATTCAGCTATTATTAGATGCTTATTCAAATTCTAAGATGTATTATATGTACATGATATTCAGGAATCAGCCTACATTTTATTTTATCTTGATTTTATCGCAATAAACAACAAAAAAGGTGATGATTTATCAGTTTGCATTAAAAAAAAAAATTTTTACATTTAAAAAAAAAAAATCCGAGCTTAAAATGATGCCACTATTTAGACATTCCTACAAAGCCAGAGAGCTACACAAGGAAAAATCTGGAAACTTCAAATTTCCTCATCTGTTTTAGAAATGTCGTCATATCCCAGTTTCCCTCGCAGGTAGACTTTCAGGAGCTTCTGGTAAAATATCATTTTCCTACAAAAATATCATGACAGTATAATAAATCACGATCATACATTAAACAGTCATTATTGTGTCGAAAGTTTAATCCGCCAAGAGGAAGAAGATGCTGTTTCAGAAGTTTTGGCGCCCTAATCGACAGAGAGCTGTGTGTAGCTTCAGGTGTTACACTATTCTCCGGAAAAAATAAATAAAAAAATGCTGATCCTGCTAAGAACTGAGTGGAAGTGGAAGTGTATTGTATGCAGATCAGAGTTTTATTCACCGGAATGTCTGGAGGCTGTTCACAGATTAAACGCTGAACTGGAGGAAAACTAGTGAGCGACTTCTATAAACCTGCCTCCGAGTCGTTTAACCCTTTAATGTCACTGTTAGAGCCAGAGACGATACGTTCCTACTCCTCAACACAGAGCGTTCACCAAACCACCGACTGTTTAACATTTAGGGAAGGAGTCTCCAGTGTCAGAGGTAAAGCTGTAAAAGAAGAGGAAAATAATCAGCTTCAGGGTTGTAACATTAACTACACTTCATCACATCATCCTGTCTCTCAACAAGCGCATTAATTAATAGATAATTAGCTAATAAATAATAATTAGTAATAAATTAGCAAATCTTTGAGCTTCCACGGCTCATCTATACGTCTAACTCAAATACACGAGCCATTAAAGTGTGTCTTATAAATAAAGAATAAAATCCTCCGCCTCTTAGACAGTAAAATAGATGTATTTCTCCTGACACATGCAGAAACAGCTCCAACGGCTTGTAGAACAGAAATACAGTGCACAGGTCAAAGGTTTGGACACGCCCACTACACTTAGAATATTAGCAAAGACATAAAAAATGAAATATTATAAAATAAGTTTGCAGTAAAAAAACAAGCTGATATCTCTAAGCTTTATATACGTATGAGATTTATTCTGGTTTGTTGAATTTTATAATGTATATAATATACGAGATGTTTAACACTGAAACATTGGTTTAAAAAAAAACCTAAAGAACATTTTTAAAATCATAAAATGACAGAAATATGGTCTGTTTCTGTTCTTCCTCAGGCGAACCATGATGGAGCTTCACACACTCTCAGTGTCTCAGCAGCTTCATGAGGAACCTGGTCTCCAAGAGAATAATCTGTACGTTGTGATGATGATTAAAATGTTTACACACACACACACACACACACACACACCTTTTTGCTGCTTTTATTTGGATCAGTTGCCATAGTAACCACATTCCTAAAAGGTTCCTGTCTCACTGCGTGGCATTTTAACAGCCTTCAGGCTCCTTGTTGTTGTCATACATCATTAACTTTAGTGCTTCACTCATAACATTACTGTATTCACTAATACTGTTTGCTAGTTTATTAACTTATTGACCACTCAATGACCAACGAAGGTTAATTACCGATTTATACACATATGATGTGATATAATCTGTGACATCATGTTATATTCAGCCTATAATGTGCACTTTGTGTCACACACCTACGCAATTAATACACACACACACACTTATAAAAAAGGTTCTTTAAGGGTTTTTGCGAACATGCTGTCTTTAACGGTTTCTCCAGAAGGAAAAGTTCTTAATGGATCTAGATTTGATCTTTTTTTTAAATCAAACCTCCAGAATTATTAGCACGCTTCAGGAGAAAATAAAAAGAAATTAAAAAAAATAATAAGTAAACACTATATATGAACATTCTTAAATAATACTTTTTTACTAAAACGTTTGAAGAAACTTTATATTTTTCTAATAAAAATCATAACTTCTCTTCAAAACATTTATATTTAGATTTTTTGGACAGCTAAACCATAATAATCACTGCAGTAATTATCCAATCAAAGGCTCTTAAGTTTAAATCCAACCAGTGAATTGTTTTGTCCAGGCAGTGTGCAGTTAATGTCTCCAGAAATCCTGTTCCTCTGGGGTTCTTCAAGGGTTCTTGAGGGATTCATTAGATGACTAAATGTTGCTTGGCTCTATTTGGAGTCCTTACTGATAGTGTCACTCTGGTGTCAGCTTCTATATAGAACCCTGAAGGTGTCGTAATTCTCTAAGAGTGTAGTCGCACATGAGAACATTACAACAGCGCGTTTCTGCCGCCATCAACTTTTAACATTCGCATAAACATGACAACAAAACCCGAGTCTCGATTAATTCCCTTTATATAAACACCTTCACAAACTGAGTGCACAGAGAAATATAAAGGTTTTATTTTTGTTTTTGTTGAATTTTATTTTGAGTAAAATGCCACAACTTTTAATCACAGAGAATGAAGGTGAATTATTTCGTTAATGAACATTTTTTCATTTTGTTTTCATCCACAGAATGAACACTGACCTGATGAAAGGAACTGAACCCCACAATTCTCTCTTGTCTGCCTTCTTACAGTTGAGCTGTTAAACAAAAACACTTTCTTTATCCACTAACAGAGTTCCTTTCACTCTCTCCTCATTTTTTGTGCAGGTGAATAGCCACTTAGCTCAGCTCATCGTCCCGAGCACACAAAAGCTCCTGCAGATGAGCAGATCTTATCGACTAAATGGCCTTTAGCTCAGCGTTTATATCAGCAAAGCAATCTGCTGCAGTATGGAATAATGTAGAAGACCTTCTTTTATTCTGCTCACACACACACACACACACACACACACACTCTCTCTCTCTCAATGCCATCCAAGGTGAAGTGCTGGATTATTCTTTTTCACACAGTGGAGTGCTCAGTGTTGGTATTTTCCTCACGGCTCAAACCTGATCGTTTTCAAAACTCATGGAGTAAATCCATAACCTCAATCTCAGCTCTGAACACTCCACAACCACTCCACAAATGCTCCATAACGCTCCACAAACACTCCATAAACGATCCAAATATTCTCCACGAACGCACTCCATGCTTCACAAGCTCCACATAGCACCTGCATGCTCCACAAAGCTCCACCATGCTCCACAAATGCTTCACAAAGCTCCACAAACACATCAAAAATGCTCCACCATGCCCCACAAAGCTCCACCACATTCCACAAAGCTCCACAAAGCTCTGCGAACACTCCACAAAGCTCCACCAAGCTCCACAAACACATCAAAAATGCTCCACCATGCCCCACAAAGCTCCACAAAGCTCCACAAACCTCCATGAACTGTCCTTGAATGCTCCACAAAGCTCTATGAAAACAGCGCCGGATCACTGAGTTCATGTTTAAAGGCCTGGTGGTGGCCCTGTGGCGGCGACCTCATAACCTTTAGGCCTCGAGCACAGAACCTCAACCTCTGAATCAACATGGCCAGGTTTTAATCCAACACCAACACGGAGATGGAAAGAGAAGCGATTCAGACCAGAATCAGAAGAGAATCAGATCAGAAGATAACAGATGAACAGTTTGTTCTGAATCTTTTCTGATTCTTCTGTATTTCCATCTCACCTGCACGTCTACATGGTTCTGTGATATTTAGAGGTTTCTGATTTTCTACTTTCCATTCAGGTTTAATGAAACGTTTCCCACAAGAACATTTCTGACATTAGCATAAAACCGCACTGAGACTTTATCCAGACTTGAAGAGTACAACGCATGTTGCTGTCCTCTGGCATTGTATAATAATCTGTAGAATAATCCGGCGTGTCTAATCTCTGTATGGAGCTCCTCAAGCTGCCTGCACGTGTTTTAGGGTCACATCCATCTTCTATCTTTTCCTCCTCGTCCACTCCTCTTCCTCCTTCTCCACATTACGCCTCAGGTCACATTAGCTATCACATTCCTCGTGTTTCTGCTCAGTGATTCATCGATTATTAATCACACAGCCATAAAGTGACTACAGAGCGGCTCTTCATCAGCATGCTGCAGTCGGAAATAATCTCCTCTTGTTCTTTGTGTTTGAGCGAAAAACAGAATCACGGCTCAATCAAATGTCTGGAAATATAAACGTTTCCAAAACTCAAATCAAATCTTTTCCATTTGTTAAAGGATCAAATAAAATCCATTCATTTTTTTTCTTCAACATCTGATCCATATTTTGTGGCCCAATTCTGATCCTGACCCTGATACTGAGTATCGGATCAGTGCCATCTCTATTTCTCATAGTTAATTTAACGAAGAAGGACGAGAAGGACGAATTTTTTTTATTGTTGCTGGAAACAAGATCCACCATCACACTGAGACCTGCTGTGTTCGTTGTTGTACACTTTAAACAGACACATTAACGCACGTTTGAATGCGAATGCACTGAGCTCCCTCAGAGGTCACACAGTGGTGGATGATGTCGTGGTGGTGGTTATTCACCGTCTCGCACCGTCAGTGTGAAACACTTTGTCTCTTTTACGTCGTGTCCACTGTGTTTCTCACTTAAACAAGAGTGAAATGTGTTCAGACAAGCGGAATGATGAAAACACACTGTCTCCGACACTTTCACACTTCACACGCACACACACACCACCATCACTGAGGCTCAATCGATTCAGCAAATGTTTTACTTCCTGAATACTGAATACTGATATTATGGTTTTCAGGGTTTGTTTTAATTATCTGGTTGAGAAATCCTGGACTCTGATTGGTCAGAAGGTGTTGATTAATTCTCTATAACAGCAGCTCTGACAGTAATGCAGGTGTATATTAATGCACTCGTTCTAATGCGTTATGGTTTCTATAGTAACGGCTCATTCACAGGGGCGTGTCCAGCAGACACTCCACTGATAATAAACAGATTTAAAAAATCGTAGATGTGGTGAAGTTTCTTCACATCAAATATTAAGTTCAACTGTGTTTTGCTTTTTTATATTTGTAACCATAAAATGATTTATAAATGAACATAATAAATAATGAATTTAATAAACGAACACTGTGAATGATGTAAGAGTTCTGAACTGTTTGTTGGGTTTGATTGTGTTATAATGTGTTACTATAAATAAACGGCATTTAATGAAGTCTCTGAGCGAGCGGTAACCTAGCAACATTCTCCTCATCCATCGCTTTAGTTACACGTTTTAGACAAACTGTTCTCACCTCTCAAACCCGCACCAGTGAGCCGTGTGTGTGTGTGTGTGTGTGTGTGTGTGTGTGTGTGTGTGGGCTGAGCCTCGCCATGTGGAGCTGCAGTACATGCTGCTCTACTTTTAATTAGTCAGTTACTTTAGTTGGGAAAATGGAGTAATAAATCTTTAGTGTAATTAGACTTTAAACACACAGATGACACGCCGCCCCGCCCCGCCCCGCCTTCAACAACCACCGAGAACTGAACCCTCCTTCTACAGGACTTCACTTTTATTCATTTAGAAGATACTTTACCCAGTCAGGGAAGGAAAAGAAAGAAAAGGAAAGGAATTAAATGAAAGTAAAGGAAGGTGAAGGAAAGGGAAAGGAAGGAAAAGAAAGAAAAGAAAAAAATAAATGGAAGGATAAAGGAAAGGGAAAAGGAACAGTTATGAACATTTTAAGCTAAATAAAATAAAGGACGAATGTTCTGCCTTCAGCGTTCCTCTGTGATGTTAGCATGAAGTTTTTATTTTTTTATCTTTTATATTTTTTATGCCTCTGCGCCAGCGACAGCTGCGTCCTGAGGCATTATGTTTTCAGGTTGTACGTCTGTCCCTCCGGTTCTTGTGAACGTGATATCTCAGGAACGTCTTGAGGGAATTTCTTCAAATTTGGTCGAAATGTTCACTTGGACTCAAAGACGAACTGATTTAAATTTGGTGGTCAAAGGTCAAGTTCACTGTGACCTCATGTTCTTGTGAACACGATACACCAGGAACACCGCCTTGAGGGAATCTGAAGCTGAACTGGTTCACGGAGGCATAAAACCTCAGAACAGTAATTCTAATTAGTAATTCTAATATCTTTTAACTTTATTTATCTTCGGGGAAACAGTCGGTGAGGCCGTTCGTGCTACACATAAGAGTTTTAAGGGAATACTAAAGAGAAATTCTACACAAAGGTTTATTTAGGAGTTCTCCTGCAGGAAAAGTCAGCTGAAGGTGTTTAATGTAACCCTGACCTTTGACCCCTGCTTCCTTTCAGCTACTCAATGCAGTGTGTGTGTGTTTGTGTGTGTGTGTGTGTGTGTGCGCGCGCGTGTGTGAAAGAAAGACTCCAATTTAGCAATAAAGTCGGCTGCTAAAGTGATTGTGAGCCAGGCACTGCCCAAATCTAATCCAGTGGCTCCACAGTGCACAGAAGAAACCATCAGCGGCGATTAGCTCACTCTCGTTTGTCACTTTCCAGCTCTAATCCACTTCCCATCGCCATTAGAGTACAACTGCAGGAGAGACAGGAGGAAGAGGAGGAAGAGGAGGAGGAGAGATTAGCATCAAACACCGAGCGCCACTCGACAATACGGTGTCAATCCTCACGACAGACACAAACACGGCTGAGTGTATGAGCCGCTCGCACTTCAGCTTCTACCGTCGGCACACACACACACACACACACACACACACACACACACACACACACTCTGCAGGAATCAATTTCTAAATGCCTCGCTGTCTGTCTCAACCACTGTCTGCTAACAATGTGCACTGGTTAGCAATTAGACCCCAAGAGGACATGCTAGCAACTTAGCATTTAGTAACAAGCCTTTGAAAAGCCCCTTAGGAAGTTAGTGTTAAGTATAAAACATGTGAAAAGTCTCAAAATGTCTTAAGAAGCCTTGTGTTTAGTAATAAACTTTCTTTGAGTTTCTTTGAAAAAGCTTCCTAATAAACCTGAAAACGCCTCGTAAAAGGAGGTAACATTCACCAATGTCTCAAAAAGCTCTATTAGCAAGTTAGCATCTAGTAATTAGATCCAAAAAGGAATAAGCTCTGAAACAAACTCTGAAAAGTCAGCATTTAGTAACAGTCTTTAAAAATGTTAGCAAATTAACATTTAGTAACAAGTGAAAGAGATTAGCGAGTTAGCATTGATTGAAAAGGCCTAGAAAAAAAAGCTTGTTATGACGACATGCAGTTACAAGAACAACCTTTTAGCAATATAGTATTAATTAATTTATCAAGTCTTTATAAAACGTTAGTGAGTTAGCATTCAGTTAGCATAAGACGTCCAAAATGCCTCAAAAGGTCCTAATAATGAGTTTTAGATAATAAACTTTCCAATTTCTAATCAGACCTCGTAAAAGAGTTAGCATTGAGCAACACGGCCTCAAACTCCTTTAATACTGAGTTAGCTTTTAGCAATACTGCCTCAGGAAGCCATTTCAAGAAGTAAACATGTAATACCCAGGAGCCCTGACTCAGTCCTGTTAGCAAATATTAATTAACAAGACCTAAAGACTTCTTGTGAACAGTTAGCATTTTTAATTAGGCCTTGGAAAACAATCAGGTCTGAAAACACCTCAAAAAGCAAGTTAGCATTCAGTTTTAAATGTTTTTAATTTAGATATCCATTAATAATAAGACCTTAGCTAGCATAAAAATTAAAGCCTCAAAAGGTCTTGTTAGCATGTTAGCGTGTTAGTGAGCTTGGGAGCGAGTTTGAGCAGTCAGGCATCAAAATATTAGCAAAGCCTTGTTAGTGATTTAGCGTTTAGTTATAAGGATTCAAAAATGGAATTAAGAGTTAAAGTTTAGACATAAGGCCTTGATAAATTAATAAAACCTCTAATATGTTAGCAAGTGAGCTTTTGTTAATAAGTCTCACAAAAAAAACAATACAGTCTGAAAAAGTTAAGTTAATGAGCTATAATTTAGTTAGAAAGCCTCAAAAATTCTTGTGAAGGATTTAGAGTTTAGTAATAAACATAAATAAGCATTGTGAAGTATTTAGCATTAAGACTAGAGAGAGATTAAAGTTTACGCCTCAGAAAGCGTTGCTAGCGAGTTAGCTTTTAGTCATAACATCTTAAAAAATAGCAATGCCTGAAAAGAAAAACACACACTTGCTAGCAAGTTAGCGATTAGCTATAAAGCTTTAAAAATTCTGGTTAGAAAGTTAGCGTTAATAATAAAGCCTATAAAAGCTCCGTGAAGGAGGTTGTTGTTAATGAGTTAGCATTTGTACAACGGCCTAAAATAGGACAAGGCTTGAAAACAATCTTGTTAGCAAGCTAGCATTTAGCTATAAAGCATCAAAATGTTCTGTGAGAGAGTTAGCAAAGTACAAAGGTATTTTATTCCTCAGTGTTCATCTTTTCTGATTTTCAGCATGTTTAGCAGTGAGATGATGAGGATGATGATGATAATGGTGATGATGATGATGATGATGATTTCATACTCTCATCCTGCATCGCCTTATTAACTCCTTTCATCTCTCTTTTTTTCTCCTCATCTGTACACGTCCTCCATCTGTCATATCTGCACAACAAACAGCAGGAAAATCTGTTCAAGTCCCATCACAGGAATTAGCATGTAGCAGTAAGACGACTGAAGGCCTCGTTAGCACGTTAGCTTTTAATAAAAAAAGTCTGGAAAACCTCGTTTTTTATTTAACGTCACATCACAGTGAGACGTCACAATCCTGAACAGCGTGTTCACACCAGCACACGGCGCTCGCATGTACAGACACCTGACATTTATTCAGATTTTACTGCCAGAGAATTAATACATTCTGTCTCATTAAAACTAATTATAAAGAGTCTAAACGAGGTCACATCCTGCCATAAAGTGACATCTGATTGGTCCATTTATTAAATTTTTTAAGATGGCACAGACTAATCATGGACAAACATGCAAAAATTACATATTTATTATCTCTCTTTTTTAAATTTATTATGTTTTTTTTTCCTTTTGGGATTTTTTAGTATTATTTAATTTAATATCATTTTTTTCCTTTTGACCTTCCTTATATATTTATTTTATTATTTTTCTGTTAATCTGTCGACCTTCCCTGTTTTGCTTTATTTTATTGATTTTTTCTTTTTCACTTTACTAGTATTCTATTTTATTTTTATTTATTTTTTGTTAGGTAGGTAATGTGGGTCATGTTTTTTTTATCGTTCATGGTTTAACCTTATTATCAAACCTCTTTATTTAGCCTGACATGCAGTGCATCATGGGAAACCACAAGCATTTAGATCTCACACAAGAAATACCTGAATGGGATTTAAAAAAAAACCCCAGATCAACCAGATAATGCTAACGCTAACGTTAGCATAAATTAAACCCCTCAGCGAAGTGCTGATATATTTTAAGCTAAAGCTTTATTTGCGTGCTAGTTTCTGTCGACGGCGCCCCACTTCCCCACTCCGTGACTCCGATGTGAGCGTCTCCAGCTGCTCGGCCGCGTCCCGAATCTTTAATTAAAAATCTTGGCTGAGGTTTTAGGAAGCTGCTTTGATTCACAGCTGAAAATCCACAAGTGGTTTCGGATGCAGCTGATCAAAGAGTCTCTGGAACAGCGCAGTGATGATGATGATGATGATGATGATGATGATGGTGGAGAGGATGAAAGAGAGAGGAGGAGGAAGTGATACGAGCAGCGGGGGAAGGAGGGGTGGCTCAGCCAGAACGAGAGCGAACGAGAGGAAAAGAGGACAACAGCTGTGGAAAAAGAGCAGCGAGTCGATGAGGAGAAGCAAAAAGCCACACGAGCGCTTTACAGTGCAGAAAAAAACCAGCTCTGACTTTCATGCTAATGAACTAGCGACTAGCGTAGAGCTGTGAGGCGTATTAGCTATAAAATGTACTCTACATGGTTTAACTTGGCACTGGCATTAGCATTGTGCTAATCTTAGTTAACATTAATCTGTCTGTAAACTGCATGATTTATGAAGTTCATCAGCAATAAACAGCGTCTTAAACAAAAGCTTCTTAAATTAGTTAAATTAATATTAGCGTTAACATTGTGTGATTGGAGACGCTAATTAAAAGCGATCAGTTAGCTTTGGATTAGCAATGGTTTTTGTACCTTTCTATTTTAATTTTAGTTTATTCTAATTTTATTAATTAATTGATCCTTTTATCTTCCTTTATTTAATTTAATATTATTTTACTATTTCCTTTTTATTATTTTTTCCCCAGTGAACTTCCTTGTTTTGATTTTAATTAATTAATTAATTAATTAATTAATTACTTAATTAATTAATGTGTTGGATTTGAAGCCAAACTGTAACACACACCTTTCAGAGGAAAGTGCTATCCGCCCTCTTCCACATACACAAGCTCACAGACGCCCACGATTGGCTAGTGTCGCTCTGATTGACAAGAGGACAGAGAGAGAGTATGCCCCACCCACCCAGAGAGCATGGCCTGGACTCTCAGACACGGACGGCTGCAACATCGTCGGGATTCGAACTCGTCATCTCCAGGCGATGTTTTATTATTTTGTTTTCTTCACAGGTTTCTACTGAAATGTGTAAAATAGTGGGTGGAGTCAGTGCAAATAGATGAATGTAATCACTCTCAGGGAGAAAACCAGTAACTCAGGACCTGAGACTGTGTAAATTAATATGACTGAAGGGCAGGTATTAAACTAGCAAAAGTTATTTAATGCGTCTTATTGACGTGAGCGATCGTTATAGACGACACGCGATCACACACACGTGTTTCAGTTTCTCCTCACAGCTACCCAGAACAACTAACACACACAAAAAACCCTCATGTTAGTTAAACTTTTAAGATTTTAAGTCCTTTAATTGGACTGTTTGTAGAATTTCACACCAGGATTTTTTTTAACACTTCAGCTGTAAAAGTTTTATTTTTTATATATTTATTTTTATCCCACATGTCTTCTGCTCCAAACTTTATTTATTCTCATGATCACACTTCTGTCTCTGTCTCCAGGCAACAGAAAACTCATAACACAGCCTCAAAGTCACACACACACGCACGCACGCACGCACGCACACAGTCACATTGCCGTGGTAACCAATGTAAAACCATGAAAGCTCAGAGGTTATTAGAGGTCGAGTGAAGAACGTGACATGGACACGTGTTGGATTTCACACTGAACTCGAACTGATATCCAGCTCCTCTAACGCCTCTGAGCACGTTCACTGTTAGCATTAGCATTAGCATGAGGCTACAAAATGTTTAAAAAAGAAGCCGAATAATTTTAAAAAGTTTAATTGATTTCTGTCAGCATTTGACCTTTCTGGTATTGTTCAATTTCATTTTGTTTTATTTATTTACCCCTTTTCGACTGTCCATGTTTTCATTTTTAAATTAAGGTCAAACGATTCATTTCATTTCATCTTTGACCTTTTGTGCATCATTTTTAATTTATTATTGTTGTCTGTTTTATTTTAATGTTTTGACAATTTTATTTATTTAAAATAATGGTGGTCAATGGGTTTTATCTATCTATCTATCTATCTATCTATCTATCTATCTATCTATCTATCTATC
>JAOTRR010000022.1:9282150-9297862 GCA_028570945.1 Gogo arcuatus
TCGTGCTGTCAGAAAAGTGGGGGTGCGCTTATAGGGGCAGGTGCACTAATTAGGTCAAATACGGTATATAATATAAAATCTATGCAAAATCATAGGATACCATTATTTTTCTGAATGAACACGATTTTCATTAATATGTAGAAACATCTGTGTAAATGATCCTGTGAATGATTTACGAATAAATCTGTTCATATCCAGCAAGATAAATGAAGGCTGTATTTTTCTTACAGTGTGAGTTTAAGAACAGCTTTGATCTTGTGTAATATTCACTGCTCGTAAACGTCCATGTACAGAGATTCGACTTGGAGAAATGCTGTTCCTATAATTCCTGTAATCACTCCCTCCAGAGCCTCAGAACCTCCTCAGCTCCATCACTGATGTTCTTGGAGTGAGTTAAAATGCTCTCAGAACTCCCTGAAGAACTTTAATGTGCATGTAATGAAGCTCGGAGTTGACGCTTTACACCTCGACTTTCAGCTCTCAGACGTCCACTTGCCGGTTTCTGCTTTTGAAGTATGAACATAAACATTCGCTTTGGATTAGAGCTGTGATTGTGTATTGTTTAAACACAAGAGATTTGGATCAACAACGTGCAGAAATAAACTAGTGGTAAAATAAAGTAGTGAAATAAATTTCCTTGATACTTTTATAGAGAAGTCAAATGACCATGTGATTATTTTTTCCGTTATTCATTAATTTTTACATGCGATTATTTTTGCAATTTATTTTTAACATGATTTATTTTACGACTCATTTATTTTCATATGTGACTTTCACATGCAAATTAGCTTGTTCACAGTGTTAAAGTAAAAAGTTCTATCAAATATTATGAATTGGGCTAGCTACATTACACTCAGTTAGAAAGCAGTGAATGTTATATTATTACATTATTAAGTTAGATATTTTTAAAAATGCACAGATCTTAGCTAGCATAGCAATTAGCATGCTAATTAGCTAGCTTGTTAAGTAGCTATCACTAACGTTTTATCAGATTAACTTGTTTGTTACATAAAATATTTTCAACATTGAACAAACAGAGATGCTAAATAGCTTGGTCAGCTAGCTCATTAGGAACCTCACAGAGTAAACTGATGAGGGAAAGGGCATTGCATTCTGGGTAAATATCCTACAGTTATATCGACGTTTCCTCTAATGAACTTCTAAAGAGTACCAACACTACCCATAAGTGGACAAGTATGTGTTTAAATCAGTAACGGAACAAAGCCTTGTGCTGCAAGAAAAGCCCTTGCTCACTTTTTAGTGCACTAAGTGTTTAAGTGCCCTTGATATACTGTACCTCACCACCCCTCCCCCAACAGGAATACACCATTGACATCTTCTTCGCTCAGACCTGGTATGACAGACGCCTGAAGTTCAACAGCACCATGAAGGTCCTGCGTCTCAACAGCAACATGGTGGGAAAGATCTGGATCCCTGACACTTTCTTCCGGAACTCCAAGAAAGCTGACGCCCACTGGATCACCACGCCCAATCGCATGCTCCGGATCTGGAACGATGGGCGGATCCTGTATACGCTGAGGTAAAACTTGTAGTCTGTATAAATGTTCGCCTTTTTACTGTATTTTCTGGATGAGAAGCTAAGTAGCTAAAAGGTTCAAACTAGCCAGTTTACATGTTAATTAGTCATGCAAAACATAAAAATGTAAAATGTACAGAATTTATGGAAATGTGAGTTAAAGTCCTTGGTGACCTTTCATCTGGATAATACGGTATATAGTCATATCTCTGTGTTTGCATGGTGTGAGCTTAGAACTTTAAAATATCTGCTTTAATTCAGACAGAATAACGTAAGCAGTCCAAAACTTTATCCATGAAGAAACTCGTTACAATGCGACGCATTAGCAGCTCCATCTTTTTACAGATTTATATTTATACATCAGAAATATGGTAATCATTTCAAGTGGAAATACGGAAGTCACGTTTTTGGTATTTATCCAGTTATATGATGAATTAATTGAAGTTTCATGCTAATGCTAAATGCCAAATGCAGCTTTCATGTCTTGTTTGTTAATTCTGTCTTTTTGCCCACGTAATGGGAACAATCCAAAGCTGCTGATTGGAAATGTGTGTGTGTGTGTGTGTGTGTGCTGTAATGTGAAATGAATCTTGGCCTGTGTTAGCGGTGTAATCGTGTGAGATATTTCTTTCCGTAGGTTGACCATCGATGCTGAGTGCCAGCTTAAACTGAATAACTTTCCCATGGATGAACATTCCTGTCCCCTGGAGTTCTCAAGCTGTAAGTGTGGCCATATGCTGCTTCTCCATTCTTCTAACATTCCTCGTTTTCTTTCTGCTTTCTCTGCTGCTCTTTCCTTCCATGCCAAAAACCCGGCTTTTTAGCATGCTGAGAGGAGAACGTCAGATATCTCTCTCACTCACTCTCTCTCTTTCTCTTTCTCTTTCTCTGCTTTCTGGCCTTCACATTTTTTCAAGATGAGTAATGATGAAAATGTCGCTTTATTCCCTCATCACCTGCCTTTCGGCCCATCAGGCTCAGGCTGTTCCAGAAAATTCTCTCTCTCTCTCTCTCGTAACACAGGAGAGGTGAGCGAAGACCTTTTTCATGCTAATGAGACTGCTAGGGCGCACATGGGGTACCACGGGGACGAGCTCCACAGAAATCTTTCTGACAGTTTCTCTAAAAAAATGTGGTGAAAAAATTGTGAAAAAAAAAGTTGGTGGATCGAAATCGGTCTCATTCCAATCCAGCTGACTTCCTATAGTCACACCTCAGAGAGATATGAATGACACTGTGTGACTCGATAATCCACCAGAGATTTGAGCCGTCCATCATGTGGACTAAATGAACCTCAGTAAGAAATGCAGTAGTAAACATTTATATATCATTAATTAAGGCTGTCTAAACCAGGTGCTTAAATTGCACACTTCTTCATGTTCTAGATCACACAGAGAAACACAAAGAGTTAACGAGATAAACAAATGAAGTGTGTTGTGATGCACTAAATTGTTCCCGCCCACAGAACAGAAAGGGCGGGGCTAATCACACTAATAGAACGGATAATGGCTGCTAAGTTTCGTCTGCGATTCATCTGCACTTTTGTCCCAGTCTATAAACAGTCCGTTTGCTATTCAAGTGGGGAGAACTCTGTTGCTAGGCAACCACAAAGAAAGGACTAATGACTTAGCTAACTAGACAAAGTGGCAGTGGAAATTAAACCAAACTGTTGGGAATGTCAACATTTTCCAGGTGCTTTTTTTTTTTAAATTATGCTATAATTACACTTAGAATTGATCACTAATTCAGCATATAATCCTCATCATGGTGTGTGCCTTTCCTGTGGAATCTTCAGGGGAAAACCTGACTGTTTTTAACTGCAGTATATTAAGCTTTTTTACAAACAGTTGAAAATATGGACTGATTTTCTAGTAAATTTTCTAGTAATTTTTTTTTTAAATCCAGAAGAGTCCATGTTGATGTTTTGTGTGTGTTTCTGATCATTTCATGTCTGCAGACGGCTACCCGAAGGAGGAGATCGTCTATAAGTGGAAGCGGAGTTCCGTTGAGGTCGGAGACATCCGGTCCTGGAGACTGTATCAGTTCTCCTTCGTGGGTCTGAGGAACATCTCCGATATCGTTAGCACCTTCTCAGGTTATTATATCCATTATCGTAACATAACACACACACACACACACACCCCATTATCATAACACACACTGCCTGAGTGCCTGGAGAAGGAAGAGTGAAGCTCAATGGAGTGAAATTATATTTGAGGAGAAGATTTACTTTAATGGGTATTGATCGGGAAAGGAGTAAGTTCTCTGTCTCTTTATCTAATACAGAACCCAGAGAACCCTGGTTCCACATTGTGTGTCCATGTCTTATCAACTCAGGGGTCATTCTGTCCATTTCTTGTAGCTTCCAGTCATATTAGCATTGCACGCAAAATAAAGATTATACATTCTTTAAGGAATTTTTAGAACTTTTAAGGTACTTTAGTTGCTCCTTTGGGGAACCCTTAAAGGTTCTATTTAGAACCATACTACTGAGTGTTTCCCTTTCAAAAAACGTTCAAATACAATGTTTTTAGAAAGTTAAGAACCTTTAATCATTCAAGTGAATCCTTGGAGATCCATTTTGTACGAGTGAAGGAGGTGTGGCCTTTGTACCTGTCACTCATGATGGAGGAGGCATGACTTCTGTACTTGTTAGTCATGGTATAGTAGGCGTGGCATCTATCTGTCAGTCACAGTGAAGGAAGCCTGGCATCAGTACTAGCCAGCCATAGCAAAGTAGGTGTGGCCTATTTATCTGTCAGTCATAGTCATGTAGTCATGGCCTCCGTAACTGTTAGTCACAGTAAAGGGGGCGTGGTCTCTGTAACTGTTAGTCACAGTAAAGGGGGCGTGGCCTCTGTAACTTAGTCACAGTAAAGGGGGCGTGGCCTCTGTATGTTATTACTTGATGTTTTCCTGAGTCACAAACAACCACAGTAAATGATATTAACATTTAAATATCAGCTGCTTTATGTGCACCTTTACCACATCAGGTCTTTGATCTCATATCTAAATGTGCTTCATAAGTTGATGCACGCATTTACACACACGTTTATGCTAATATAGTTTACACTCATTCTCTCTGCTCCATCTACAGCGACTCTAAATCACTTCCACATCAGTCACTACCCTGTTTATGGAGAAATAATTAAGTAGTGACAGTGAGAGGGAACACAAGGACACGGACATGCCATCTGCTCTCTAAATCTCTTAACACACACACACACACACACACACACACACATACACACGCACTCTCTCTCTCTCTCTCTCTCTCTCTCTCTCTCTCTACTGTAATGGCATTTTCCTGCTGAGGAGTGTGATTGGGGAGAAACATTGATCAGATAAAGAGACAGATGTTTGTAGATGTGTGGAGGAATGAGATGGCAGTGTGGACACATCTGGAGGAGAATAATAAAAATTTAACCCCTCGATTACAGGGTCATGCACGGCCATCTGTTAGCTTACAGAGGCTCAGAGAGAGAGAGTGACAGAGTAAACAATGGAAAAAAGAATCAGTGATTAGACAGTCTCAAAACATCAACACCCAACACATTTTTTCATAAGGTTTTTAAAAATCAATCAATCAATAAAGAGAGCAAAATCATAGACTTTAAAATTTTGGAATCTTTCTTCTTTCTCTTCTTCTTCTTCTGCTTCTTATTATTGTTATTTTGAGATGCTAACCACACTGAGACCCACACACATTCCTCCTAAATAAGAACCCTTATTGCAGGACAGTTTTTCTACTGAACAGAACTTAGCAACCAAGACACCAAGGGTAACCCTCAACATGATGCTACCACCACCATGCTTCACAGTGAGGATGGTGTTGTCAGTGTTGGGTTTCCACCAAATGTAGCATGTTGTGCTCAATTTTGGTCTCATCAGCCGAGAGAAACATTTTTTTCCATGTTTGCTGAGTCTCCAAACAAGATTTTGTACAGCTGTTTTCAGTAGCGACTTTTCTTCTCAACACTCTTCCATAAAGTCCAGTGGTGTGGAATGTCCAGTCTGTGGTTGTCCTGTGAACAGTTTCTCTCATCTGAGCTGTGGATCTCCAGCTCCTTCAGAGTTCTCCTTGTCCTCTTGGTTAATTCTCTGACTAATCCCCTCTTTATCCGCTCACTGACTTTTGGTGGACGGTCTCCTCTAGGCAGAGTTGCGGGCATGTCCTATTTTTTCCATTCTTTAATAATGGATTTAATGTTCAAAGTTTAAATCCCGATTGATATTTTCCCAGAACTTTGTCCCAGACAAAGGATTGCTCCTTGCTCATCATGATGCTGTTTGTTTAGGTAACAAACTCTGGGTTCTTCCAGGAACAGGTGCATTTACAGTATATTGAGATTGGCGTTTCACACTAATGGGGGTGAATACTTATGTAATCACAGGTTTTTTATGTTTTATTTGTAAATAATTTTGTAAACTATATAGATCCCCCCACGCTTCAAGATTATGGGGTATTTTGCATTGATTAATTTTACATCCATTAAGATACATAATGTGGAAAGGTTCAAGGGCGTGAATACTTATGCTCACAACTCTGTAGAGAATACAGATTTTTAAATTCATTTTTGTCTCAGAAGCTCAGTGCTAATTAATAATCCACACCCGCAGCATCTCATTTCAGCTGAAACGTGACACACTAATCCCTTTATTTCAGTCTTGACTAGTTTGTCTTCTCACTCCAGTTTCTCTCAGGAACACAATCACTATGGCAACCAAAACAATCGGCATGTCCTTCGAGTCTTCATTACTGTGCAGCTCATTTGACGTCATCATCTTTCTAACGTTCTAACACCTTTTCTTCTCCTCACCATGACAAGAGGTGTGAAAGCAGCAGGAAGTCTTTCATGTTACTGTCACAGCTGGATGCTGAAGATGGTAGAGATGGTGTTTATGTGGACTATATAGTGAATAGAGTGAGTGGTTTGGGACATGTCCACAGTGGACTGATGATGTTATTTGTGTGGCCTACATAAGTATCCCCCCCATGAACTGTCCACATGGAACTGAAATGGACTTAAATCGCAAGTCTCAAATGGCAAGCAGGATTTCTTCTAGGATTGTCCTGGATTTGGCTCCATCCATCCTGCTTTCAACTTTGACCAGATTTTCTTTGTCCCTGCTGATGAAAAGCATCTCTACAACATGATGCTACCACCACCATGCTTCACAGTAGGAATGGTGTTTCCACTACACATAGTGATTTGTGCCAAGGCCAAAAAGTTCAGTTGTGGCCTTATCTGACCAGAGAACCTTTTTCCACATGTTTCCTGAGACTCCAACATGTCTTATGGCTTGCTCACTACTTGTCCATAAAGTCCAGCCGTGTGGAGTGTCCAGCCTGTGGGTGTCCTTGGAACAGCTTCTCCCATCTGATCTGTGGATTTCTCCAGTTTCTTCAGACTTCCCCTTGTCCTCTTGGTCAATTCCCTGAGCCATGTTTTTAATGGATTTAACACGATATGGTTTGGGACGCGTCCACAGTGGACTGGTGATGGTGTCCTACATGTTTTTAATCTGGATAATGATCTTTTCTTTCAGTTCTGTTTAATTTGTTGCCTCTGGAGTTGAATCCCTGTGAGTGATGCTGATCTTCTATTGCCTTTGTGGCATTTTTAAAACTTGCTGTGTTGTAGATAAATTAGTTCTGTAGTTTTTATAGCATGTACACTAAAATGCTTTGCAGCGCAGCAATAAAAACTCCATTATCTTTTCTTTTGGCTTCTTCTGGGAATGAACGTATAAATGTATAAATGCTAATCACACAGCACTGTATCAGAGGAATGAGAAGAAGCAGGAGAAGAAGAAGAAGAATGCAGGAAGTTATCTTTAAACCTCTAAACCTGTAAATCGCTAACAAACCTATTTAAACTATTTAAAGTCAGAAGAAGTGGTTATCATGATCTGAGGTGGAGAATTAAGCGTGACATTTTCTGTTATCTCGGTTAGTTTAGCGATAATAATACATCCCTAAGTTTATTCCCTGGCAGCAGTAAGTGACTCGCGGCATCAGGAGTGATGCTTCAGCATTCTGCTCCATCCCATAAGCCCCTGCTCCTCGCTGCAAATTGGAGAGAAAATTCTTATTTACGAGTGTAATGTGGTTGAGGCGGTGGAGGCAGGAGGCAGGAGCGAGTGTTATTTGCCTAATCCCATTCGCCCCCTGAGAATCCCGCAGGTTCTAAAGTGCGCCAGATGATAAATGAGCTGCATAGACGAGTTATTATTACATTCCATAACTCTATCGGAGAAGGAGATTATTCCAGGGGAGATTTTCACCACCACAGTGCTGGCAAGAGGAAGATGTGAGATCATGATTAGGATGCCGTGCTCAATATCTCACTGCCTCTTCAATCCGACTGCAGAGACTTCACACCACACTAGCGATTTGTAGCACAGAGTAAAGAGACAGCGTGAATAAATGATATATACACTGGAGAATTCTGTCCTGTTTGGATTACACAAGCAGCCTCAGTCTCAATGTCAAGGGGGTTGATTGATTGATTGATTGATTGATTGACTGATTGATTTTCTTTGTATTTTTTCTATTTTTTTAGTTTCTTTTTTAATTTTTTCCCTAAGTATTCGTTCCTTTTAATTTTGTTCTGTTTATTTTATTTTTTTGTTTTGTTTATTTTATTTATTTATGAGCATATTTTTTCTCCTCTCCTTTCCCCCTCTTTTTCTTTCTCTTCTTTTCCTTTCCTTCTCTATTTTTCTCCCTCTCTGAAGTATCATAATTCCTGAAGAAATTTCTACAATACACAATATCTATTATCTCTCACAATATTTACCTTTGCTAACAAACAGCTAGTAAAATGGTGTTGCATTTTTTTTTTAAAGGTTTAAAATTTATGCTTTTTGAAGAACATTTTTTGTGTAAAGACCGATTTGGGGGTGGGGCTACATATGTGATACAGATGAATCAGGTATGCAAATGATTAGAGGATAGCAACATAGCCTCAGAACATGTGTGCTAAGCTAGCTTGCTAATATAACTAATGTTACATGGTTGTCATGGTAACCTAATGCTATATTTTGACAGTTTTGTCTGCTGTTTAATAAATCAGTGAGAAAATGATGAAGGATGAAGAATGAAGCCGCACTTGTATGACTAATGTGAGCGTCTTTAGCTAATATTAGCAGTATTAGGGTGTTTGGGATGGTGTAGGCATTACTAATTTGCATATTCATGTATATTCATGGACTGTAGCAATTGTAATGAAGGTAAACGTGCTACACTTGTGTTAGAAGCATGTTAGAGTATCTGTATTCCTGATTTTTTTTTTGTAATTTAATTTTAATTTTATGCAGTATATAAGTAAATTGCCGCAGGAGGATTAGCTTCTGGCAGGATGAGTTGGATGATAACTAGATGCTGAGTAAATAAAATAAAATACAATAAGTAGATTTGCAGTTAGTGCTCAGAAGAGGATTGGACTGCGTTTCCCAAATTCATTTTAAAGAATTACATTTGTAATTCAGCACTAATACTGTTACTGTGCCAGTTTCTCGTTAGCCACACTAGCCTCGTCTTTGCTGATCCCGGGCGGCGTTGTGGACATTTCATTTCCTTCTGAACTTTTTCTATTACACCTTTTGATCCCGAGTTCAGGACCCATAGACACGCTAACTATTTACTCAATGTCCTTCTAACGCTTCATGCCGACACCTGGAGAGATTTCCAGCACTTTCCTTTCATGCCCTTGAGAGGTTTCACAAACACTTTGCAACAAAAAATAAGACAGAATAAAAATAAAGAAAAAAAAGGAAAGAAGAGAAAAGATCCCACCAGAGAACTCTGAGATGCCGTGGGCGTGTGAAGATGAAAGGTTTGTGATGTATTATTCATTTTTTTTTATCACTGCCACCATTTGTTCCATTAGAAGGAAGCCGGCTGACAGATGAGATCTCCAGGCTTTGAGGTGTTGTGCCAGTTGCTTTCTCATTAAAAAAAAAAGAAAAGAAAAAAAAACATGGAGCAGCTTTGATGTTTGATGTGTTAGGAGAGAAAAACAGCCCGACTCTCTCCTTCCATCAGTCCTCCGTCTGCAGGAAGGCGACGGCGACGGCAGAGTCCTGATCAATATTTCATTTTAGCGCCGGAAAAGACGCCAGAAGAGATGCAGACGGAGACATTTTGTCTTTCAGAACATCAAAACACTGCCAGTTTTCCATTTCTATCAGCAAAGCGGAAGATCGATGAAAGGTGACGTCGATAATGGTGTTTCCATTTATTAAAAAAGTGCTGATGTCAGCAATCTATAAAACTCTTATTGAAGATAATCTCCTGAAGACTGTCGGAAAACACTCACACTGGAGACTCCTTCCAGAAATGTTAATAGTCTCTAAATGATCTAAAACTGATTAAATGCCATTTACTATCAGTTTATACTGTTTATAATGTTTTATCTCATAGCGCTGTTGAATCCTGCACTCTGATTGGTCAGAAGGTGTTGATTAATTCTCTATAACAGCAGCTCTGACAGTAGTGCAGGTTGATTGTAATGCACTCATTCTAACACTATCTTTTCTATATGTTTTGATGCCCCACTGATAATAACCGGCATTAAAAAATCATAGATTTGGTGAAGTTTTCTTTAAGTGAGGAGATGTTTATTTTAAATTTATGGAAGGAGTCTCCAGTGTCAGCGTTTTGTAATAATCAAAGGTGAAACTCTTTAAGAGAGAGAATAAAGAGAGGGAACGACTGTTTATAGCTGCTGTACCGTAAGTGAGAACAGGATTGTGATTGTAATCATTGGAAAGTTGCTGTAGTATAAGAGGAATAAAACATTTAAAGTCTGAATCCTCGAGGTGAAAATTTCGCCTTCTGACTGTAGACAATAAATTCAGAGCTATAATGCTGAAGATTTGGATTCCCTGCTAAACTGAGAACGTGAAGCGTTCTTTTCATGTTCATTGGGTTCTCACTTAGCACCATCATGTCTCCACTTCCCATGCTCACTACCAAACCCCTTCCTGACACGCCAAGCTCCTAATAGAGGGTTTTCTGTTCGTAGCCATTTATCCGAGACTCACTTCCTGCCAGGATCTAATGAGTGTTGGGAAGAGCAAGGTGTGGCAGATCCCTATGGCGGTCGTTTGCATTATTAATGATGGCCTCAGGATTCTGGGCCTTCCGCTTTTGCTGAATCAGCTCAATCTGAGGCCTAACAGCTCGTCTGTGGATTAAACATTTCTGAAGAGCTCCGTTAGTGGTGAGGTGACAGTTTCTCAGTGCGCAGTGCTGCTCAGTCAGCGGAAAA
This sequence comes from Gogo arcuatus, assembly GCA_028570945.1. NCBI lineage: Eukaryota > Metazoa > Chordata > Actinopteri > Siluriformes > Anchariidae > Gogo > Gogo arcuatus. The sequence goes on from JAOTRR010000022.1 coordinate 9,292,966, forward strand.
AATCATAATGCGTGTTCATATAGTCGGCATGAGTGCGCTTCACTTCTAGGGATGTGAGAATTGAAGAAAAACACACTGGGTTCTCCTGCTGGATGGGGTTGTGGTTCCTGCTCAAAATCGTAACTTGTGGGTGGGGCCAGCGGCACTGTTCACTGCTGATTGGTTACCGGTATTGGAGCATTTGCTTTAGATGAACACCAAATAAAAAATGCAGTACTCTGGTTTGTTCATGCTGTTTTATTTTTCAAACACAAACAGAAATATTGATGTCATTTTGCTCATGTGGTGTGACCTCACTGAATAAAAAATGCAGAGTGTCTTTTACAATATGAATGCAAAATAACCCAAAAACTCCAAATTCCATTTGGTACCCTTTGGGCTGGTTCTTGTTTGTAAATATGTAGTGGAGAAACTCCCTCTCACTCTATCTAGAATAAAATTGATCCATTTCTGCTCCAGTGACCAGAAAGTCACGAGTTAAAATCTCAGAGAACCAGGATGAGAACTCTAACCCTGAGCTCTGAACTCTGATTGTCTTCTTCCTCCTCGTCAACTGTTTCAGATAAAAGCATCCTCCTTCCTCTTCCTGAGGTCACCGATGAAGGCTGTGGTGGTAGGATTGTTGGTTATTAGCATCAATAGAGCACCTATCAGAACTTCAGATGTTCTCCAGTACACTGACCTGCTGGCTCTTTAGGTTAAATATAGACGGTTCTTCTAAACTTTAAAGAGGTTTCGCGAGAGCTGGTGGAATTCTCTGTTGAACTTACCTTCAGCTCTGAACTCCTTTGAAATTTTGACAAATGTGTCTGAGGCGAGTAGGTGATTTCTGTAGAGTGCTCTAGTTCTTCTTAGGACGTTCTCTACAAACTGTGCACCAGTGTGATGAAGAATTTCAGGTCAAGACATGAAGCTTCCTGTTAACCTTCAGGAATAAATTATCTACATTTCTTTGTGGGGGGTTTTGTACATATCTGCAACGAGTGTTCAAGTGTAATGAAGGTGCTGGTAGGTGGGCGGAGCCTATAGTCTCTGTTAGCGTGAACTAAATTATAAGCTATATTAGCTACACTTCTACACTGAGTATTTTAGCATAAATGATCACATGCTAACTGGAATGACATGACAAACATGTTATTTCTTTATTTGTAGGTGACTACGTGGTGCTGACCGTCTTCTTTGACCTGAGCAGGAGAATGGGCTACTTCACCATCCAGACCTACATCCCCTGCACCCTGATCGTCGTCCTCTCCTGGGTCTCCTTCTGGATCAACAAGGACGCCGTCCCTGCTCGCACATCCTTAGGTACCAAGATTTAAAAAACATATATATATCGTTAATGTGTATTTCGATCATTTTGATTTTATTCTTAAATATGATTTATCGTGTTTGAAACATTTAACAAGCCGTGACAACCTCAAGTCATGGCTGTTAGCTTCATTGTCGCTAGCATTGCTCGTACACCATTACTGTAGTAGGTTTTTACTGAACATGTTTAAATGTGATAGAACATGATTAGAGAGCTAGCAGAACATCTTCATCCTAGCATATGAGGATCTGCTGGAAATCTAAATGAGATCGAATGTGTCAGTCCTGTCCCTCAGTAAAAAAGAGCTAAACAGCTTATTGGCAAAGACGTTAGTTAAAAGGTTTGGCCAATCAGGTTCTCACGCTGACCCAGACACAGATAAAGGCTTTGCTCTGTTTGTAATGAAGGAACATCATGAGCAGTAGAGAGAGCAACTTGTTTAAGGATCCAAAAACAAAGACACCATTTTTGTCAGATTTTAGACAGCGATTCTGAATCCATGATTAAAGTGTCATCTTTTTGATTCATTTCTGGTTTATGAGTTTCCACACGGAGGTAGATACGAGTCTGGTCTTGTAGGACTGAAGAATCCGGGGCTCTCGAGCGGCACAATAGAAAAGCGTTTGCCCTAACGTACGGAGACCGCGAGCTTGAATCCTGACCGAATCACAGAGAGCAAAACCGACCTCGCTGTCTGGGTGGGAGGGACATTCACTCTCTCCCCTGTCAATCACATCAATACCAGGAAGGAAGGAATTTGAAATGATGTTTGATGTGTCTCAGAGGAAGCATGTAACACCTCGTCCTCCTGGACTAGTAGCTGATAGGAGAGACCTGACTAGTGGGTGGGACCTGGCCAAGACTAAAACTAGGGAGAAAATCACAAAAGACTAAAGAAACTGAATGGGATCATTGCCAAGATGGCTGCCAAGTGGACAGACTTTACTACAAGAACTTCAGCAGTTCCTGCCCCCAATACTACTGTAGCCAATCAGACGGCAGCCCAGAATGAGAGAGTGACCAGACTCCAGGTCAGACTCAACATTTGTCACTATATTGAAGTTTTCATGTCCTTGAATTATGAAGAGTATCAAATTTATGAGCAGGAAGTTTGGAAAACCGAGATTCAAAATAAAGATATTGTATATTTGTGATCTCACCGTACTCAAGGAAAGCGCTTGATTCTGATAACGATGCGACCTTGCCTGAACACAAACATCCACACTGCGAATTCATCAGCAAAGGTTCTCGCTAATTAAGCTCTTCCTTCTTCTTCATAAAATGTCAGTGGTGGTCTCGAGCCCCAGAGCTCTCCGTCCTCTCAGTGATGGAGCAGATGGTTCTTCTCGGTGAATGCTCCCCTGCCACGCAGAGATGTTTTTTCCTTGTGCATACTTTAGTGAGATATTAATTATACAGTACAGCAGGGTTCCATCAGCGTTTAACTCAGGTGCAGATTAGCCATAATATTAGTGAGAGGAACTGAGGAACTTATGGACGTTCTTCTCTGCCCTTGTCCTCAGAAGACATTTCTGGGCTTCCTGGTTGACGTTAATCAGCATGCTGTTGTTTGTTTACTGGACAATCTACAGAAATGTGCATATGTGATTTAAAAAGCTGTTTGCTAACCTCACTGATGAGCAGAAGCTAGCACGGCTAGTTACAAACAGCAGTTCAGTTCAGTAGATGCTCTTGTTCAAAGCTAGTTGTGCCAGTGAGTGTGTGCTCTTTTATGCTAACACATTAGCATTCACATTAGTGAGCGTGCTACCTCTAGCCTTCTTTCTGTGCAGGAATCACCACAGTGCTCACCATGACAACGCTCAGCACCATCGCCAGGAAGTCGCTGCCCAAAGTGTCGTACGTGACGGCCATGGACCTCTTCGTGTCCGTGTGCTTCATCTTCGTGTTCGCGGCGCTGATCGAGTACGGGACGCTGCACTACTTCGTGAGCAATCGCAAACCGAGCAAAAACAAAGACAAGAAGAAGAAAAACCCGGTGAGGAAATTACACATGGTCAGGGTTTTAAACAATGGCTTGATAAAGTTTTATTAAAATGTTTTGGTCTTCAAAGTAGCATAAAATTTACAATTAGCAAAATTAAACGTCCATCGCGTTCCAAGTAATACCAGCTGTAGTCGATTGGCTGAAACATGCTCAATGTCTAAAAAAGCAATACTGCTTTTTTACTAAATCTAAAACTTTCAAAACTGTTTTACCTTTTTTATTTCAAAATTATTAATGTTGATTTTTTTAAAAATTATATTTATTTTCAGATTTAATTATTTATTCTTTACTCTGTTCTTTAAACTTTTATTTAAACAGCTTTAAAATAAAATGTTTCATTTATTGTTTAAACTGTTCATCTTTGAAAATAATTATTTTATAATAATTTATTGTTTAAACTCTCCTTATGTTCTAAAATCTTTTGTAAGGAAAACGTATTTCAAAAATTATTTTCCACTTTCAAAAATACCCCATTCTCCTGCTCAGGGTGGAAAATTGTTTTTGTTTTTTCCCCAATTTAAAAATAATTTTAAAAATTCATTCTTTAAGTTTGTCATCCTAAAAATAATTTAAATATTTTTTTCAGAAGTAATCTTTTATTTAAGCTTTTCACCTTAAAAACAACTTTAAGTTTGAAAACAAATAAATAATTATACAATAATTAATTCTTTAATCATTGTTTTAATCTGGAGGCTGTTAGCATCCATTACTTGTTAGCTACATTAGCCGCGTAGCGCCAAGATGCTAAATTCACACACTAAACATTTTCATGTCTCAGCTGGTTGACGTTGTGGACGTTTAATTTTTTTTACGTTTAATAAACTGTGAACAATTTTGAGTTGATTTTTGAGTAAAAGCTTCAGATTGACTCTCAGCTCTTCCTCCTGTGTGTTTTAAATGTTTTAAAAGTATTAGAATCTGTACTAGGTGTGTGTGTGTGTGTGTTAAGTAAGTTCTCTGTGAATTCATCACTTTTTCGACATTTTGTTGTTTTGTCCCTCCATGTGTCGGAGTTCTTTTTGGTTTTTTTTCTCTTTTTTGTTAATTGGACATGTTCTTTTTGTATTTCCTGTTTGGACTGAAAGCTCCTCCGGCTCTTTCCCTCGAAGGTATTTTTGCTTGTGTACGAGTTTTGCATGTGTGTGTGTGTGTGTGTGTGTTTGTGCACTGTCTCTGTTCAAGCTAACCCATAATGTTTCCTTACACAAGCACGATTAGCATCACACTACTGCTAATACAGTACCTGCTAAATGTCTTGCGCTAAGAAGGTGGCGGCTAAAAAAAAAAACACCACAACACACACAACTTTAATTCACCACTGTTTTGCTAATTAAAGACTTCCTCTTTTCCTCGCCTACTCACCTGCCCGTGTGTGTGTGTGTGTGTGTGTGTGTGTGTGTGTGTGGCTTTAACCTGACACTGTTTAAGGAGTCAGCAGAGCTTTAACAGCCTGAAAAAGACAACGTCGTTAACACACTTTAGCCTGAACGAGCTTTAAAAAGTCAATATGAGAATTTTACAGGTCACTGAATAATAATAATAATAATAATAATAATAATAATAATAATAATAATAATAAT
>JAOTRR010000022.1:9307930-9318585 GCA_028570945.1 Gogo arcuatus
TTGCGTCAGGAAGGGCATCCGGTGTAAAAACCTATGCCAAATCAAATATGTGAATTCGGATGATCCGCTGTGGCGACCCCTAATGGGAGCAGCCGAAAGAAGAAGAAGATAGTAACTCTACCCCTAGTAACTCTTCCCCTCGTACCCCTCCCTAATAGTAACTCTTCCTCTTTCTATGTTTGAGTTAAGAGACACTTTTTTAAGTGCACTTTTTCTTGCTAGTGGATTTCAACCCACAGTGGCACGCTCACACTAACACACTCACACTAACATGCTCCTGGACCTGCGTTGCTAAATCGCTTCTGGATAAAGTGCACCATCGAGCTCAGGGACGATTGATGAACTCTCGAACCCCGAATGACAGAAAGGGCTTTACCTCATTCAGCTGAAAATAAGATGAGTCTCTCTCTCTCTCCTTCTCTCTCTCTCTCTCTCTCTCTCTCACACACACTTTTTTTTCTTGCTCTGGTGGCTGCAGGAACTCAAATCGAATCTGCAGAGCAATGAGACAAGACGAACATGTCGCCAGTGTGAATGAAAATGAATGAGAGATGTTGCATCAGGCAATTTCAGTCCTGTTTGTATCTCTCAGGGTAAATGAGAAGTAAACATTGATACACTCATTTAAACATTAAAAAAAACATGAAAACACATTTATAGTCAATATTCAAGTTGAGAAAATCTGTAATTAAAGTAACGTAATAATACTAATCCGACTAAAACAATAAAATAAAAAGTTGAAGTGTTTGCCACTGCGGATTCTCAGTGTTGAGGTGGAGCTGAGAGACAGTGTTGAGCTGCTGCTTCACGAGAAATCAATAAAACATGACATTTTGAGAGTGTTACCTCCAGCATGGCTTTAAATAATCTCTCTAAAAACCCTGTCCTGTCCACCAAGTCTTCCTCTGATATGTCAGGCGGTTAAGTAGGTCTTTGCTGAGTGGAGTTAGTTTAATGCTAATGAGGTGTATCATTTTACAGCCACATCACAACTAATAGTGTGTAAATGGAGCATAGATCAAAAATACACTGCATTTCACCATCATCATCTAATCACAGACATGATTCAACATATACAGGAAGTACAACTACAATCGAGACAAGGTAGTTAGCATCTGTTTTAATCAGAGTAGCATTTACTTCAAGTTAGTGTCTTTTTAAATTAAAAACATAATAGATTAATAAATCCAATTTAAACTGGGCTTGTTCTGTTCTGTTCTACTGTTTGGGAACAAATTTAACGGGCTTGATCTATAACAATAAAAAATAACAAATGGCCGCAAATTTTATCTGCATTTCACACCAGAAGCATAACATTATATACTATATAATAATTACTATAAGGAGCATAACACCATATTACTAGTCAAGTTTGTAAAATAGTTTCTGACCTTTTTAACAATCTGAATTTGATCTACAACATATTTTTTTTGCACACGTGGAGAAAAGTGCACTTTACCTTGCTTGATATAAAAACATTATCTATACATTATCGCGTGATTCATCATGTTTATGCACCATTACCGTCGGTGTATTTCTGAGAGACGGCTATGTTCAGTGATCACGCTTCATGCAAAAACAGTGAATGTTGCACACACACTAGGGGTTAGAGGTAAACGTTAGGTTATAGCTTAAAGCTATGTTGAAATTGTGTTAAACTCTATACAATATTTTATTAATAACATTAATAACTTTTGTGTAGACTGCATACTGAAATCATCACATACTCCTTTAAAAGACATTCTTAACACAGTAATATTTATTATTTTTATTTTAAAAAGGTGGATCATTTCTATTGTATGATTTAACCTTGTTTTTAAGCCACGCCCCCTACATGATCCTGATGCATGAAAAACTTGATGAGCATATGATAGCTTATAGTGTCTTCACGTCATGTTGGAATTTCTACCATCCTAACTAAAAAAGGCATTTCTGTCTTCATTCATAAACCCATAATCAGAGTGTGACATCATATTATAAACAAACACGACTGGCTGCTTCCACACTTAATTCAGAGAATAAAAAGTCGATATCAAACATTTCCTGTCATTTTCTCATAGTAAAATGTTGTTTCATTTCCTGTCTGAGAGACATTAGAGCTTTATGTATTATGGATTTGCATAGAAACGGCTAATAAAAGCTTGAGCAGATGAAGAAGTCCAAGCCACTGCAATTTCAACAGGACAGTAACGTGTAGCCACGATGCTAAACTGGAGGCCATCAGCTTCCATTCTGTTTAAACTACATGCAAAAAATAAAGAAGTAAACTTCAGATTTTCAGCAGTGAGTCCTGCAGTAATATTAAAGACATAATATCTCTCATTTGTACAGTTTAACACCCTCAGAATTTATATCACTGCATAAAAGCTTCTACTTAAACAGATTAAAGTGTAATTTATGAGGGACAGAAAGAAACTCCAACTATTTTTATCCAGAGAGGAAAGACAAGATCAGACTGTAGACTCAGGTCAAAAAGTCAGACTCTAAAAAGCCTGTCCTGATTTTTCCTCACTGCATCTACACCCTTAGAACCTTTAGAACCTTTACTATATGGATATGTCATTATTTAAAATGTAAATGCTATTTTTTTTATATTAATCTTTTTATCAATAAAAAAATCAACTTAGCATTTCTTAAAATGAGTGCATTTCTGTATTTCGATGAAAACGTGATTTCAGTACAGAAACTTTGACGACGTAACATTCTGATGTGATGATGTTAGTACTGTGAAAGAATATATAATTCATGAAAGATGGAAACATTTAGTTTATAAAGCCTGAGCTTGGTTTCATGACTTGTACTTTTTTGCTTAAATAAAAATTGACCATTTTTATTTATTTATTTTTTGGTATAAATCTGAATGGAAAGGGACTCATCTGTTTATGAGTTTGAAATACTGAGTCTATAATACTGAAAAGGAATTAAAAATAAAATATATTTCTATGTATGTATAGAATAAACTGAAAGGTAAATGAAAGATAAATAAACAAGAACATTTAGTCGACTTCATCTGTGTGATACTGCGTGTGATTGTACACACCAAGCGTCTGACCAACAATCAGGCAGGAAGGAACAACTTTCATCAAAATAAACAAATTGTTTTAAGAAGCTGGTAATAAATAAGCACAGAGGACATAAAGTATTTTCAGAGGTAAATGATTGAATCCCAGATGTATTTTTCCAGATGTTTTGATGAATATGTGGCACTGATGAAATGTCCGTACACTCGCTCACAGACAAACTCATAAAACAGGGAAGTAAAGTCTCGAGCAGTGTTGGGAAGCTTTATTGTCTTCATTAATTTTATTTTGTATTAAAACTGAGACACAATATTGAATGTAAGACCTGTTTCATACGCCAAGTACACAAACACGACCGCAGGCGTGTGAGTTGACATGAGCCTTTGGGCTGAAACGCCCTGCGTTTGTATGGAAACGTCAATGAAAACGCCTGCTGTTGCTAACACACGTTCCTGTTGTACATCCTCCACGTGTTCCTGCGTTACTGTGATGGTTATAAAGCTCAATACTCAAGAGGGAGGTGAAGAATCTTTAATACTTTTTCCATTAACGTTTCCATTTTCACGTGATTTTGTTGTTGTTGTCAGGACTAACAGACCATGCGATTTCTTGCCAGGGATTTGAACTTGCTGTGTGATCAGAGTGCAGAGTCAGTGACGTATCACACACACGTTTATATGAACAAACCAGCTCTGTGTTCTACATGCATTTAGCACCTTATTATTATTATTATTTTTTTTAAACAGAAATGTTGACTAGATTTTATGGCTTCTGCATTAGTGAGTCAGCAAAAGCATAAACATTTTAGATTTCAAGACATTACTTTTACAGCAAAAAATTCAATGTTACAGAAAATACTGTTTGTATGTCAGTAAAGAAAGCAGCATATTACATCATAGAGCAGTTTTCAGACAAAAGACAGAAGGTTGGCTGTGGAGTTGAGAGTCAGAGTCTGCAACATGCTCAGGGAAACTTACTGCTGATTTCCTGATAAAACTCTTCGGTCCAAAGTGCACCTGAGACTGACGTCACTCTAAATACTGACTTTGTTTGAAGGCTATTATTTTTGGACTCTTATTAATGAAAGATGATGAGTTTCCTGTGTCGGATATTAATGTTTGAACACTGATGGAATAAAAACATTTCTCTGTAACTCACGCAGACTTCAGGACGTGACTGTATCCTGCTCTGGTTGTGTTTTTCGATCAGCATCAGTGTGTAGCTCAGTGTGGCCTTTGTGCTGCAGCAGCGTCTCCCTCCCTCTTTCTCTCTCTCTCTCGCTCTCTCTCTCTCTCTCTCTCTCTCTCACACACACACACACACACACACACACACTCACTCACTCAGGTCTGGTGAGGAGACGTGAGGTCCTGTGGGTTCACACCGATGGCCACTCGACCGTGAGGAAGTGTGTGTTTGTTTCATCCATCTCCTGTTCTGTGGTCTGTTGCTCCCCGAGGCAGCTCGAGTCCTCACACTGACAGCTGAGCTACTGCTGCTGCGACCGTGTGAAAACTGCAGCATGTGGAGCTTTAGCTCTTCTAATCAGTCATATAGCAGACATTCAGCAATGTAAAATCACACAAAAATAATAACACTGTAGCGTTAATAAGACAAAAAAACATCAAACATGAAGAAGACAAAAATAATAATATTAATATAAGAAGAAATAAAAATGTAGCATTATTAAGACAAAAATAAAATGTAACAATAAGAGGACAAAAATAAATGCAACATTAAGAAGACAAAAAATATCCTTAATAAGAAATAAAAACTAGTAAGTATTAAATAAACAAGAAATAAAAATGTAAAATAAAAAACAAGACAAAAATTACCAGTAAAAGTAATAAAATAATAATATAACACCAAGAATATAAAACATAATGTAGCATTAATACAAAATAAAAAATTGTAAGTATAAATGAATATTACAAAAATGTTAAAGGAAAAATGAAAAATAGCAATAACAGTATAACATTAAGAAGAATTAAAATTAGTAATTATTAAAATAAATAAATAAATAAATACATTGATTAACTAATCAATCAATCAAACAATCAATCAATTAGTTAATTAAAACATGTAACATTATGAAAACAAACAAACCAAAAGTATGAGTTTTTGCTCTGATTGAGACTCAAAAGCAAAACAAACACGATGGAAACACTTGTGTTCATTTTCCTGTGGATAAAAGTGTGACAGTGGGAACCTTCCAGGAACATTTATAAACATTATATAACCACAGACCCACAGTCTCAGAACCAGGGAACTGTTACAGACATGGAATAGAGACAGGAATCAGACAGTAGAAAGTGGACGGATGTGTCACTGTTCACTGAAATCTCCTCCTCATTTCTCTTTTATTCTCTTACGTAACTCTCTGATCTGCAGAGTGGGATTTAAGGTCGATTTATTCATGAGGAAAAAAACAGCAGAAATCCTCACAGTCGCCACGTCACGGTTTTGTCCCTTTTTCTCTTCACCTTCAGCTGCCTTTCAGCTCTCATACACATACAGCAAAGCCATGTGGGACTTTTCTTTCAGGAATTATTTCACTTGCTATTAATTTTCCTTTTTCCCTAACAGCAGCTCTGACAATAGTGCAGCTGCAAAATAAAATAAGGAGACGTTTATTTAAGCTTTAGGGAAGGAGTCTCTCGTGTCAGAGGTGAAGCTGTAACTTTAAGTTTCGCGACATCTTCAGGACAGAGGAGTTTACACTTCTTTGCAGTTTCTCAGTAACATGACAAGCTGTGTATTTTTTTATTGGCTTATTAACTCCTAAATTCTATTTGTAACTCTTTCTGATGCTTCTTCGGAGGATAACACTCTGTTGTACGGTTCTATCCTTAATGGTTCTCTGAGAGGGACATCTGAAGAAACCTTAAGTCTGTAGAACACCACGTAAGAAAGAATGTTAATAACCTTGGATGAAGGCCGATTTAAACCTGACAGGATGTTTAAACACTCAAGAGGGGACTTACCTAGCGAGTGGGAATCAGCAATGATGAAATCAGGTGGAATTGTGCAGGAGGAAAGTGAAGTAGAGTGTGGAGTGAGAACTTAGTGGTCTGTTCCAGAGCTCGTGGGAGAAGAGAGTGTGATGTAATTTTTCAACTTGCTTTGCAAGCTTCACTTTTTTTGGAAATCCTGAGGGCAGATTTCTTCACCGGAGGTTCGATCGAGAGAAACTCATCATCATCACCTTCACTAAATATCACAGAACTCTTCTTTTAAAAAAAAAGCAAGTCAGAATACAGCAACAAACACATCTTTAATACAGTACATGTCTTTTTATTTAAATATATCATCACCTATAAGAGTAACAATTTGGAAGATGTTATATATTTTGCTAATTTATTAATATGTATATATTTTAATATTTAAAGCCACATGCATATAACCAGCACAATGATGACTTTTTAAACCCCTTTACAGCCTCATTATTGAGCAGATGTGAGTGACTGTCCTGCACTCGATAAGACTTATTATTCACCACTATTCCCAACAACCAATCACTGATCACCATTATTCCCTTCAATGTCCGTGTTCCTGATAAAAAATTCTAGAATTTTGTAAATGTGTAAACAGTTGTGGTTTGTTTTGTGGAACCCTGACCAAAGATGTCTTTGTTCTATAAGAAATCATTTTAATCTATTCTTTTCTATTCTAATAAAATGTCTGATGACCCGCTTTGACCTGTAAATGATCATGAATCTTCAGTGAATATGCAAATTGGACTATGATGTCATCTGCCAACTTTTAGTGACTTTTAAGCCTTTATTAGTGACTTTCTCCTGAAATGAGTCTGTAAACTGTGAACAGCTCGGCGTCACTAAGCAAAGCATCATAATCACATTTGCTCGCCTTCTGTAATGTCACAGCTTCAGTTTGTGTGAAATCCCGAGGGTGTTTTCTCTCCAGCTCTGGAGGAACTCATCAGTCTCACGTTCATCAGCTGTCACAAGTTTCTCTTCAAAACCGGCTCAGTTTTAAAGATCAGTCTTTGAAGTTAACATCTGCAATCACATCCCTGCTGCTGTAACAGGATTCCTGCACACAGTCCGAGTTGTATTCTCATTACTGGTTCAGAAATCTTTCACTTTTAAACCACAGGTTCTGTGCAGCTGAAGATTCATATTTAGATCCTGAAACTATACGCATCAAACCCACACAGTAAACCTCTGTTTTATCAGTTTAGACTTTTGGTTTTAATTCATCAGAGTCCAGCTCTATAGAAGGGTCTGAGACGGCGTTTCCAAATCGTATCTAAACCACCGCCTCCAAACACAAACACTCACCTTTAAACCTAAAAAACATGGATAGAAAATACAGACTAAAGACTGAGAGAGCAGTTTTTTTCTTTGCTGTTAAATGTAATACGATTAGAAAAGTGATTATGATTCTGGAACATTCCCTGCTGAACATTTATCATAAATGGATTCTTACATTGGTGAAGTTTTTCTGTATTAAAATATGAATAAAAATTCCATTTAATGTGTGTCCGTGTCTATTTACTGGAACCACAGCCAGGCAAAGCTGTGTGACGTTTTGATTGGCTGATATTTCATAACATTGTGATCAATAAAATGGACCACTGATGGTCAACAGATGACTTTTATCATTCTAAACCTTTATATCTTTCTCTGCTTTTCACAGTAAATAAACTCACATTTATCCACGTGTGTAGCTGTTTCCTGAAACAAAGAGTTTGTTTGTGTGTAAATTTTTAAAAAAAGACTGGTTTTTACATTATGACTGCTCTGGGTAATATCAAGTAAAATGACCAAAGCATTGCAAATGTCTCTTGGTGAAGTTCGAGTTATTCTGATCACTCAACAGAAAGATGACAGGAGCTTTAAGTACTCGATAAATCCCTGCTCTTTCACTTTACATCATTAGACCCGGCTGCCTGTCATGCACACACACACACACACACACACACACACACACACACAGAAAGTAAACTGCAAGTTCTGCAAGAAAGAAAGTGACACTGCCTTGACATTTCATAACATTAAGTAGGCTGTAAATCCGTTTTAACACAGGACCAAGGCAATAAAAACACACAACTGGCAGCAATAATAATGTTAGCTAATGAGCTAGCCACGGTGATTCAACTCTAAGCTGTATGTAATTAGATTATACTACAAAAATCTAATTATTTACTATGCACTATGTTTATATGAGTCACACAGTGTTGATGTGAGGTATATGTTAAATAAGTAATAAACACTGTTACAGTAAAATAGCGAGTGACGGTGAGATGTAATGAAGCTGTCACTGTTTTATCATAACAACACCTCCACAAGTGTTTTATTCCTCTTATACCACAGCGATTTACCAAAGATTACAGTGTTTTGTTTTTGAAAGAACGCCACGTCATAATTTTTATCCGTTTATAGTTGCATTTTAATGGTGTGGAATGTCAGTGAAACAAGTTAGCTCCTGAAACAAGTTAGTTCCTCAGCAGCCTCTGACTGTTAGAAAGAGCTGACACTGGAGACTCCTTCCATAAATGTTAATGCTATATAAGTGTCCTTACTTTAAGAAAACGTCACCATATCAAAGTTTTTTTTTAATCAGTGGAGCGTCTGCTGTACATGTCCCTGTGAATGAGCTGCTGTTACTATAGAAACGATAACGTATTAGAATGAGTTGCGTTAATATTAACCTGCACTACAGTCAGAGCTGCTGTTCTAGAGAATTAATCAACACCTTCTGACCAATCAGAGTCCAGAACTCAGCAGCAGTGTGGAGGAAACACTGAAATTTCACGGAGTGAAGTGGATAAGTGAGGCAGAAGGTCACAGACTTGCGAGAGGAGTCGGACAGGCGTGGGTTAAATCAGGACCGGAGTGGTTCAGAATGGCACTGGAGAGGAACGAACGGCCGTCAGTCCTGACAAACCGACGCTGTGACAGAAAAGCCAGCGGAGCGTCGTCTCTCTCCTCCGGGAGTCAGGGCCGGGTGGTGATTGACGTTCGGAGCAGCAGGAACATTTCAGTCGCCACTTTCTCACTCTCCTGTCTTATTAAGCCTGCGATGTTTCCCTCCTGCCTCGCTTTAGCCTCTACCACCTGCACTTTCCCAACTTTTCTTCTCCTTCTGAACCGGATTGATGTTTCGCTGTGACTTGGGGGGAAGAAAAGCAGCAGTGACACAGCGACACAGGGAGATGAATGAACCTTAACAGAGAACTTTTTTTAGGTGAACAAACTTTCTTTTCGTTTTGCACAAAGGGAGGAACCTTCACACGGCCTATACACATAGAATTCTACACTAGAAAAACAAGAATCGACCGCGCCAATTTGGAGAAGTTTTCTCATGTGTCATTTCAAAAGGGCAATAAATTACATCGTAGAAAGCTGCAGTGAAAACAGCATACAGATCAATTTCATCCTTCATCCAGTTATCAGCATGATTTCTCTCTGAGTTTGGTCACTTCTCTTTAAAGCTGAGGAGGTCTTTACGAGACTCTGAGAGACACACGTTATTGTTTCCTCTGTTTCCTGTCCTATAAAAAGACGTGAGAAGTCCTGGTGTTAGTCGAGTCTTCTTCTGTCAACTTCATTATCTCTCTGTACAGCTGGTCCTGTTTTCATAGCATATAAAAGGTGACCGGTTTTTGTATAAATCCATGTTTTAGTGAGTTTTTGGGTTTGCGTGTTTATTTCCACTCCTGTGCTGTTGAGCATGAACCTGAACAATATGTTGGAGGGTTTATTACAACCGTGTTTCGAATAAAACCCACTTCATTATTCTGTTCTTATATATCTGGAACATTTAACTTGATTTAGATAAAAGTCACACACTTACTTATGGTCTTCTCTTTTCTTTTATTCAGACGACAGTGAAAGGAGCTGAACAAACAGCCGTGTATCAAAAATATGCAAATGAGACAACAGATTATTAAACATGCATTCATTTGCGTATTATAAAAAAATCACTACATGAATTTTAAAAAACAATTACTTGATATATTTTATCATTGTGATGTGATTTTTAGTAAATGGTTAATAGACTGAATGTCAGTAATCAATAATCAATAATCAATCAAATCACAAAAAATAACATTTATAGATTAAAATTATTCCAATATTTAAAAAAATGATGTCCAGTTATCTCTAGAGTTCTTGGTTTAAACCATTTAAATAGAAATGTTTTTAATTCTTGTCTTGACTCAGGATCACGGTGAAATGAAAACATTTTTGACTTTTTGTTTTAACTCTGGTGGTGATTCTTCAGGATGGAGATGGTGTTGTTTGAGGTTGAAAGCCCTGGGGGTTTCTCCAGCACACACAGGCTGATTGATTGACACAGCGGTGAGACAGACAGTGATTAAGGACCGATGTTTTGCTTTTTTTGTCCCTCCTGCTCGTCTGTCTGGAAGGTTTAGAGCGGCGAGAGGTTTGCTAGCCGACTGCTAAACACACTGAGTCGGTCTTGTTGTCAGTGTTGTTCTGAGTAACGAGGCAGGTTGAGAGGTTTAGAGCTGTCTAGCTAGCTCAAATTACGTACAATCGATGAAAATAAAGACTGTATCTGCCTCACTAGCTAAATGGTGACGTGTATCACCTGATTTGGGGGCAGCCATGGCCTGAAGGTTAGAGAAGCAGCCTTGGGCCTGAAGGG
>JAOTRR010000022.1:9329898-9339964 GCA_028570945.1 Gogo arcuatus
ACACACACACACACACACACACACACACACACACACACACACACACACACTCTGAGGCAATCATCATGCCATAACTCGTCCATTTCACCAGATCTGCCAGATTCATTATTCTTTATTCACAGACAATTTCCTCTTGATCCAGTGAGATTTATTTTCCTTCTGGAACTGTATTTTTATTTTTATTTTATTTAATAAGCCTTTTCACCCAGTTTCCAAGCCCACAGGCTTCCACAGAGGCATTAAAGGTCCTTCATAAGACACTTTACAGCCATAAAACACTGCTGTAGTGTCAGAGGGACAGAAATGTAAAGCATGTCATCAGAGACTCTTCATTCATCAGATTTAACTCAGGAAATCAGCATAAAAACATAACGCATATTAACCATTCATGCAGCTGAGTGCAAACGTTTGTGCCTCCTTTGGTGTTTGAAAGAGAATAAGTAAAATGTACCTCTGTTTTAAAATTTGTCTACAGCAAAATATCAAATTTCAAACATTTGAAAAAGGATGAATTGGATAACAAGAGAATAAACCAAAATAGAAACAAAAATCAACAGAAGAATCTTTTCAAAAGTGAGTCAATCCATAAAACACTGGGTAAAATCATTTAAATATATATTTTACAATAAATACATTTTAATTTAATTTTAAGTCTGTCTTTGTCCTTCGTGTGCACTGCTGTTACATGATAGAACTTAAAATTACTAGTGCTTTTAATGTTTTAACTTTTAAATGAAATAAAATGATTATAGTTGTATATTTAAAATCGTAATTAAAAGTATTAAAAGTGCACAACATTAAATGAGAAAATGTGCTTAAGATTGGCCTCTTTCACCATTTTTTCACTATTTCATTTATTTAAATAGCAGAATTTGTTTCACAAATGGACGTGTCGTCTGTGTAGAAGTTTTGGCACCCATCTTTGGTTTCTCACGTGTCTATGTTACACAGAAAAGCTCTTATCATCACATCCAGCTCTGTCTAATGTGTTTGTGTGACATTCATGATTCATTTTTAAACCCTTTCCTCTTTTCCTGGTCCCTCTGCATGGTTGACTGAATCAGGTTGAATAAGCTCTGGGTCTTGTCCTGCAGTCACACGTTTCCCAAAGACAAATTGGTGAGTGAGCCGGCGAGTTTCTGGGGGTAATTCCAGATCATGCATTTTAATGAGAAGTTATGATGGTGAATTATGGCGCGTGGGAACACCACGGCTGTACAGAACGTGTTTTATTGCACTAAACGACTTCTCACATTATCTCTAAGTGATCAGTGTCGATTTTTAAAGGTACGTAGAAGAAAAGATCAAGCATGCAGGTCATCGCTGTGATTAAAGACAAAGTCAGTCATTATTCTTCTCTGTTCATTATCCTAACAACACGTAGGAGTGCATGGTGGAGGACCAGGTAAGGAACTGTGTGAAAAATGTTCTTCCAGGTCTGTTTATTTTTGGATCTGTACTTCTTATGACTAGTAACATTGCTCAATCTAAATTTGGGGTTTTTAACTATCCTCACTGGGACTCGAGTTCCTCCCTGGCTCTCTCTCCTTTTCTTCTTTCACTCATGTTCACTCCAGTTCGCCCGTGGAGGATCCGTGGCCTCATTTTCATGTGTCACTGCGGTGTAATAGCCTCGGACAGCAGGACAGAGACAAGACCTTTGAAAGCACATTAGCAGAAACTCTTTGAAGTGGAAATGGGTGGATGCCTCTGCTCGAGAACTTCACCTTTCTGAAGGCCAAGAGAGGAGAAGTGAACTGGCATGCAGAAGAGAGAGTGGGAGAGTTAAGTGACAGGAACGAGAGCTTGAACTTACAGAAGTAGAAATATGCATGTATCCTGGGCCCGTTACTCTTTCTCTGTACAGATGTGTATTATTTACAAACACAGGATAAACTCCACGGCTATGCAGATGATGTGCTACTCTGTGTCTCTGTCTGTCGTCTGTTCTCAAAAATCACTGACTGTAAAAAAGAAATTTTAAAAATTCTAATTGAAGTTGGCTGAGCACCTTTCTGACTTTGTTATAGTTAGCAAAAAATGGGTTCCTCTTAGTTAAAGATAGCTACATGGAACCTGTTCTGAACAAGCTGTAATGTTCTACATAGAGACAAACCAAGATACCCAAGTGTTCTAGTTTTAAGCTTTAATTCTAACAGCGTAGACGACCTGACTGTCACATCTAACACACCTTTTTAAAAAGACATTACACTAAGATTCACACAATACGATCGAGAAATTTAAAAATGTGCTCCTTTTGTCAGATGACAAAGAACTTCTCCATGTGTTATAACCTCCAGGGTGAATGAAATTGCAGTTGATTCCCCAATATCACATATTTTTTCTATGTTCCTCCTGGGTTCCTAGTTATGTCCTAGTTTTAGTGTTCAAGGTCCTCTGGTTTTCTACTTATTCCCAATTTTCTACTTCTTCTAGCTTCCTAGTTCCCCTACATTCCCAGAATTCCTAGTTGCTCTGGTTTCTTGTTCTTCCTGGTTCACCTTCTTTCATAGCTTCCCTACTAGATTCTCTACTTTTCTATTTCTCATAGATCCCTTACATATCTATTCCTTCCATTCCCCCTACATACCCAGTTCTTTCTCCTACCTTTCTACTTTTCCTAGTTTCCTAGTTTCCTTCATCCCCTGCCTTCCCTCATTCTTTTAGTTCTCTATAATTCTGTCATCAGACTTCCCTGGTTTATTAGTTTTCCTGGTTCTCTTACTTTTTTTCTAGTGGCCTAATTTAGATATTTTTCCTACCTCTCATAATTCTTGTAGTTTTCTCATACTTTCCTTCTGATTCTTGTTTTCTAGCTCTGCTACTTTGCAGAATGTTTTACTTTACATTGTAATGGAAGACAAATTTATGTCTTGCATTGTACTGTTTTTACGAACGTATTAATCTGTACATGTTTCTGACACCAGATTATATATCTGACCGGCTTTCTCAGTTCTCTCCACCTCACAATTTACAGTCTCTCAGCTTTCTTGCTGTTGCAACGTTTATAAACCCCCCTGCAGGTGGTACAGATTCTGCTCTTCTGTTTTTAAAGCACTGTTTTGATGGGATCACTGATTGTTATGAGGCACAGCACTGAAAATTGAATCCTTAAAGAGATCTGCTTCAAACCAGGTGATTAACACGGACGGAACAGGGACATGAGTGAGGCTCAACACAGTGAGTTTGAACTGTTATCAATAATGAAAATCTCAACAAGACTGAAGCAATGACATGTTAAAAAAAAATCCCAGAACATTGTGGAAGATTAAATCACAAACCAGTAGCAGGAGATAAGAGAACTGACCCAGGAGCTATTCTGTCTAACTGTCAGTCTTTACTTCTTCTCAGTGATTTTATGACTCAGGAATTTAATTCAGGACTCGGAGAAGTGACACATCCTCATGTTGACTTTAGCATGGCTTTACTGACACATTATCATCATCGAATTAGCCTCTCAGCTCTGAAATCATTGGTAGTTGTTTCTGCGTAACTTTTTTTTTTTGCAACACTTGCTCCACCCACTTCACATCGCCAATAGCTTCCTGTAGCTGTAAGCTGCTGTATTTCCTCCATATCAACCTTCAGATCTAAAGCAGGATAAAAGCCATGATTTTCTATGGTGGTAAAGATCAGATGTACGGAATAGGCCATTTAATGATTGCTAATCTAGAACCTTCCATCAGGTTTATCAGCTAGAACACAGCAGGACAAGCCCAATCTCAATGCGATGGCTCAGTAACATCATGTTCTTCACTTGTTCATGTCATGTTTACTTCCTGTTTCTCTCCTGATCAAACACATTTTCATTATTTATCCTGCTGTCACTGTGTGATTAGCCTCATTTGACCTCATTAGCATGTTAAATTATTTGTCTAGTGTCTTAGTGAAGTCTTGCATGTTGTTCTAAAGCAAGTCTTTGCTGTTTATCCTGGAGGACCAGTGCCCAGGCTCAGAGTCTTATAGTTCCTCTAGTTCCCCTAGTTCCCTTAGTTTGCTATTTTTCCTTGTTCCACTACCTCTCTACTTCTCACACATGCCCCAGTTTTTCACGCCTCCCCTACAGTTCTAGATTTTTCTAGTTCTCAGAGGTCTCCTGCTTCACATAAATGCCTAGTTCTCCTAGTTCCTATAATTTCCTAGTTCCCCGAGGTCCCATATATTCCTAGTCCTCATGGATCAGTAATTTCCTAATTATTCTATCTCCACTACTTTCCTAGATCTCCTACTCTCCTCCCTTTCCTGGTCTTCCTGCTTCCTTATTTTCCACAATCGCCTAATAGTCACAGCTCCTTAACTTTCCTACTTCTCCTGGGTTTTCTTTCCTAGTTCTCCTAGTTTCCAAGTTTTTCTGGTCCACACAGTTCTCCTAGATTCCCAGTTCTCCTATCTTCTTAGTCCATCCAGTTCTCTACCATTTTTCCTAGGATCTCTCTGCCTGCTTGTGACCGCTCTAACATTTAAATCAGGATAAACAAAGATTAGACTTGGCTCTTATCTCCAGATTCCTCTGGCTCCTGTGTGCTATATTTCTTCTGTTCACTTTTTAAAGAGAGAATCTTTTATAGGATTTTCATTGAGTGAGTTCTTCGTATTTCCTCTGAAGACTCCAGGAGACACCACCTGAGGCCACACTTTCATGAGCCTCTGAAGCTCAGTTCCTGAATCGGTTAAAGCAGATAGAAGTGCTGATGTCTGAGGAGATCCTGAAAGGATTGTGAGAATGAACTGAATCCTCCTTGTTAATCACTGTGATATTTTATAACTAGAAAGCAAATTCAGAATCCCTCATACATCGACCCATCACTGTCATTTAATATAATTCCATTTTTCTTTTCTTTTAGAAACCGTGATGTATTTTGTCTTCAGCCCGAGTTAGAGAAGATGTTCTGCTCTACAGGTTTATTACACAGCAGTGCTGAAGGTTGACAGGTTTGGGTTTTTGTACTGAAATGCTCGTCATTATAACAAATTATATTGTTTAAATTAAGAGCAGCAAGCTCATTAATAACAAGCTCGGGTGGTGGCATCATAAAAGAAACCTGTCTGAATTTTTGGAACAAATTCCTCTGACTCTGCAGCAGCAGCCTGGACCAATTAGGAAGCAACTCAAATGGAGTCGACAGCGAATACAGAAGCACTTAGTGCAGATATCAGCCACACAGCGATTAAAACTGACAGACGGCTAGTCATCTCGAGTTAATTGGAATTGTAGCAGTTACTCGTGTGTGTCGTGAGTGAACAGATGAGCGAGGGGCGCTGATGAAGAAGAAAAGCACAAAACAAAATAATACAGCTGCTGTTTGGCTGTGTTTATAGCCTGTAATCGCCACATCAGGACCATAATCCATCTCCTCTTTAGCATGTCGGATTGAAACGTAATTTATTTCAGCTATAAATGCTGAAAAGCTTTGTGTTTCTGATGAGCAACATCTGGTTAATGGCAACCACTGACTCCGCCCCTTTATTTCCAACTTTCAGTTATACAATCAACTGGCTGACCTACAAGAGTGAGCATCATGTAGAACCACTCTGAAGGAGTGTGTGTGTGTGTATACTCACTCTCCAATTTGACTAAACCTGAACCAGAACCATCCATCTATTATCTATGCCGTTTATCCGTCAGGGTTGTGGGGGAAGCTGGATCCAATCCCAGCTGACTCCCGGTGAGAGGCGGGGTTCACCCTGGGCAGGTCGCCAATCTATCACAGGGCTCCACAGAGACAAACAACCATCACACTCACACCTCTGGGGGATTTAGAGTAACCAGTTGACCAAATCCACATGTCTTTGGACTGTGGGAGGAAACCGGATCACCTGGAGGAAACCCACACAGACATGAAGAGAACATGCAAACTCCACACAGAAAGACTCCAATCGACCGCGAAGTTCGAACCCAGAACCTTCTTGCTGTGAGGTGACAGTGATAACCACTGCACCACCATGACACCTGAACTAGAACCACTGTAATCAAAAGCTAAACTAGAACAAGAGCTAGAACTAACATAAGAATGAGAATCACAGAGAAAAATAAGAACCATAACAACATCAAAATCAAAAACAAAACTAAAATCAGAGCCATAAGAAGAACTAGAACTGAAAGGAGAACAAGAACCAGCACTAGAACCCAAATCAAAGCAAAAAATAAATAATGACCAAAAAAAAAAAAAGAACCAGAAATAAAACTAAAATCAAAACCAGGATTAGAATTAAAATCAGAATGAGATAAAAAAAAAATGTGTATGTCACATCACCATGAGTTATGGTGATGAAAATATCACAGCCTCACAAAATGGCCGCCTTGGACTCCATTTCCCAGCAGCCATCACTAGTGCCTCGTTACTCCTTATGATACATTTTCACCTTCATTAGTTTTTCTATTTAAAATGTAAAATGCAAAGTCCTTCTGTAAGTCACTGCCAAATGCCATAAATATAAATGTAAATACAATTATTATTATTATTATTATTATTATTATTTTGATGTTTTTGTCTCTGTTGTTGTGTTGTGTGCAGCCTGTTCACTTCTCTAGCTCTTGTTTTAATCTATATTTGATTATTTAATTAATAGCCTGCATTTACATCCACCTCCAAAATTTTGTGACATTATAATTACAGTAAGATCAGAACTAGAACTAAAATAAGAACCAGAACTCAAGCTACAGTCAGAACCAAAAAAAACCAAACAAACAAAAAACAAAACCTGTCATTAAATTCTGAACCAGACTTGTTTATTGGCTCTAACAGGGCAAAAAATATATCATCTTTGTTCCAGATGAAGTGCTGGGGTGTGTAACTTTCCTTCAGCAGGCTGTGTGTCTCAGCGCAGTGCTGCGTCACGCTGGTTGTTCTCGTTGTTGCTAAACTGCGCTGACAGAGAGCCTCGGGAAATGCCAAGCTCAATTAAACTCTGAGACGCAGAAACAGGTGAGCAGAATTTGTTCATCACCTGGAACAAGGACAAATGAAGGTCAAAGAAGGAGGATCAGGTTCTGCAGTGAGATCAGAGTGAAATAATTCACATCAACAGAGGAAAGGCACGAGGGCAGACAACGCTCGCAGCACAAGACAACTACAGGTACAGAGTGACATCGTAGTGATGTCATAACACATCAATAACAAAAACAATATATAAAAAAACATCAAATAGAACAAAATCACAACACAAATATCATTAATGATATTATTAATATGCCACAATGCCGCTGAGTTCTGGATTGTGATTGGTCAGGTGGTGTTACACATCACAGGTTTATATTAACGCTCTCGTTCTAATACATTATCATTTCCATGGTAACAGCTCATTCACAGGCACTCATACAGCGGACGCTCCACTGATAATAAACTAAATTAAAAACTGTGTGTAATCGTTGATCTGTAAGGAAATGCTTATTTATGTAACGTTCCTGGAAGGAGTCTCCAGTGTCAGCGCTTTGTAACAGTCAGAGGTGAAGCTGGAACTTTAAGTTTTCTGACGTCTTCAGAACAGAGGAGTTTACACTTCTTTACAGTTTCTTTTTGTCTTATTAACTTCAAGAGATAGAATAAAGAGACTCTGGTGAGGGAAGGAATGTTTATAGCTGCTATAATGGAAATGAGAACAGGAACTAACTCGTTTCATGAATATTAAATGTAACTATAATTGGATAAAAAGTATGATGTGTCGTTCTTTAATAAATAAGAAATTGTAATTGTTGGTAAATTACTGGAGTGTAAGAGAAATAACACACACACGCACACACATGCACACACACGCACACACACGCACACACACACACAGTGTTTATTACTTTTTGACTCTTTTTGTCTTTTGGTGTGTATTTTGTCTCGTTTTTCTCTGACGCTGTGATGAAGATCAGAAATACGTCAGCAGTGTGTGTGTCGTACCTGCCCTCAGAAGCTCAGGAGAAAGCTGTGTGTGGTCTCAACACAGATTTGGTCCATACGACTTGGAACCTCCTGTCCCTGATGGAGTGAACGTCTTCCTGGACCAGTGTGTGTGTGTGTGTGTGGGGGGGGGTTCTCTCCTTGATGTGACCTGTGAAAGGAGGACGCTCAGTACAGTGCTGATTAATTACACTCAGTTAACAGAAGAAAAACCCACATCTGACACTGAAACGTAACGACCTTCATGTGACCAGTAAGATCTGGGTGAAGTGATGAAAATCTCCAAATCTGGAGGAACATTTTTATCTGTATGTAGTTGCAGTACTTTCTAAGATCATTTAGAACCCTTAAAGACTCTATGCTGAATCCTACTACAGGATGGTCAGAAACTGTTCCAAGTAGAACCCTGTTAGGAGCCTGAGAACCTTTAATTATCCAATGAACCCTTAAAGAAACCTTTTTTTTTCTAAGAGTGTACCAAGTTCTAGGTATTATAAAATAAAGAAGAAAACTATAAGCAGTAATTTGGGGTTTGTACCACACACTTACCAAGTGAATACACACTTCAAGGTTCTTCAAGGGTTCAGTGGATATTTAAAGGTTTCCAAAAATGGGTTCCAGAAAACTCTCATTTTCTCCCAGCATGACGACGCCCCTGTACACAAAGCGAGCCCCATGAAGACATGGTGTGTGAAGGTTGGAGTGAAGAACTCGAGTGTCCTGCACAGAGCCCTGACTGAACTCAACCCCACTGAGGAAGTGGAACAGCAGCTGAAACCACTGACCTCCTCATGGTGATCAACAAACACATGAGTGTGATGGTCAGGTGTCCACAAACCTTCGGCTGTAGAGTGTATCAGTTTCCTTCCAAACAGCAGCAGGCCTTTAACTTTCCCTTTAAAATGAAACCAGAAAATATTTATTTCAACACACAGCAAATAGTAGCAGTGTCATTGGACTCGTGTCGCACATCAGCAGCGTGATTTATTTTCACCTTTCATGTAAATCTCACAATTCGATTTAATGAGCAGTGATTTAAACACCATTACGCTGGAGGGTTTCACTCGTGAGGTGCTTTATGACCTTGACATTAGGAACTTAATGTGTTAAAGGACCCAGATCCATATTTCTTTTTCTTTTCTTATATAAATGACACCAAAGCTGCAAAGAACAAAGATTATTTTACATTCCTCATGATTGTGATGTCACTACAAAGACATCATTTGCATATGTAAATCTGTAACAGAGCTACATGAATGACGTGTGTGTGTGCGTGTGTGCGTGTGTGCGCAAATCGACGTGCATGTCGCGTGGAACAGAAGAGAGAATTTCTTAAACTGGACAGAGGAACTTTGTGGATGTGATGTCGATAAAATAAAACCTAAAGCAGACGAGGACAGGAAATTAAATTCCACTGATATATATTTGTGTTTTTGCCTTACATAGGACAAAAAATAAACAAAGAAACAAAAACAAAGCCTTAAATCCACTGACACATTTGTTTTTATCTTTTTCTGAATTGAAAGAAAAAAAACACTGAGAATGAATTATAGATGAAGCTGTTAGGAAAATTAAAATACGTTTCTGGTCTGATTTCACACAACGAGAAGAATCAGAACAAAAAATAACAAAAGAAATGGGAACAAAACTAAAACTGTTAGGTTTGTGTTTGTGCTCAGTTTCTCTAACTGACCTGATCAATTTTAATAATCAGTAAGTGAAAGCTTTAATTTGTGATGAATTATTTCATCACAGAACAGGAAGTGAAGGTGAAACATTATGACGTCATCACAAAACAGGAAGTGAAGTGAAAATGTCTGAAAATAATTATAATATTGGAATAAACAAGAAAACCTGAGAGCAAATAAATACATTTATAGATCTTTTTTAAATGTGACATAAATTCCACCCTCTAGGAGCATAAAGAGAAAATACAGCATCACCACTTTTTTAGTTTGCAATAAATCAAATAAAAAATAAATAATAAATCATGTATAACTGCGTTATGAATCATTTATGCTCAGTTTATTTAATGATTTGTATTTACAGCATCATCGTTATAAGGAGTTAAAGAACCCTGTCGTGTCACTTGACTTCTCTTTCACTTAATCGCCACCTCAGTCTCTATTCTTGTGTGTGTGTGTGTGTGTGTGTGTGTGTGTGTGTGTGTGTGTGTGTGT
>JAOTRR010000022.1:9340546-9354726 GCA_028570945.1 Gogo arcuatus
TGTGTGTGTGTGTGTGTGTGTGTGTGTGTGTGTGTGTGTGTGTGTGATTACACTCCACTCAATCAATAATGAATGAAGCAATTAGCTCGAATTATTACGCGTCTCGTGAAGCTACACTTCTCCAATTCATCATGAGTGTGTGTCCGATTAATCAGACCTCCTCTCGAGACTCGGCACAATGGCTCTTCTATTACACTCACGCACTCACACACACACACACACACACACACACACACACACACACACACATTTTTAACTATTATAAAACATTTTGTTACATCTATAATGATGTCACTCAAGGTGATTATCCTTTAAACAACTTTTTATGTAGTGAGGACAGTGTGTGTGTGTCAAGTGCCCTCACATATCCGAGGGTGCTCTCTCCTTTTCTGATAATTATCCATCGCCATATCATAACAATAATTAACTGTAATACCGTAACCATGGCCACATAAAACTCTCCTCTGATTGGCTGCCAGCTGTGAGTCATTTTCCTGCAGTAGATCAGAACGCCTTTGAAATCAATCCAATCAAATCCTTCATTACACCTTTGATCCAGATACTATGTAACCATGACAACAAGTGTAAATAAAGTGTAAATAAAGTTCACTTTTCCTGTTTACCTAATGTTTCTTTTCTACTTCCTGTTTGTATTCTACAGCATGTTTCCTGTTTACTTCCTATTTCTTTTCATCATGTTTCCTGTTTACTTCCTGTTTCTTTTCATCATGTTTCCTGTTTACTTCCTGTTTCTCTTTTACTGCATGTTTCTTTTAAAATTCATGTTTCCTGTTTAGATAAAAATCTAATGTTAGAAGCTGATTTAAGAAGCTTTTTCAAACCTATCAAGTAAAATTTAGAGTTTGAATATTTACACTCTTAAGTAAACTTTAAATATTGACATTAACCAGAAGATCATCAGATTAATATGAGTATAGATGTATTTAAGTCTATCATGCATGTTCTCTGTGTGTTTATTTACATTTTCAGTAGTTTATTTCAGTGTAAAAATAAATGAAATGATATAAACTGTGTTAAACCACTAGCTGGTGTTTTAGCTTCGGCACAAACGAGTGTAGAAGTAAATGATGTGAAACTGTGCACCTTCACTCCCGAGTTTGATCAGTTTCATTCTGTCTGGATCGGAAATGTTCCTTCTCGAGGACATCGTGTGTTATTTTTCTCTCCATCATCACTAAACAGACGTAATGAGAAGCTCGTTAATGTTTCAGTTTGCTCACTGAATCAGGAACGATGGATGCTGCCCTCATTTGCATACAGATTAGCCCGTGGTTATTATGGCAGCGGCGTCTCCTCACTCGGCTTTGTGGAGCAGCTCGGTGTTGATGTGTTTTCTGACTCTGTATGACACGCTGATATCTATACACCACATGGACACAAGGACGAAGTCACAGAGAGAAAAAAATCACTTTCTTACTGCTGTTGGTGTCGCTCCACATCAGCGTCAGACTCCGCCCACAGGAAACCGAGTGTCTGGGCGTCTTGTACACTTCTGGCCATAAGCATCAGAATGTTGAAGGTTGCAATCTGATTGGCTCTCCAACTTTTCTCTAATGTTTGAACACCACAACACAATGAGCTCTTTAGAGAATTCCTTTTCTGTTTACTCTGTGTCTTTTTTACTTTAGTTTCCTTTCTACTTCCTGTTTCCTGTTTACTTCAGTTCCTGCTGTATATTACATCCTGTGTCCATTTCATGTCCAGTTTTGTTTTTACTTCCTGTTTCCTTTGTATCTCTTGTTTCCTGTTTACTTTCTCTTTTGTTTCTATTTTGCTTTTTTCTTTTCATTTTTATATCCAGCTTCCTTGTAACTGGTTTATTTCCTGTTTCCTTTTTCTTTCTTCTTCCTGCTTCCTGTTTACTTAATCAAAAATAATGTTTAAAGAAATTAGAAGCTGCTTATACTGAAGTGTTAACAGTTCAATCCTTTGATGCTTTGAAGTGAATTATGTTTAAGTAATCATTACACATAAATCAGCAACGTCTGGCTTACTGACGATCTGAGTAAGAATTATACACTATCACTCAGTGCATTAGTGTTATTGAGAGAGTGGGGTGTTAAATAAGGAGATAACTCAAAATAATGAGATATTTATGTCAAATAACGGCAGAGCGACTTGTGTTTCAGGGCTTCTGTACAGCTGATGGACTGCATTTGTAGAATATTTCATTGTTGCCTGAATGCTGATGTTGATTCCGCTGTAAAAATGTTTCTCGCTCCATCAAGAAGCTGCCAATTAGCTTCAACCAATTAGCTCTCTCTGACCTTTCTGTGCTCCGGAAAATGATGGCCGAAGAGTGTAACATTCAGCTGCTGACACTCTCCCGTATAATGAGGAAAAATCTCCAGTGTGAGTAAATCAGACTCCACCAACACCACCTTCACCATCATCATCACTCTTCACTAACGAGACCAGAACGGAGCGTTCTGATTGGCTGAGAGCTGGGGCTGAGAGTGAAACACTACATAACATCACATGAACTTCATCCCACCGGGTTAATCTCTCATCTTAAATTCATTTGAACATTCACAATTCATAAAACACACACCTACTTGTTTAAACCTGGAGATTAACTCATCTCAGATGAACTTAGCTGGCTAACAGGGAGGAGTTCACTATCAAGCTAATTTATGAGTTACTCTGTTTACTAAAACTAGTTTGTGAGTTTTTCTGTATTTACTATAAAATGTCGTGAGTTAACCCGATTACAGCAAAGTTTGTAAGCCTGATTATTTTAAAGCTAATTTATTTTTTAGCCCTTTTTTAAAACTACAAATCTAATCTGTTTATTGTAAAGCTAATTTGTAAGTTAGAACTATTACATGACACAGAACACGAATCACTGAACTGATTCAGATTCAGTGAGAGAGTCAATTGATTGATTCAATCGCACTAGATCTTGGATTCGGTTCATGATCAGTTTTTCAGTTCGTTTAGTCGAATACTGATGATGTTTGTTTCACAGCATGAGTCAATCGAATGTTTGATGGATTTGATTCATTTAAAAAAATGTAAATAATTTAAAATAACTGTTCTTAATGTTAATGTTAGATTTTGTACAACGTACAGTTTTATAAGGATTTGTAGACATTTGTACTAGTAACATTAAACCAGTAACACAGCGTTTAGTTCAGACTGACCGGTTCAACTGATTCATCACAAAAGAATCAGTTCAACAGAACGATTCATTTACTACTGTACTACAGTGTGTATGTTTGCATCGAGCAGAAACCTGCTTGTGTGTGATGAGTGATAACGTGCCGAGGATTTCAGATCTGTGTGTGAGAATTTCAGCTGGAGGAAAATCGGCGACTTTGAGAACCAAAAATAGAGGAAGCTGAAGAAAGCGTGAAAACTTCAGCGCTGTAGCTGACTTCATTGAGTTTGTCACTGAGACGTGTGATTAACAGTCTCGACTCTTTCAGAGCCAGAAAACTTCACCCACGATCTGTTTGTATAAATAAAACTCACTTCCTCTTTTATTTTTGGAGAAAAGCCTCACATTAAACTAGCGAGCGGCTGACGCTAACTCACACGTCGCCACTAACGCTAATGAGTGTTTCTGTTTTCTTGCTCATGCTGTAATGTGAGATTGTGTTTTATAATAATGTCAGGTTCATTCTGATGATCAGTGAGTTGAGATTTTAAAATGTCAGAACAGCCCGAGGGTCCTGAGTATTCTTTTCTTTTTTTCCTCTCTTTCTCTCGCTTATTTATTTCCTTCTTTCATTATTTATTTGCATTTTTTAATTTCAAATTTTAATGCTTACTTACTGTTTATCAGTATCTCTCTCTTCTTTTTATCCTTCTTTCATTGTTGTATTTTGAGTTATTTATTTATTTGTTTGTTTGTTTGTTTGTTCTTGTTTTAATTTTATTATTTATCTACCTCCCTGTTTTCTCTCCTTTTTCTTTCTTTCTTTTAATTAATTAATTAACTTGTTCATTCATTCATTCATTCATCTACCAGTAATGTTACCATGACAACCACCATGTGATCATCACCATCACTGACGTTAGCTAAGTTAGCTAGCTATGTAGCTTAGCTCACAGGTTCTGTAGCTGAAAGTGTCCAGTGTACTACACTGTCATCCTTTAATAATTTGCATATCAGACTCTGATTGGCTCAAAGCTGTGGAGTTTTTTTTGTTTACATCACAAACTGATCTCAACATAGCCCCGCCCCTGAAACCATTTTCAAAGAGGAGTTCATCATTTAATCATCACGCTCAGGTGTTGTATTAATCGCTTTACATTGGTCACTATTCAGGTTTCCCGCAGGTTGCCATGGTTACCCTGTACCATGTGTCTTATCTGTTTATTTAGCAATTCAATTATAATATTCACACATAATCTAAAATCTCTTCCTCCCATTGGTCATCAGCACATCACTTTGCATCTCATTTGCATAACTTTACGAAAAGTCGCCTCCTGTCTCAGTAAATCTTGACTTAATTTTAAAAAAATAAAGTTTACATTATCCAGCAGTGATTTCTTTTCCTCTGCACTCAAGAAAAAACACATCAAGAAAAAGGGAAGGAAGGAAGAATGAAGACGAAAACCTCGTTAGGGATCTAAAGGAGATTATGTGCTGGAATGAAAGCAGGTATGAGAGAAAAGCTGAGGTGCCTTTATTACATTTTATTCCACACAACAGTGCAGAAGATTAATATCTGAAGCTCGGGCTGCTATTACTGCTGAGCAAATCGAATTCCCCTAGAGGCAGCGGCCGGGACTGCATTCAGGACACCACCCGAGACGGAGGAATGAGTTTCTCTCACTTTCTCTCACTAATATCACACACTCGATGAGCTGATAGACTCGGTGATGAGAGGACACGTCCTCTGCATGTTTCTGAGGAGGAAGAGGAGCACAAAAACAAAACGCCGCCGGGCTGAGACACAAAACCACACCAGCACTGAGAGAAACGACCTTCATCTGACCTCCAACCACCTTATTACACTGACTTATAATAATTACACAATACTACTACTACTACTAATTATTATTATTATTATTATTTTCTATTGCACCTTTCATACATTTAAAATGCTGTTTCACGGTGTGACGTAAAAACCAGAAAGAAAAAAATTACAGTAAAATAAAATAAATAAAACAGACATACAATAAAAATGCAACAAACAAAAGCAGTGTGAGAAAAAATAGACTACAAACAATAAAACTAACAAAATCGTCTACATTTTTTTATATTTAATATCATAAAGCAATAATGTGATTATCAAATCAGATTTTATGTTTAAATTACATTTGTTATGTTTGTAATGAGATGGGTGTGTCTTTGATGCCATATATGGACTCACGTTAGCTTATATTAGCGAGTAGCTAGCATTACAATTTAAAACTATAAACTATTTCTAAATACATCTTGTCAGGTTTTGCTTAAAAAATCACAAACTCTAGATACATATATGAATATCATTAATTTTCTGCTTCCTGTTTCCTGATATGGGAATAAAGCCACACCCACTTTCCCATATATGGTATGAAAGGAATATATTTTATGATCAGTGACCTACCTACAGTTCTTTATAGTGAAATATGGCCATAGGGTCGCTGTAGGGCCCTTGATTATGACCCTAAACCCTCAGATTGGGGATCGGAAACACTTTTCATCTTATTTATTTCTAATTCTATTTGTTTTACGGAGCACATACCAGAAATAAACATAAATAAATCTGATGTGCCACTAACATCAGCGTGGGTTAGAGTTAATCAGCGTGAGCATATTTTATCCTTAATTCTGAGAATCGAGTGTAAGCTTGTTTAATGTTTGTTTAGAAATAAGGCTCATTTGCATATTTAAATGAGTACTGTGCTGTAATTAAAACACCATGTGATGTGTAATGATGCTAAAATGGCGGGTTTCAAAACAAATCAGTGGATGTGAGTTGTATGTGTCAGTTTTAATCTGAACACACACACACACACACACACACACACACACCACACACACACACAGAGCCTGTCAGACTGAGAATGTAAGTGTGAAATGTGAGGTTTTTTTCCATCCAGACTGAACTTGTACAGGGATACGGTGTGTCGTTTCCTCTCGCTGACGGTGATGTCAAGAGTGAAATCGATTATTTTTCAATTTAATAAATAATTTTAGAGATTTATTTACAGCTGAGAGAATCGAAAATGCTGGAAACACACATGTAGATCTCTCTCTCTCTCTCTCCCCCTCTCTGAGTGGTGAGTCTCAGGTTATAAATTTAGTCCATATTAACAAACATAAACTATCTAAATGAAATGAAGTCTTAATGTACAAACTCCACCTTCAGACTGTAGGCCACACCCTCTACCTGACCGATACCTCTTGCCTAATCAAGTGCATTTGTGAAACTGTGAAATTGTGAACATTTCCTTTTCCAGAATGTTCCTTTAATCAGGTTGTACACTGTGTGATATCAGCGGAGTTTTAACATTATTCCTCGTACGAGATTCTAATCGTTGTTCTGAATTCTAGAACAGACTGTGCCATAGCGTGTGTTCTCCGTGTCAGATCATGTGAGCATGGCACGTTATGTGTTCCAGCATCACAGATCTCACAACCAACTCACTTTTCATCTGCGACAACAACTTGGTACTGAAAAATCATACAGAGTAAAGCCGGCTTTAGCCTCCTGGGATTTGAACTCATGACCTTCTGGTCACTAATCATTCATACAGCACTGAGCCACACTTGTGTGTACGGGAGAGAGACTGTGTCTATCCTTCATGTGCAAACAAGTCCATATTACAGATCAAATTCATCAGCAAACACATCACACACACACACACAGTTTGCTGATGAGTTTCCACTTCGATACACACACTCCTGACCTTTCATTTCCCGCTCTCTCTCACACATTTGTTCAGAATAATCACAGGAGAACTGGACAATTTTTTTTAAAACCAGGTTTTTATTCCTGTGAGAGATGCTGAGAGAAGCTGCACTCTGCCCCCTGCTGGCCCACTCTGCCCCCTGCTGATACACGCTGGTTCCCTATTTTAGCCTCACCCTTCATTTAATTCTCACCTTGTTCCCTATTCTAGCCCCACCCCTCATTTTATTCCAACACTGTCACATAATTTAGCCCCACCCCTTGTTTCATTCCAGCCTTGTTCATGTTTATGACATGTTTATGTCAGTGTTATGACACAGTGTTGAAGTGAAACGCTCCTGAAAACTGATCATCAGCTGAAAAGGCTCCAAGGTCATCCTGGAGATCAGGTAACAATTTCAGTGGCTTTCTACAGAATGACAGCTGAAGGATACAGAGCGTCGAGGTTAATCCTGTGATAAAAGCTCCATTTTCTCCTCCTCTGTCTGAGTTCAGCTAGCAATTAGCACCACAATCACTACAATCGAAACGTTTAAGGCAGCAATGATGAAAACCATCATGGAAGAAAAGCTACCAAAAAGTACCAAAGTGTGTGAAAATATTTACTAACTAGTGTCTTACTATACAAAATAACATTAGAAATAAATACAAATAAATAAAAACAGTAACAATAACTCCATCACACCACTCTGTTACTCAGTGTTTTAGTATTTTAATTTGTTCTCCGATGTCTAAATAGAAAGTATGTGACTTTAGTCAAGGTGAAAAATGTCCAGATGTGGTTTTACACACCCTTTTACAACCCTATAATTTGGCCCTAGAATGAAACAAGCTATATTCTCTGTTTTGGTGGGCTCATTAATATGTTGATGAGCTCTGCTCTGATTGGCTGGTTTGTAGCTGGCGTGTGTCAGTAGGGTGTGATCGTCTGTGGTGGCTGTAGACACGGGCTGCTGTGCACTCGGGGAAAAGCTGTCCGGAATGTGAGCCGGAAGTGCTGCTCGGAAGCACCATCCAGCGCAGATGTCAGAATAGATTTATTACATGATGTGAGAATAGACTTATATGACAACACGGGATATTTCTTTGAATGGGACACAGGCAGGAAAATAAAATGATCCTTCAAGTACATAAGCTAAGTCTTCACACAGCCTACTTAACTATGCTAGCTACTTGGAGCTTGCTAGTAGCTAACGTTACCCAAACAGTACTACTTGGTTTTGATCTTGAGAACACAAAGTAAAAGAAAGCTAACTATTAATGTTAGCTCACTATGAAACTTTCAATTTAAGATGATTTGGCTTCAAACATAAAAAAGTGGATAAAATCACACAGCATGGCTAGCTGCTTACCTCTGACTGTTTTCTGACTGAAAGTGAGGTCGTGGTCCGATCTGTGCGGTGAAAGCCGGGGAGCTCCAGCGCAGCGTCAGGAACAGTTTCATTTATTCACGTCTCACTGAAGCAGAAAGCAGATGTAGCTGAAAAGTCCTTTGTTCTTCTGACCAGCAGATCGATCGGATAGATCGATAAATCGATAGATAGATACTTTATTGATCCTGAAGGAAATTTAGGATGGAGCTACCAGCTAGGCAGCGTCTGGCCTCAGCACCGGAAGTGGAAGTAATATATCCTGGACTAGAACATGGGCTGGTGTATGCAAATTTTGAGATGTGAACATTAACAAGTCTGGACTGTTATGAAACACTCCAGGATTTTGGAACTGGCCCGTTTTACTGCCCTCTTTTGTATATGCAGGATTTGCATCTGAAGGAGGAGACAGCGGTGTTTGAGGTTCACAGTGTGTCAGTTCCATCTACCAGACTTTCCTTTATCAACTATACCAAGATAAATACAGAGTTCCATCCTACAGCACCTTTAATGTTTGTTTAATGTTAAGTAGCTAACTGACGAACATCACCCCTAAACACCAACATGTAGTTAGTCTACATTAGCTGCTCTGACTAAATTAGCATGCTAGTGTTTAATCGTAGCAGACATTAACGTTAGAGGAAAGTTGGTTATTTGGATAGATGAAAATACTTTGTCATGTGTTTGCTAATCCTCAGGAGATTCTCTCGTCCAGTCTGCAGCGGCACGTCCATGTCATGTCCTGCTTAACTGCTAAGACTTTTGGATTCTTTCCATTCCAGCTTTCTGAATGTCCAGACTGGAGCGCCGGATCTCTGCAGCCAGACTGTCACTCTTCCTGCGCACAAAATGCCAGCATGTCAGATTCCAGAGAGCGGCGCTGGCATCTGCCTCCGTTTCCATCCTGTTTATTTTCCCCTGCAAGAGCCACAAGCAGAAATCGATTACAGCCCAAATGTCACATGCGAGAGGAATGCTAAATTCGGCAGAATGCTGTTGTGTGCTTGTTCGACTCTTCTGCACTGACATTCATGGAAATGAACATTGGACAAGACGTGATGTCTCACCGGATCGGGGTAAAAACCTAGACGAGTTGTGCACCGTGTTTCCAACGAAACTTTCTGTTTAATTTTCTAATCCTGATTTGAGGACGAACTGAAAGTTTGTGCTTCTGAAAATGTTCCTGCTTTGTTGTTGTGTTTTGCTAATCAGTGAGTTGTTACTGTCAGGTCCTGTAAAGTTCATCATAATTTATATATTAAAGAACAATGCAGGATCATTTTTAATAAGACAAAAAATCGTGAGAAACCACAAAGAAGTGTAAACTCCTCTGTCCTGAAGATGTCAGAAAA
Organism: Gogo arcuatus; assembly: GCA_028570945.1. Taxonomy (NCBI): domain Eukaryota; kingdom Metazoa; phylum Chordata; class Actinopteri; order Siluriformes; family Anchariidae; genus Gogo; species Gogo arcuatus. The sequence goes on from JAOTRR010000022.1 coordinate 9,350,138, forward strand.
CTTAGTTACAGCTTCACCTCTGACTGTTACAGAGCGCTGACACTGGAGACTCCTTCCAGAAACATTAAATGTTAATAAACATCTTACAGAAAATTGACTGATCATATAAAATTCAAATATAACATTTAGGAGAATAATGATAATAATAAAATAAAATTAAAAAACATTGAAAACCAGTGAAATTAAATAAAAATGAAATTTGCATCATTATTGACTCAACTGAATGTAAAAGTTTGTACCCCCATTTTGACAATTTCATAACAGAAATTCTGGGTGTAAACATGAGAAAATCTGTGTTAACTGGGAAAAAGTTTTGTGTTTTTTTTAGTTTTTTTTTAAGCTTATAAGTTTTTAAAAGTTTTTTAGTCTGTTTCTGTAAATGGTATAAAAACTTTTGCACTGCTGTATTGATTGCTGATTTGTTTTGCGATATCTATTCGTGCAAAGTTTATCTGAGTCCTACAGACGTTCTGTTAAATATTTCTTTCACAACTGTGAGGAAACTCCGTCTCTCCATCCCACTGATCACTGATCCATGATTACTGCAGTTCCTCAATCAATAATCAGGACGAGGTTTGTGCTGACAGCAAGGAATAAACAATTCACACAGACAGATAAATAGATAATGCTGAATGTTGCTATTAAAATATCAGTAAAGCAGAAGGTACACACACACACACACACACACACACACACACACACACACACACACACACTCAGAGGACATATCAAGCATGATATTGATTTTCAACACTTCACTTCATCTTCACTTTCTTTCCATTTGTCTCCACGGGCCTGACGTCTAAAAGCCGAACTCTGCTGTCCTGAGTGAAGAATAACGCTCGCTCTGATTGTATTTATCTTATTTTCACAGAACGTCTCGGTTATTAAGTGTTTATAACCCACACTGCAAATCACAGGTTTATATTAATGCACTCCTTCTAATACGTGATCTTATAAACAGATTAAAAACCTGAGTGTAATCGTTAATAAAGTGAAGTTTGCAGTTTCTCAGTAACATGACAGTCTTGGTGAGGATTCTTATGTCGTGTCAGGTCTCTCTTTATAAACACAGTTTTCAGATTTAGGTTTCTATATGATGACTCTGACCCTGGAATAAAAGTTTAAATAAGTAATGAGTAAAATCAGAAGCTGATTGGTGAAGACACGCCCACATGTTGTTGGGTTTTTCAGATGGATAACATGAAGACACAGCTTCATCAGGAATCACTTCTCTCATCCCTGAGCCGAGTAGGTGAACCCGCCCTCACCCCCCATGGTGTCATCTAATTGGTTTCTGCCAGATCGGGTTGTTCTTTGATCTCACACTGGGCCGAACCAACTGGAAGAAGCAGGAGACATGAAGGGGATCGAGCTGTTTATTGCTTTTCCCCGGTGGCAGGATGTTCTCCAAACTCCAAACTGAGCCAAGTCCTGAGAGGAGGAACATCTGAGTGCCAGGTAAAACCCCTCCCACCTCAAACCCCTCTAACTCCTCCCACCTCAAACCCCTCTAACTCCTCCCACCTCAAACCTAAACATTCATTTTAACATATTTTTTGACATCAAATTTTAAAACACTGTTCTCCATTTCATTAAAAGTACTCCTTCTGTTTCAATATTAATAGTTTTATTTTTATTTAATTATTTTTAAATTCAAAATTCTAATTTTATATAATTATAAAATGATTAATATATTTTGGAATTATAATGACTATTCTTTTATCATTTTAATGTATTATATTTTATTCTGCTTATTTTTATATTTTACATCTCCTTATATTTATTTTTGTACTCATCTTTTAATTTTTTATTTTATCCTATAAATTCTATTACATATCTTTTTATCATTCGATTTATTTACTACTTGCTTGTACATCATTTTGAGCTACCGTGTGTCTGAACAGAGCTTATAATATAATACATTTAATATTATTATATTTCTGTCATGCAGCTATAAGGCTAATGTAGCTCAAACAATTGTTTCTATGGCAAACACACACACACACACACACACACACTATTAGTGTATTATTATTGTGTGTATCTGTGGTGTGTGTGTGTTTATTGCTGTGTGTTGACTGATTGTGAGTCTCTCCTGATCCAGAGGAGTTAAATAAGCTAATAAATGTGATAATAAATCATAAACGCAGTGTGATGTGAAGGACGAGGAGTTAAACTGATTAGAGAAGCAATCTCGGTGTTTCTGTACCAGCGCTGGGAGAAATTACACTTTTAGCCGTTTAACTTTCCTCTGAAAAGAAAGAAACAAATGTATTATTTATTCTCACAGTAATTTAGTTCACTACGGGGCAGAAAATGAGAAAATAACAGCAGCCGAGGTTTCTCTCTATCTGGGGAATTTATTCCTCCTGCTTCTTTTTTCTTTATTATTAAGAGGAAAAAATTCGTGAGTTTTATTTTATTGACTTTTTGCTTTATATTACATTAAATACACTGACACAGTTTATTAGAAATATATGTTGAAGAAATACTTAAAGGTGGTGTCAGTCCTCAGATATGTTTCCAGAAAAAAGTGTTATTTATTTACCTTTTAAAAAATCATGTATATAATAATCTATATGAAAGTAATGAGTTCAGAAACTCTAGGAATAAAACTACGACTTTTGTAGGACTGGGATAATCAAAAATTTGGAAAAGAATCAATAAATCAGGACAAAACTATTGATAAATTATTTTTATGAGCCCCATGTGTCGATTATTCAGGTGAAGGACAGTATTTTAAAGTGATTTTCATTTACACTTCATGATGAAATAAGAAACAAACCACTTTATCTTTTTGGATTTAATACACACGTATATACAAATTCACACTGTTTTTTTTTTTTTTTTAGCATAAAGTGGCTGTTAGCCTGGAGCTAATTTACTAAATTGATGCTCTCTTGCTTATGTTAATAAGCAACTTGTCCACAACAACATTCAGAGTCGTCTCAGTGATGTTTTACTTCACTGTGACTGTTTTTATGATGACAGACAGACAGTCAGAGAGACAGAGGCTTTTAAAGTCTACTCTCCAAACTCGTCTCACTTTTCTAAAATCTGCCTCATTCACTGTCTCCTCTCCTCTTTACTCTCCACACAGTTTAACCTTCACACCCGATTTAACAACACGTCCGTCCATCTCTGTCACTTCTAACGTCTGAAAACAGCAGAGACCCACTAACGACAGACTCATACACCGTTCAGCTGATTCAGTCTGTTGATGCAATAACCGAAAATCCTTAAATCTTACCAAAACATTACACTGAAAAGTATTTTAAATTTGTAACTGTGAGATTATTATATGACAAATATGCGATTATTAAACCTCTTTCCAGATGGTCATGTAGTGATGGAGACAGACACAAGAGCAGGCGAACAAAAGAACAACAAAACCAGAATCACAAAATGAGAAGGACGTGGAAATGAGGCAGAACACAAACAATGGACATGCAGGAACATGAAGACTTACATAAGAAAGCTCATCAAGCTGAAGCTGAAAACCTATGGGGATGACAGGAGTAACGAGGCAAAAGCAGTGGCTGCTGGGAAACAGAGCCCGAGGCGGCCATTTTGTGAGGCTGTGATGCACCCTGGGAGTCTGAGTTCATCGCTGTAACTGATGCTGATGTGATGTAGATTCTTTACTCATTTCAGGCTCCATCTTATTTAGTTTTGTGATACTGGCAGATTATTTTTATTATTTCTAAAAATAAATAAGAAAAGATCAATAGAATAAGACAATTTCAGACTCCTGATGTCACTCACTCTGAAAAACTGAACTTTACTAAAACTCTGTTAAAGTGACATTGTGACTCTTTTTAAAACTCAATCTTTATAAAGCTTGATTCTTCATTTTAAGTGTTTCTTGTTTTAATGCTAGCTGGTAGCCGAGTTAGTGCTCTTATTAGCGTTAGAGAACTGAACAGACAAACGATGTGTTACCGATTCCTCAGTTAATTCTGGCACATGATGATTTAGGAGGACAGAGAAAAGGACTAAACAGAATAAAAATGTTGACTGAGAATGTTTTTGTTTGATTGTGAGCAAAACACAAGCCCTCATTACATCTATGTTTTCCTGAGTTACTCACTTAGATTAAAAATAAATCTGATTTGTGAGCCGAGTTTGTGAGAAACGGTCCAAGGCAGAAAAGGCAAAATTATTCCAGGGAATATCGACTCACTCGGCATGAACGCTGGATTTATTTGTGTAAGAAAATGTGAGCGTGTGAAATCCTGAAACTCTGAACCACAGACAGACGACATAAATTCAATGGATAATGCGTGTTTTATTCTCCTCCAACTGAGTCTAATTAAACTCACCACTATCTATAATTACATCTGTACTCATTTGTGTGACAGAGAGAGTGAGACAGTCTGTCTGTGTGTGTCTCTCTCTCTCTCTCTCTCTCAGTCTCTTATTTATGGTGTAATTCTTCATTACTCAGTGTTCTCAGTGTTACTGTTTACCCATCTGCTGTAATTGACATCCTGTGCCTTCATAGTTTTATGCATCACGGGGACTTAAGCAGCCACCCAACACACACACACACACACACACACACACACACACACACACACACACAC
>JAOTRR010000022.1:9739567-9751217 GCA_028570945.1 Gogo arcuatus
AAGAATTTCAAATTTTGATTCGTCAGACCACAGGACAGTTTTCCACTTCACCTCATTCCATCGTAAATGAGCTCGGGCCCAGAGATGGCACTGGTGTTTCTGGATATTGTTTATATATGGTTTTAGCTTACACTTGTGGATGCAGTGACAAACTATGTTCACAGATGATGGTTTTCGGAAGTGTTCCTGAGTCCATGCAGAATCGTGTCTGTTTGTAATGCCGTGTTGGTGCATCAGTAATCAGTGGATAAACTAACAACCATAAATTAAACTGTCATTTTTAATACTTGTAAATCCATTGTCTGGAACCCACAGACATCACCAGAAGCTGGGATCCATCACTGGTGATTCTCTGCAAAGTCTTTACTGCAGCTGTTTTCAATTCCTGCTTGTTCTTGGGAGGGTTTACCTTCGGTTTTTCCACAAGTGAAATACATGCTCAATTGGACACAGGTCAGGTGACTGGATTGCAGAACATTCCACTTCTTTACCTTAAAAAAGTTCTGCACTGCTTTTGAAGTACACTTTGGGGCATTGTCCACCTGCATTGTGAAGTGCTGTCCAATGAGTTTCGAAGCATTTCACTGAATCTTAGCAGATAACAGACCTATACATGTCAGAATTCATGCATGTATTCATGCATAGAATGTACAGGCATTTTAGTTTTATTTTTTTATTCTTTTTTTTTTTTTTTTTTTTTTTTTTGCAAAATCTTATGTGGTATTCCTGTTCTTGGGGCTTATCAGAGGTTTACATCTTGTGGAAAACCCTCTGTATTTCCTCTGGTGAAGTCTTCTGTTGATTGTTGACTTTGAGACAGATATGCCTACCTTCTAGAGGGTGTTCTTGATCTGGCCAACTGTAGTGAAGGAGTTTTTCTTCACCAGGGAAAGAATTCTTCTGCCACCACAGTTATTTTCTGTAGTCTTTCATACCTTTTGGTGTTCCTGAGTTCACCAGTGCATTCTTTCTTTTTAAGACTGTACCAAATAGTTGATTTGGCCACAAATAAAAATTAAAAAGTTTTAAAAAAGTCACATTTGAAATCAACTCTAGACTGTTTATCTGCTTACTTGTAAGTGAAATAATGGAGGAATATTATTCACACCTGGCCAAGGAACAGATGATCAACCAATTGTCCACTGACAATTATTTTGCCAATGACTAAATATTTGCAGACCTGACTGTATATACACATATAGGCATTAAAATGTTATTTTTGCAGTGTTAGCTGAAACAGCACTGGCTGACATTGTGACCCACGCAATACTGAATGTACTTTTGTTGTATATTTGGCCTATCTGTCGTAGTTTTTTGCTACAATTATGTATTTTAATCAACATTTAATAAACAAAAAACCAATGCCATAGCACCTATGTAAGGCTAGTGATATTTAAAGCTCATGAACACTGTAAAGGATATGCCAGAAGAAGCCATCATGTTAAATGGCACACTTCTATAGCCAGTGTGATATGACAGTGAGACTTGTGGGCAGCTATTACTTTACAATAATTTTCATTAATGTACAGCTATTTTACCTATACCCAATTAAGCAAAAAAAAAGACACATTTTTTAAATATTTAAAAACATTAAATTATAATACATAATAGCAATATTGAAAAAGATCACATTTACTGATGAAATGTTCCTGGAACTGTCACTTATTAAAAATTCATTACTCTCACCAGGGGGGCACACAGCATGCATACTTACATAATTTAAAAAAGTAGCCATACGATTTCCTGTGCCTAATGATTTGAAAGCCTCGGTCTCATGTTTCTATGAAGATAAAATTTCACAGTAAAAACAGAGTAAAGAAACAGCTTGCTTCAGAGCACACACATGTACTTACATAGTTAAGAAAGGTGGCAAGCCTATTTCCATCAACCTTGAGGTTGCTGTCAAAAGGACGCTGAAACAGACATTTATCATTTTAAACCAAACTGAACTGACCAGCTGGAAGGGCTCCCATCTTTGAGGTTCTGACCAAATGGAAATGGTGATAAAAACAGACACAAAAATGACAAAGAAAATATTTTGTAGGACTGCAAAGTTGAGGAAATGTTAAATTTGGATTAACCCTCAAATACCGTAAATTCTAATGAACTTGAAGGACTTGCTAGTTCACTTGGCTTTAATTAAAATATTTACCAACTCATAGTTTTGTAATTATTTGTAACTACAAACTATGTCAGCTGTAAGGATGAAATAATACAGCTCTTGTAGCTTCTGTAAATAGGTACAGTACTTGCAACTGAACTAGCAATATTATAGTGGCTTTTCATTTTCATTGAATTTGCTAGTATGCTTTGCTAGAGACACTTCATGATTAGTGATTTGAATAAAACCTGTTAGGATTAAATCTTACAAAGTGGCTGTTGCTAATATTTATGCAAATGTGTTTTATCATGCTCGTTAGTAAGCTTTAAGGTATTCTAATAATATGATTCCCTTAAATGTAGTTAGCAATTTTCATTCCAATTCCCAGTTTATATTATGAATAAGCATTTAATACACAAGTAACCCTTTTTCACTTAGCTACATTTGCTACACTGGACAAGCTTTCAAGCCTAGCATGCCTATGAAGCATTTCATGACAAGGATAAAAGATTTACCATGTCACATTCATAGTAATTTTGTTATCCAAAACTTCAGAAAGGAGTAGGTTAACAGGTCTCCAACATGGATCTGAAGGCATTTCAGAATAAATACATTTTACTTAAAAACTGGTAATGCAGTCTTTCACAATGTTTAAACCTCAATGTCTCCTCCTGTGATTTGTGAAATTTCAGAATTTCACAGTCCATAAATTCTTGCACTATTTATTTACAGGTATCCCACACACAAAGTAATGAAAGCTTGTTGAGGTGTCATGCCTAGTTACATACATTAAGCTATGATTGGTCAATCACTGATTAGGGGACAAATTTAGTGAAGGTCTTAAAAACCTGAAAAAAATAAGCTATTGAAACAACTAGGAAAGACTTGCACAATGTGCTTACCCTTGAGAAGTCATAATGTGGCTCATATTGACCTCCAACCCCATAGTTAGCAACCTATATTGGGGAAAAAATTAATAGATCATGACTGAAAAAGTCAAATTTCTTATTCCAATAATATACCAAATAATATTTGCTCCACAAAACAAACCAATTTGACCATAAAACCAAGCAGCCAGGTTAAAAACAAAATAAACAAAAAAACACGAAACCTTGCTCATACAGTGTTTATTAAAAGCATTCTTTCCTTTAACATACTTTTTTTTATTATAGCAAAGAACTGAAACAATAAAATGCACACAATCTTCCATACTGACTGCATCTACTTAGTTCATTTTAATCAAAATGAGCATAATCAGTTGTAAACATTGGGTGGAAGATAGAAACTGTATCTAATTCATGTTTTAGTAAAAATATTTTCCACTATCCAGATGATAATGATATGATATCCGCAAAAGTAATTTAAAATGGGACTTTCTTCTTCTTCTTCTTCTTGTTATATCAAGCTGCAGAGGTGGGAAGTAATGAAGTACAAATACTTTGTTACTCTACTTCAGTAGTGTTTTCAGGTATCTGCACTTTACTTGAGTATTTTTCTGCGACCTTTTTACTTTTACTCCTGACATTTTAACACAAACATCTGTACTTTCTACTCCTTACATTTTCAAATCAGGCTTGTTACTTTAGTTTTAACACATTTGAGGGGATTTATTGATTTTTTTTTTTTTTTTTAATTTTGTATCATTGCGCACCTTCCCAACATCAAGACTGATTTCAACCTAAATGGATGGACAATAACACACAGAAAAGACAACATTACCCCAACCCAATCTGGCAACCTTCACTAAAACATGAGCTGCGTTCAAATTCAGCAAACCGAGGCGAATGGGTTTTCTTTGAACTTAAAAACCTAAATGTTTTTGTTCAAACATACCAAATTGTTTGAGTTAAATACCTAATGCTTTAGGTATATGTGATGTATGCTCTTCAAACTCTTCAAATAAGTTATTAGCAAGCATGTAAGGAGCCTAGTAGGGTAAGGATAGCTACAAGTTGCTGTTATACAGTGACAGCTGGTGGTAATTTTTTTGGGGGTGGGGGGCATAGTGAATAATATATATCACTAATATGTAATTTAAAAGTTTATAATTTTGGGCATTTGAATCTGAACTGCGTTTCATCTGAATAACAAACACAGTACACATAAAAGTTGTAAGTCTTTTGTTTAAACAAAAAAACCCCACTAAACTTGCAGCTTTGTCATCTGTCCTTGTGTAATTTGTACTTTGATTAGACAATGTGTGATCAGTCTATCAACTTTCAATTTCTCCTCCAAACATATCTTAAGGGAAAAACAATGATAAATTAAATAATCCACTTCATTCACGTTCATTACACCTGCGACTGAGTCCATAACATGCCTACTTGTGAACATATTATGTCACCAAAATGAGCTAGAATATATTAGCCCATTGGAGCTCGATCTATGCGGGCGTGGCACGTAGTGCAGTGACATGACTGTCACTGGTTGACTGCATGAACCTACAGCACAGAGTATCTCTGCCTACAGCACTGGACTCATTTCAGTTAGCCCACAGCCTCACTTCATATCATTTTCTGTGTTCTTCAAAGGGCTACTTTTTACTTTGAGTACATTTCAGAGCCTGTACCTTTGTACTTTTCCTTGAGTAAAGATGTTGAATCAGTACTTCTACTTTTAATTTATACGTCTACTTTTGTGTGTGTGTGTGTGTTTTGAAAGTTTTCAGTGCCAGAAAATTATTTTGCTAGTATTTGAAACTATCATAAGACAAGTTCTGACTACACATATACACAGGTCTGTTCAGTGTTAGTACACTAGCACAAACCACTAAAATTGTACCATGTTTTTTTCCAGAATCTGTCCATTTCTATCTTCATGATATGCAATATGTAGCTTATTAATAGGTGGCAGGGGACATCAATTGTCATGATCTATAGCTTCATGCTATACTGTTCATATTGTGTATATATATATATAATCCATATCAGTATGCCTATTTAAGTACATGTGATGCACACAAAAATGTAGTCACATCTTTGGTAGAGTATAGCAATTCGTTTAACCAAATGAGAAGACTGTCATTCACTCGATACTGGTTTTAACCCTTCCATGTCAGTAGGCATCAGCTGAGTGTCAGCAGCACGAGACTGTCAGAACTCAATTGTTCATCACTCGTCATTCTGCCAAGCACAACACTTTGAACTGCTGCTTACATTTCAGTGTGTCATTATTTCTCCTGTTATACAGGACATATTATATTTTTGTATGTCCTGTGACCTGAGACCTTCAATAGATGTTTGGGGGCTCATCCAGGATCAGCGCCTCCTGGTGGACTGACAGCTGATGATCCAGTGATATGTGAACCTTGGGATCAGTGTGACTACATGTTGCCAGAGTGAGGAGGTTCCCAGTGCGTGACTGAGGAGGCAAGGTGACCAGTGTAAAGGGGGCTCAAGCCTAAAGAGTACCAGATCATGAACCCTGGGTGTCTACAATGTGCAGCATGTTCAACAACTAGAGGAAGAGACTTCATCAACTGACAACCACTGAAGCTGATGAGGTCACCAGCAGCATCAGGACAGTTGAGGGACTTGGCATTACTCAGCTAAGTAGAAATGATGAGGAGAGCTGTGTTGAGAGTCTTTGTGCTGTCAAACACTCCTAGAGATAGAAGATGAAGGAATGTCAATGTGTTTTCTAAATGATGTTATTGATGAGATTGTTGCAAAGTGTGGTAAGGGTTGAATGTCAGTTGAAGGTCATACAGAGGTTGAAACCGGTACACCTGTGGTAATGCCATTAGGTGATTGTAACACTAAACTGATTAGCAGGAAGTACTGCTAAGTACTGCTGCTTACTATTTATGAGGAGTTACAGAATGAACTACAACATCTTGACATCCATACTAATAGGCTTCATGCAAATGACCCATAGTATACTTCATGGAGCCATAGCCAACCCTGTAGACAGCAGTGTGTATTCTTAAACACCATCTGTCAGGGCACAGGTGAGAGGCATGAGGAGACTGATGCAGAAGTGGGGAAAATTGTATGTTGAAAACAAACTACTGTTCAGGAGAGCCGGTCAGTGGCGGCAACTGTTCCTAACTAGAAGTCCTAGAAAAACTATTGTCTTCTCATGCTAAAACACCTCCATGATGACATAGGTCATGTGGGAGTGGAAAGTGTCATCAGCTTGGCATGAGATCACTTCTATTGGCCCTTCATGAAAAAAGATATTGAGGCCTATGTCACTAGAAGGTGTCCATGTATTAAATAAACAAAAAAAAAAACAATGACTAACATAAGAGCACCCTTGAAGAGCATCACCACAAGCATGCCAACTAGACTACACTACTTGACTAGACTACTCAGGGGGTACACCACTAGGTGTTGATAGACTACCTGGAGCAGTGTAAAGGGGGCTATGAATACATCTTAGTAGTCATTGATCATTTTACACAATTTACCCAAGTGTATCCAACAAAAAATAAGTCAGGAAAGACAGCTGCTGAGAGAATATTCAATAACTTCATCCCTCATTTTGGGTACCCAGCCAAATTACATCATGACCAAGGTCGAGAATCTGAAAATGTTCTGTTCAAGACCCTGTGACAACTGGCTGGGGTTTGTCATTCCAGAGCAACCCCATACAATCCACAGGGGAATGCCACCAAGATATTTAATCAAAAGCCGCTCCAAATGCTGAGAACACTATGGGAAAAGGAAAACCAAAACTGGAAAGAATACTTGCCACATGTTGTGCATGCATATAACAAGCATGAGGCAACAGGTTTTTTGCCTCATTATCTAATGTTCGGTCGTCATCCCCGTCTCCCAATACATTTCGTTTTTGCCTTTCCCACCCCAAAGGAAACAAACACTCCACAGTCATGCTGAAAAATGGGCTGCAAGAATGAGAGAGGCCTATAGAGTGGCAGTAGAGAACAGTCAAAGCTCTAGAGCTAAGAGCAAGAAATACTATGACCATCATGTGAAGGCAGTTGTTTGCCAACCTGGTGAGTCCTAGTTTGCAACATGAGTGAGAGGAGGACTGGGGAAGTTAAGGCCTTACTGGGAGCAAACAGTACATACTGTCAAGCATCAAGGTAAAAACTGTCCCATCTACAAATCATGTCCAGAGACAGGTGAAAATAAGGTTTGTATTCTTTACCAAAATCTCTTACACCTATTAAATGTATTACCTGTGGGCACACCAAAAGAAAACCAATTCGGTACCTTCTAGTGAGACATGAAAGGACAAAAGTCAAGCTGGAAAACAGCGGAGAGAGCTGTCCCAAAGCAGCTAATCATCCGACTCTGATGACAAAACACACAGAGTATGATACTGGCACCAATACAAACTGATCCTTAAATACCTAATTTGGCCCACCTATGTGCTTCAGACAAACCCAGTGAGTTATTCAGCTCCAAGGCCACCTGAACCATTGCAGCTACGCATCCCTGCAAGAGAGAGACCTGCATCGGGTAGTGCCCCTGCACCTGGAAGAGAAACCGCACAAGAGCAACTGGAAAGACAAACTGATTATGAATACTTACTTGGGAATCCTGAACAAACTGGGGAGCATGAATATGAACAAGTCAGATGTGACACTGACGATGATGACAGGCTTACAAACCCTCAGCATGAACGAGTCCAGCAATCCAGTCTGATCTTCTGAGACAGAAGACCGCCTCAGATGCTCACATATCAGTCACTGGGTCAGCCATCCTACCAGCCATATGACTCAGTTAATACTGCAGGCCATTATGGAGTACAAGCCCTACCCACATGAGGACTGCAGCCAGTTATGATGTCGTACGACACCCTCTATCAGACATCACCTTACACTGCCATGACACCATATTCGATTCCTTTATTTGCACAGTAAACCACCTGTTCACATATGAACACACTCAATTACCTACTTACTTTTTCCTTAAATTTGAAATAAGTTCAAGAGTTCAAGATTAAAGTCCAGGTTTAGGAGAAGGTTTTTATGTCAGGAGCCATTTATGTTTGTTGCGAAGCATGTGATGCACACAAAAATGTGGCCACATCTTTGGTAGTGTCAAGCAATCTTTTTTTTTTTTTTTGTCCTTCACTTGATACTGGTTTGAACACTTCCAAGTCAGTAGGGGGCAGCCGAGCATTAGCAGCACGAGATTGTCAGAACTCAATTGTTTGTCACATGCCATTCTGCAGAGAGCAACTTGCTGAACTGCTGATTATGTTTCATTGTGTTATTATTTCTCCTGATATTCAGGAAATATTATGTTTGTATGTCCTGTGAACCAAAACCTGCAACATACATACAGTGCCCTCTGAAAGTATTGTAACAGCAAGGCCATTTTTTTTTTTTGCCATATGCTTAAGGCTTTGGGTTGTAGATCAAAAGATGAATGTGAGACGAAAGATCAAAACCTCAGCTTTCATTTCCTGACATCTAGATGTGTTAAAAAAAAATTAGAACACAGCACCCATTTTTTAAGTGATCAAAAATATTGGAACCTGTGACTTGACAGGTTTTTCTTGTTGTCCACTGTTTGCACTGTTAGATTGATTTGTTTAAACAATTAATAGCTCTGGATATCTACTGGGTTTCATTTGGGAAGACTGCATTTGTTGTTAAAAAGGATAAACCAACATTAAGACTAGAGAGCTGTCTATAAGAGAAAAGCAAGCCAACTTGAAGCTGAGAAAAGAGGGAAAATCAATCACATCCATTGCACAATCATTGGGCATAACTAAGTCATAGCTAATACAACAATTCGGAATGTCCCAAAATAATAATAATAATAATAATAATAATAATAATAATAAAGTGCCTTTTACAAACACAAGGACATTTTATTCAATTCACTTCATGAGTTAATGAAGGCATAAATAAAATTTCAGCATTATCCATTGAGCGAGAGGTATGAAGGCATGCAATATTACAAAGGTGGAAAAATGCTGTTTTAATCAGGAAGTTTACATGAGAATCAAAGGGAAGTGTTTTATTGAAAAGGGGTTCTTTTGTAGACTCAACAATATCACCCTCAATATTAAGTTTAAGAGAAGGATGCTTAGATAAGAGATATTTAGTACCAATGAGTAAAGCTTCTGTTTTATGTGTGTTCAGTTAGAAATAGTTAGACTCCAACTAAATCTTTACATCATGGATGCAGGCAGATAATGAAGGGGAAGGGAGAGATGAGTTGCAGCTAGTACTAATATAGATCTGCATATCATCAGCATAACAGTGAAATCGAAGACCATGGTGATGAATTATTTGACCAAGTTTCAGTATGTATATTATAGAAAAATGGGCCCAAAGACAGAACCTTGTGGAACACCTTGCTTAACCAAACAGACAATTTATGTCAATTAAGTGCAGAAGAACTGCTTCCTGTCTTTAAGATAAGAAGTAAACCAGGCCAGAGGTGTACCAGTGTTGCCAATAGCTAAGGGATGGGAAAGAAGGATGTGATGACATATTGTGTCAAATGTAGAGCTAAGATCAAAGAGGAGCAAATTATTAAGTAAGCCTGAGACTGTAGAAAGGACAACTCTAAGAAGCACTGTCTCAGTACAATGTAATTGTTGAAAACCAGACTGAAATGGCTCATAAATATTACTTGGGTCAAGATGGGACTGCAGCTGGGAAGCAACAACCCTTTCAAGAAGTTTTGCAGTAAAAGGTAATTTAGAAATCAAGAACTTCAGAAAGAGAGGAGTTGTAGAGAAACAGGACCTGATCAGGGCAGGAACATTGAATAGAGGAGGTTAAAGAGGAGGTATCAAGAGCAGCAGAAAAGGAGATAGGGTCAACAGATTTTAAATTTTGGTATACCACAGTGACTCTGGCGGCACGGTGGTGCAGTGGTTAGCACTGTCGCCTCACAGCAAGAAGGTTCTAGGTTCAAGTAGGTTTAAGAAGGTTCTAGGTTCCTTTCTGTGTGGAGTTTGCATGTTCTCCTCATGCCTGCATGGGTTCCCTCTGGGAAGCAATCCAAAGACATGCGGATTAGGTCGATTGGTTACTCTAAATTGCCCATAGGTGCGTATGTGTGTAGGTGTGTATGTGTACCCACCACCAGAGGAGGGCTTGGGCCCCTCTGGTGTGCTATAATCACCCAAGAGAATTCATGGAAGCTAGTTGATGGCTTCCTGGATCACCGACCCTCAACTATGAGGATGGCGACAGACAGTTACTCTGTTGGTGAACTCAGAAGGAGGAATACTAAGACTGAAATCAATCAGGTTGTGCTCTGAAATGCCACTAGCACTGAAACATCAACAGATCTGGAAGAGCAGATTAAGTCCAGTATATGTCCACCAGAGTGTATTGGGAAAGTTGGGTGTTGCTGAGGATAGAGGAAGAGTTTATGTCGACTTGTATGTTAAAGTCACCAAGCAACACAACATCAGTATGAACAGTTCAGTGAAATCTGAAAAGAAAGTAGCCTGGGCTTTCAGTGGATAATAAACTAAAATGATAAGCAGAGAAGGCATCCCACAAAGCCAGATATTCAGGAGGATTCTACAGCATGAAATTCAACAGGCAAAGGTGGAGTAAGCACGTTCAGCTGAAGAAGTCAACAGGTATCTGCTGAGTTTCTGTCAACAATAATATGTACAAGTTTTTATCAATAATTAAGTCCCTGAGAAACGTAGACTTTCTGGTGAGAGAGTGGCAGTTCAAAAGTGTTTAAAGTAGGGAGATTTCCTGGCTTGTGGTAGAGTTCATTCTCCACTAGAGATTTCAAAGAAGCAAAGTTCAGTCCACGAGTGTTCACTCCATGGGAGGGAGTTGATCTTACATATCATTGCTTCACCAGTCTATAACTCCATATTGAGGGAATCCCAGTAGATGAAGAGTGATGTATATACTGGAAGCAGCAGGTGGAATGATGAATGTATCAAGGCCGGCGAATAATTCCAAGGGAATTACAGTATCCATAAATCAGAGGGTCAAGGCAAGGATGGAAGTCCAGTTCTCATAATTGTGATGGTGAGTACTTGTGATAGTGAGAACACCATATTGCCGGGTAGAAAAACAAAAAGGAGTGCAAAAATTAGCACACTTGCTGGCTGTCAAGTGACCGTGCATGGATACATAGCCTTAAGAAAGATGACAGCACACTAGGTCGCAGCAGCCACACCAGGTCTCAATCATGGTGCAATTTTTGTACTTTTCTTGCAGAGACTGCGTCTCTAAGTTTAGAATGTCAGTGGAACAACTAGTAAACACTTCTACATCCATCAACAGCTTCTGGACATGGGAAAACGCCACAAAACACAACCAGATGGAGACATGCTTGAGAAACTACACTGCACCGGCATTTTAAGGACTCCGTGTGGTCATGACACAGCATCACCTAGGTTCCATGCTGACCCAGAAGTTCAGCAAAAGTGGTGTGCAAGAAAACGGAAGCACAGTAATAGATCCAGAATCCATGCTAGGCTCAAGCCTAACCAGAGCCAGTCGGTGCTCACTTTTCTTCTTCTCTCCAACGTGCAATCCATAGACAATAAATTGGACTGTTTAAGACTGCTCCTGACCTCCTGGAAAGAGATAAGACACTGCTGTGCTCTCATCTTCACCAAGACATGGCTGCATGA
>JAOTRR010000022.1:9855789-9868699 GCA_028570945.1 Gogo arcuatus
GGAAAATTATGAGTAGGGCGCATATAAATTTGGACGTGGCGCTGGTATTTGAGGGCAAGGTGCACGTTTGAGAGGGCAGGGCGCGGCGCCCTGCTAAAATACACTAGCTGGAACACTGGTTCCTGAAGTTTACTCAGTCCCACTGGTCGTACAGGTCATTAGACGAAATTGGTATGTAGCTAATCTATAACATTAGCTCGTAAGAAAAAGTGTATGTCAGGTGTTAACTTTAACATTCAGTGACAGAATTGAAAACTTATCAATAGCTAATTAGGTTGCAAGCAGTCCTAGCTAATTAAGTTACTGTTGGCGCTAGCCAAATTCTTAGTTTCTGCAAATGTTTAGTTATGTATTTTCATAGAGGGGCAAGGGGTACTTGCCAGTGTTATCTGTAACACAGCAGCAAATATCAGCAGTTTTGTAGTGAAAGTAATGCGACAGATGCCAGTTCCCAGCCATAGCGAACCCAGCCTCTCAGGCTAGCAAACATCTACTGCATAAGCCAGCAACATTAACGTTACGTTACGAAATTGAAATGAATATAAATTCTCAGATTTTGCAATTTGAATGGCAAGGTAATTACACAGCAACATAGAAAAGAATGTGGTGAGTTAACGTTCTACTGATTTTGCATATGCTAGCCAGCCATTAAAAGTGATTCCTACACAGTAAATGATGATAGGAGAAACCTGTTGTTGGGTTGGAGGAGGGCAGCTGCGTTACTGAAGGCCCAATACTTGGCCCTATGGTTCACTACTACTTCACAGTATCACTGACGTTACACACAAACTTATATATTTGTGTAAATTAATCATTTGAATCAGCCAAACAGGTGTAATTAAAAAGATTGACAACAGGCTATTGAAATAAGACGATTGAATCTGGATTCCAGTCCAGCAACTTTGTTGAGGGTTTTAGATTGCTGGTGGTAGTTGCATACTGGGTATTTAAGTTGCGTTAGGCCTAGTCGACAATTAGGATTATAGTTCAATGCTTATATTGGGGGATAGCTGATTTGATGACACAGTTGCAATTTTAATTCATTTATAGAATTGTGGTTTTGATTCATTTAAAATTATGACTAGCCTATATTTTGGGCATATGGTAAATTACGTTTTTGCACATTTCATTTTTCTTTTATCAGGTCTCTGTTCAAAAGAATGTTTCCAGATAGTGACATTGCCAGCAGCTTTAAATGTGGACAGACTAAATCCTCTTACTTGACTGTTTTTGGCATAGCACCCTACTGCAAGTCACTTCTGATGGATAGGATACGGTCTCTGGAGAATGGATATGCTTTGCTTTTTTGATGAAAGCTTGAATCATAAGACCCAAGCAAAGCAAATGGACATTCATTTAAGTTTTTGGGACAATGATGCTGTAGCTACATGCTACTTCACTTCTGAATTCATGGGCCATGCCACAGCAGAGGACATGGTAGAGACCTTCCACAAGTCCAGAGAGGGGTTAGATTACAAAGGTCTTGTACAGCTTTCAATGGATGGACCAAATGTCAATTTTAAATTCCAAGACCTTATACAAACTGAACTTGAACGGGATGTCAATACTGTATTACTACATGTGGGTAGCTATAGTCTGCATATTTTGCACGGGGCATTTAAAAAAGGTGCAGATGCGTCAGATTGGAATGTAGAACAGTTCTTAAGCAATACCTATTGGCTACTGAAAGATTCCCCTGCCCAAAGAGAAGATTATGCCAAAAACTCAACCAAAAAGGACAATCCAACAGAAAAGGGCCCGTCACTAGCTCGGGGCTTTCGCCCCATTCAAGTTCAAGGTTCAAGTTCACACTCCACGGCATGTGTGTGCATGCATGTCACACATACATGCGTCTCACACACACACTCACATACAATTTCCTACCCAATTATCTCCTCATTCTTAAAACGTAACAAAGATCTGACAATTTCATAAGGAAAATACTAAGTGTAATGTATTATAGTAGAACTCAGTAGGACGAAATTTAACTGTACTGAGTTTTTGTTTTGTTTTTTTAATAATGGGCCTGTGAGCATGGCATTTGAGACTATTGGATGCAGGAAAATTGCACTCTGTGCCTAATTCTTACACCATTATCTCATTATTATAAGAATACATTACATTAGTTATTTTCATATTAAATTGTCAAGTGCTATTCCAATGTTATTTAAAATTATACAGTAATTTTCTTCATTTTGAGCATTTTGAAAGTATATTATATGAAGGTATTTTTATGTCTTTTTAATGCAAGCACATCAAGTTTTTAATTAAAAAACAAGCAGGCCTCTTTTTGCATCACAAAAGGTTTTGATTGCGATTCGGGCCTTTTTGGTATTGAGTCAATCGAGTTGCTTGTGAGGCAAAAAGTTTTGGTTGCAAGTTAAACTGGACGTAATGGGCAGGATCTACACTGATGTATGAGAGAAGACTTAGTATTGGTGGGTTTGACTTGGATCAACAGCATGGCTACACCCACAATTCCCTCGCTCCCAGTATGGAGAGGAGAAACATTATTAGGATTGCGCAATACTATTGTTATTCTTTAGTTTTATTATTATTGCGCAACGTGCAATACTATTGTTATTCTTTAGTTTTATTATTATTGCGCAACGCGCAATACTATTGTTATTCTTTAGTTTTATTACTGGATTGCGCAACGCGCAATACATTGTTATTCTTTCGTTTTATTATTAGGATTGCGCAACACGCAATTCTATTGTTATTCTTTAGTTTTATTATAGATTGCACAACGCGCAATACTATTGTTATTCTTTATTATTATTATTATTCTACCAGATTTTTGGACCGTATCTCCTCCCGTAGTTTTTGAGATAGAGACCCCGAACCAACTTTAAACTGTGCGGTATGATCGGAAATGGTGTGCTTGAATACAGCTTTTGGAAAGATGCACCTGTTCTCTCGTTCTTCTCGTTTTTCTGTCGTTTTTTTTCCCATAGAGAATGTATGGGGCTCATGAATCACATCATCCTGCTCGGACACGCTTCGCCGTAGACCCACCAAACTTCATGTAATACCTCAGGCCAACTCGCCTATCACATACATGCTATCGGTTATGACCCGCACTTGTCTTTTCCTTTCTTTTCATTCATCCCTTTTTCCCCCCATAGACTTCCATTCATTTTTTTCCCCATTGAAATGAATGGAGTTTCGGGGAAAAAACATTTTCAGCCTTCGTCAAATTTTTGAACCGAGTGACCGAGCTTCACGAAACTTCACATGATACTTCAGGCCAAGTCCCCCCATGTATCCATCCCCTCATCCGAGACCTGCACGTGTCTTTTCCTTTGTTTTCATGCATGCCTTTTTCCCCTCCATACACTTCCATTCATTTCTGGCCACATTCTGCTCGGTAACACTTCAGCATACATCCACCAACCTTCATATGGCACCTCAGGCCAACTCACCTATCACACACATGATATTGGGTATGACCCGCACTCATCTTTTTCTTGCTTTTTGGCGCAATCCTTCTGTATTATCTTCAGAGAATGCACTGTCTAGTTATTATTATTATTAGGATTGCGCAATGTGCAATACTATTGTTATTCTTCATTTTTATTATTATTATTATTATACCAGATTTTTGGACCGTATCTCCTCCAGCAGTTTTCGAGATAGAGACCCTGAACCAACTTTAAACCGTGCGGTATGATCGGGAAAGGTGTTCTTATATACAGCTTTTGGAAAGACGCACCTGTTCTGTCGTTTTCTTTCCATAGACAACGAATGGGGCTGACGAATCACATCATTGTACTCTGACACGCTTCATTGGAGACCTACGAAACTTCATGTGATACCTCAGGCCAACTCCCCCGACACATACATGCTATCGGTTATTACCTGCACTCATCGTTTTCTTTCTTTTTCGCTGATCCCTTTTTCCCCCCCATAGGCTTCTGTTCAATTTTTTCCCCCATTGAAATGAATGGAGTTTCGGGACAAAAGATTTTCAGCCTTTGTCAAATTTTGAACCGAGTGACCGAGCTTCATGAAACTTCACATGACACTTCAGGCCAAGTCCCCGCACATATCCATCCCCTCATCCGAGACCAGCACTTGTCTTTTCCTTTTTTTCACGCATTCCTTTTTCTCCTCCCTACACCTCCATTCATTTTTGGCCACATTCTGCTCAGTAACACTTTAGCATACATCCACCAAACTTTGTATGGCACCTCAGGCCAACTCACATCACATACATGATATCGGGTATGACCCGCACTCGTCTTTTTTTTGCCTTTCGGCGCAATCCTTCTGCATTGTCTTCAGTGAATGCACTTTCTAGTTGCATATAGAGCTACATGGAGGTAATTTGGCATTTTGTTGCCTTTTTAATTAAAATATTTTTACGTGTTTTTAAGTACAAACTTGATTTTTGATTGCCGTGCGAGAATTGTTCTCAAAACTAAAAAGACACAAAAATATCTTCAAAATATTTAGTTTCATGCAGAATTGTCATTTTTGAGATATTTTCATAATAAAGAGATAACGGTATCAGAATTGGGCAGAAAGTGGAAACAAAAAAATCAGAATAAAAGAAGCTGGTGAATAAGAAGCCAGCTTCAGCCTCATTACCAAGTTATCTTTTTAAAGTGATACTTAACTGGATGGAATGAAGACAATTGTACAATAAAGAAATATATGTGAATGCATCTACAAACAATTCAGTTGCTACCTGTGTGTTTTGTTTTGCCACCTTTTTTTGTTGTACACCTTTATTGTAAGAACAATAAAATTTCCCTGCTGTGGCGCACTCTGCTCCATTTGTTCCGCCATGCCAGATTCAGCTCCACTGTTAATGGACTGGGCATCCAAAATTAATTGACCAATAGTGATTTAAGGTGAATGCCTTCTTCTAAGACCCACCCCCCCATTAAAAAAAGAAAAAAAAGCGACCCCTAACGGGAGCAGCAGAAAGAAGAAGAAGAAGATTGTGTATTACTTATCTCATTATTAATATATAATTACATATATAATTTTTTAGACTCAAGTGAAGTGAGAAATGACATGCTTGTTTGTAACAAGAATATTCAGACTTAATTAGCTTTAGTTTAATTAACTACTTATACTCTACAGTGGCATTTCTTTATTTTACTGTTTCAACAAGAGTTATCATTTCTGTACTTTGCAGTCAGACCACTTGATTTAAAAACTCCTATTTTTGGTTAAGCATGAAGTGGAATAAAATATCTATGACTATTTCTGGATTTATGAAGCAGCATAATGAGAGTGCCACTGGGTTTGAACACATTATTATTTACTTACACTTGGTATGTAAGCAAACTTTTGTTCTTCGTCCTTGTTGTGTATGCGTATGTAGGTAAGATTCATACTATCTGTTGGTCATCGTCACTTTGGCCCAGTTCACACCTGGCATTAACATGCATCCTGGGTGATTAGGTTCAGAAGTGGACAGCCAAGACACATAGCCGTTCACTGGCATTAAAATGCATCTCTTGTGACTACTTGCATTCGGATTTCATACATCTTTCCGCAAGAGAAAGGGTATTGCACAAAAAGGGTGTCTGCTGTTATAGCAGATGTCTATGTCTATATGTCTTTATCCATTATTTTAGCGGTGGCGAGCTCTACCTTTCAGGGCGATTTCCAAACAGTCTCACAATGAATATGTACTTTATGTTTTTTGATTACACTCTCCCTCAGTGATTACGTATTTTATGTTATCTGAGACACAGCGAGATGCATTAGCTTTCACAGTACAAATGTGATGTGGCCATATGTGTCCCAGACCACTTCCAAATGTGGTTTAAGTGATCACAATGAGTCTTCAGGACGCATTTGACCCCTTTCACACCTGTCGACTTATAATCTGATCACCCAGGATGCATGTTAATGCCAGTTGTGTCAACAGGGCCTTTGCCTCTATGGGTGCATTCAGTGTTTGATAAACTGCTGAGTGCAAAGTCTGAGTGCAGTCCTGTTAAGTTGCAAATCATTTGAGTTTGTGCAGTATTGAGTTATAATACTATATTTTTTTCTGATCCTTGCGCTGTTTGTTATCTTTATGTCCATTGTGCAGATTTCATTGGTGACAGTGCCTCCTCTTGAGCCTTCCTCTCCAGCTGTAAGGATGGTAGAGCTCAGTCCATCTTCCATGACGTGCATGCCTGGAACCTGTAAGTTACACATAATGTATGGCTAAGGACAAGGCTGCAAGGATATGGATCATTCATGCTTACTTCATAATCATTGGTTACTAAAACCAGCGTTTTGTGGTATGTTCAAAAATGTGTGATTTGATTTTTGAACCTTATTCATAAATAAATGTCATTACAATGTAAGCTCTTCAATATCTGAACTATCTAAAATCACAATTACTAATAGAATAAAAGAAGGATAATTTTAAATTAGACTTGTGTAATATAATGATTTTATCATCCCTACATGATATTACACTGCTAATATTTCCAGAGCCATTTATTCTGATATATTACTAGGTTTTTTTGAGCTTTCCAAAATTAACTGAAGCCATGCTCCTTTCCCCCAGTCTCACATGCTCTGGATTAGTGCAGGAATATTAGGGTAATATTCTTTTTATTATATAGACACATCCAGAAAAAAAATACGTAAGTTAATCAAAAGAATTTTAATTTTGAACTGGTTCGCCATTTTGACAACGCATGTCCCGTCAGAGGGTAAACATTGGGAGTGATGCCATCGGAGTGGGGTATAGAGAAATATTTCACTCGTATCCGGGATGTATTTCGTATTAAAAATACAACTTTTTCAACACGAGAAGATAAACCTCATATCTTAAAGCCATTGTGTGATTTTCTGTTTATTATATAGACACATTCACAAACCAAATGTACGCACATTTAACAAAACAATTCATCGATATCCTCGCGGGTGACATTGAAAAACATGTTACTCAATGTCCCGGATGTAGTTCGTATGGAAAATATGAGTGGCGTATTTCCCAGTAAAACACTTGTGTGTGTAAACACACACACACACACACACACACACATATATATGAGAGGGAGAGTCTAGATCTATCGGTCCTAACTTTTGATTGAATTTGTTTAATCCCTAACTTCTAGATCTACTTACGTTCTGGCAAACAGAGATGCTAGGTTTTGTGAGCCGCTTGCTGCTTTTACCAATACATTTTTCTTTCGCGCCTTTGTAGGCATTGCTGCTTTTCAAACGTGCATCACTGACTTGTTATTGTAATAAGACAGAATGGTCGACAGAGCATGTCTGTGACCTCGCACTAATAGTGTGTTGTGATTGGTCAACATGCGTTACCTTCATTGCAAGTCAGCAACTTAGTGACTAGTTAGTGCACACTTTCTTTCTGTGGCGGAACATATGTGCTGGGCGCTTGGAAAGTTCTGGAAAATTATGAGTAGAGCGCATATAAATTTGGACGTGGCGCTGGTATTTGAGGGCAGGGCGTATGTTCGAGACGGCAGGGCGCGGCGCCCTGCTAAAATAAACTAGCTCGAATACTGCAATCTGTAAAATGATTATATTGAAAATGTACTGATTTTTTTTTAACCATTTACCGCACATTATTGCAGAATCACCTAAAAATCTACCATTTAGCTGAGTTTTTGCGATTCCCACAGTTCTTGACTGCACAGATGATTTATATTATTATGTGTCCCATACACGTGTTAAACCTGAAATAGTGGAAATGCTCGTTTTCGTGTCTCTTTAGGCCAGTGGTTCTGGATGATTACATTGTTTATATTTTTAAAATGGTAAATTGCAAGCAAGGAAAATCTGTATTGCACAAGCTTATTTCCAATAAAATATTGCTTCTGCTATTCTTGCTCAGTCCACCTATCTTGCTCGCTGTCCTGACTCGGTGTCATTAGCTCATTTGTTATGTCTTTTACACTGATATTTTTTTGCTATCAATCATTGCATCAGAGGATGAGCAGGTGAAGAATGACTTTATCTTGATAGGGAAAATGAGGAAGTATAATTAGCAGGACACTCCTTTCCTGGAAGTGACTTGAGTGGGCAAAAGGATTGTAAAGTTCCCAATTTTATTTTCAAAGAGAGAGGTTTCAAATAGAAAGTCACTGTTTTCTCTATGATGCAGCAAACACAATCCGTGAAATCATGAGCATGATGGAAACGATGCTTTCTGACAGCAAGACAATAAATATTTCTAGTTTCATCACTGTGCTGCACTGATTTGACTGTGTTAATGGGAATCAGTATAAAGTCTCACTTGTAATCTGACCAAGAAGTCTGTTTTTTAATGGATCAGATCAGTTTGAGGAAAAGATCTTGAAACATATTTCAATTCAATTTATTTATATATTGCTTTTAATAATGAACATTGTCATAAAGCAGCTTTCCAGATTTCTGAATATAGATTTAGATTTAAGCATAATGAGCAAGCCAGAGGTGATGGTGGCAAGGAAAAACGCTGAGACGACATGAGGAAGAAACCTTAAGAGGAACCAGAGACAAAAAGGAACCTATCCTCTTTTGTGTGATACCGGATAGTGAGAATATAATCATTATTCTTCTACAGTTGTGTACTATAGAGTCAAGTAGTGCTAAGTGTGTTGGAAAGATTTCAGTATAAGTATCAAGGTTGTTGTTTTTTTATTTCAGTAGAGTTTTACCTTTAAGTCTATAATATCCTACTGAAGTTATCCACTGTATAGTGAATGAGACCTGAGCATAGTTTTTAGGAATTGCAATTGTTAGGCTTATAAGTTAGAACATCCACAATCATCATTAGGGTATATGTGTGGTACATTCTACAGCAACCTTAATAGCAAATTTTAGGCTGTCCATGCAAGGCCATCCTTAGCACGAGCCATCATTAGTAGCAGTGAGGATTTGTGTGTAGTCACATTTTCAGTTACCAAAGGATAAGAATTGGGGAAGTCTGGTAATATTTTTCTGATATATATTACCAGTGTTTTACATTTTGTGGTAAACCCTCTATATTTACTGTGATGAAGTCTTCTCTTGATTTTTGACTTTGACACAGATACACCTACCTCCTGGAGAATAATCTTGATCTGGCAAATTTGTGAAGGGTATTTCTTCACCAGGGAAAGAATTCTTCTGTCATTCCCTATTTTGTTTTCCATGGTCTTCCATGCCATTTGGTATTCCTGAGCTCTCCAGTGCATTCTATATTTTTAAGAATGTACCAAATAGTTGATTTGGCCACACCTAATGTTTTTGCTATCTATATAATGGGTTTGTTGTGTTTTTCAGCCTAATAATTGCTTGCTTTACTAGCAGTGACAGATCTTTGGTCTTCATATTAACAGCACCAGATTCCAAGTGCAAATGCCACACATGAAATCAGCTATAGAACTTTTATCTGTTTACATTTAAGTGAAATAATCAAGGAATAACACACACCTGGCCATGGAACAACTGAGCAGCCAATTTTCCAATTACTATTGGTCCCTTAAAAAGGGGGGACCACATATAAAAAGCACTGTAATTACTACACCATTCACCCAATTTGGATGTAAATACCCTCAAATTAAAGCTGAAAGCCTGCACTTTGCACATTCATTATTTAATTTCAACACCAATATACTGTGGTAGACAGCTAAAATAACAATAAATTTGTCAGTGTCCAAATATTTATGGGCCTGACTGTAGATCACATACACACATAGTTTATGGTTTCCTCATTGTCATCCATATATGCAAAGATATGTTCTTTGAGACACACACATGCAGTATTTTACTATAAAACAGCAAACAAACAAGAAAGAAGAAAGTACCTTTAGTGTAGTGCCTAAATCCTTGGCATTGTAATTGATGTATCCACTACTGACTACATTAAAATCTTTGAGACATGTATTATTATTATTATTATTATTATTATTATTAATTAGTAGTAGTAGTATTAGTAGTGTTTGTATTATTATTAGTAGTAGTAGTATTATTACTTGAAGTTATTGTCATGCAGGACTGACAATTATTTAATATTTAACTCATTGGATTATTTGTATCTGGGGTTTTTTTAATAATAAAAATAAATCTTTTTAAAAAATCAATAAAATGAAGCTTATTTAATTAGCCTAATTGTAGGCTGTTTTAATAGATTTGGTCCACCTGACCTGCTCATCATCAGGCTCAGCTCACGAAGATCTGGCGCCTGTTGTTTCCAGGCTCTTTCATGTACCCAGCAGCTGCACAGGTGAATCTGTACAAGGTGAGATTGTCATCTTCATCACATCTTGTTAGCATCCTGCATGACTGTGAACTCCAGAATTATTGGCATCCTTGCAAAAAAATGTTTAGAAACTGCTTAGCTCTCCTCCAACAAAAGGTTGTTTCCAGAAGTTGGACGTGCAAGCATACCCATGCACACTGAGGAGGATGGTAAGGGAAGCACAGAACAACATAGACGTTTCAGTCTTGTACATTTTGGTTCAAGAATTGAACAAACAATTAACTATTAGAATAATAAAATGAATTATTATTGTCAATGTCCATGGTATCATTAAAAAAAACTGCAGCCATTTCTGAGGGCAACCCACAAAATGTGGTACCTGAACTTCACAAAGCACTATTGGAACTGCAGTTGAAGCTGTGTGTTGCAGTCGGATGAGACTAAAAAATTTTTTTCCACCATGTACGCCAAGTTTAGCAAAACATTAGGAACAACATGCAAGTTACAACACACACTAAAGAATATGGTTGTGAATCATTAATGCTTTAGGGATTTTTGGCAGCTAGTGGTCCAGTGTCACCTGTAAAGATTGATTGCATCATGAATTCTAGGATATTATGGGAGAGGCAAAAATTGTAACATTTTTTGGTTTGAGTTAATTTACACAAGGATGAGATAAATGACAGACTTCATAATTTATCATATCATCAGTGAATGCAGTACATTTTCACTGAAACCAAAAGGAGTCCCATGTTACAACTGTACAAGTAAAGTGACACAATTGCACCATTGCATATGTCGGTTGTAACACCATTCAAAAAATGCTGTGAACTCACATATACATAAGGAAGAATCAACGGTAAACTGTCATACATTTGTCCATATAATATACATTCTGTATGATTATACCTTTATGGGTGGCTTGGTAAATTAGTAATTGTAAGTATTTACAGTAGAACATTGGATTTCTGTTACACACAAGTAGAGAAGTGCATGCAGAGCAATTGCTCATTTAAAGATATATTGTAATTGATTGATAATGCAGAGCTGATGTACTTTTTTGTTTTTTCATTTTTTCAGTTTCATTTGTTATGTCCTAGTAACTATAATTACTATGGTATGGTATAAGGTTACTATGGTTTAACCATAATTCTTGATTTTAAAAAAAAAGGATAAGCTATGCAAGTCATGTTTATCTGTATATGGGCACAGAGATTTGTGTGTGTGTGTGTCTTTTCTGTCTCAGTGCTGCCACCTTTTGCTACTCTTAACTTTCTGATACACCTCCGATCCTGTATAATCATATCAATTGTTACATTTGTAAAACTGGTCGCACCCATGCTTTTCGTAATCTTGCAAATAGAATTAGCATGAACAACCTGCACAAAACGTTATTGTAGATATACACTATATTGCCAAAGGTTTGTGAACACATGACCATCACATCCATAGTGCTTGCTGAGCATCCCATTCTAGATTTAGTCCCACCTTTACTTTTATAATAACCTCCACTTTTTGGGCAGAACTTTCCACTGGATTTTAGAAGATGACTGGGAATTTGTGCCCATTCTGCCTGGTGTGCAGTCAGCATTCAATTCATCCAAAAAATGTTCAGTGGAGTTGAGGTCAGGGCTCGGTGCAGTGCATCCAACTTCTTCCATGCCAGCCTTGACAGACCATTTCTTTATATACCTCACTTTGTGCACAGTGGCATTGTCATGCTGGAACAGGTTTTGGCCCCTTAGTTCCAGTGAAGGGAAATCTTAAGGCTGCAGCATACAAAGACATCCTTTACAATTCTGTCTTTATCCAGGTCTGCCTCAAAGGAGATCATCTGTTTCTTCTCTGTTAAAAAGAAAGATATCATGTTGTGATGACAGTCATTGATTCTTAGTAATGGCAACAACCTTTATGGAGATCAATGCTGGTTTGCAATGGCCAGCGATTCTTCCTGTTGTTTCTCATTATGCCCAGTCAGGCATTTTAAATTGGAGCACCTCACGTATGACTTCAGTATTAATGATAAATCTCAGGGACAGAAGCCTATCAAGTTTTAAGGAATGTCTGTTCAAGCATTTTTATCTATACACACACAAAATATTTTACATGCAATAAACAGTTTTTCTTTTCATTTTAAAGGAAAGAAATAGAGCCTGCATGTAGAATTTGATACAGATACAGAAGTAGAATGATTCTTGTGCCTTGGCCAATTCTGTAAAGAACAATAGACAGGTTTGCATTGCAGTTTGGGGCAAAATAGAAGTGATATTTTAAAAACTTCAACAAAACACATTTTTGAATTCTGTATTTCCATTAATGGATGTTATGCAATTAAAGCTGGGATTTCTCCTCTCACGATAGCGCTTACACAGCACCCTTTTTTCAGAAAGGTAGCGTTTCCATTTGCTCATGTCAATGTGACTTAAATGCAAAAAAAGTATTTCCATTTCAATTTTGTGAAATGTTGCTTTATCGTATCATCTGAAAAACCACCTCATTCAAGTGTAAAAACTTTTTTTGCAATATTTGAATGTTTTTCGTAATTCATGTTTCCATTACTCGTTTTTTAGTTTGCAATTTCAGATTGTGCGTAAAGCAGGTTAATGGAAACACAGCTAGTAGGTATAATTAAATTCTTACATTACTGTAACATACTGTGATAAGCTGATTTTCCTAGCAGTATTTTGAATTACTAATTTAAGTCAAGTCAAGTTTATTTGTATAGTGCTTTTAACAACAGAATTGTCGCAAAGC
>JAOTRR010000022.1:9999268-10010384 GCA_028570945.1 Gogo arcuatus
TCTCCAGCCATCACACAGAGGGAGGGGAAAGTGCTGTCTGTTCACTCACTCACTCACTCACTCACTCACTCACTCCTCTCACATTTTTCCTGCCAGTCCCGGGAATCAAACCAGCTACCCTTCAGGCCCAAGGCTGCTTCTCTAGCCTTCAGGCCATGGCTGTCCCCATGGGGGGACTGGAATGCCAGAGGACTCCTCTGGGACTGGAATGCCAGAGGTCCAGCTTAGAGCAAAATTGAGCCCCCTGCAGCAGCTTGAAGGCCGTGGACATGAGAGGTAACAGGTAACAGTTCTTGATGGTGATCTTGTTTAGGCCTTGATAGTCGATGCAGGGCCTGAGAGACTTGTCTTACTTCTCCACAAAAAAGAAACTTGCTCCAGGAGGAGACAATGAAGGGCAGATGATGCCAGCTGCTAGAGACTCAGATATATACTTGTTCATGGCCTCTCTCTCAGGAGGGGAGAGAGAATAAATGTGGTCCTTGGGAGGTGTGGCCCCAGATAGCAGTTCGATGGCCGATGAGGAGGAGGAGAGGTGGCCCGAGCCTTACTGAACACCTGACAAAGGTCCAGGTACTCTGGAGGAACATTAGAAAGATCGATGGCCTCGTCAAGACTGGTGACTTGAGAGACCAGAGGAGTCTGAGCTGAAGACAAGCAGGTGGCCAGGCAGCGAGTACTCAAGGAGAGGACAGGTCTGTCACCCCAGTTGATATGGGGGCTGTGTAGGCGCAACCATGGGAGGTCAAGAACGATAGGTTCATGAAGGTTATTCATGGTGAAGAAAGAGATAGATTCCATGTGGTTTCCCGAGACCTTCAGAGTAATTGACTTGGTGACATGGGAGATGGGACTGAGTTTGGTGCCGTTAAGCACTCTGGTGACTAGGGGGCAGCCTAACTCTCACAAGCTGACCCCCAGCTCCTCAGCCAAAGCAGTTTTAATGAAACTTTGGTCCACCCCAGAGTCAATGGGTGCTTTAACAGGGTGAATCGTTTCCTGGAAAATGAGTTTTACAGGAAGCACTGACCTCTCAGCAGAGGAAGAATGTGTCAATACACCCAACCATATCCCTGCTGCTACAGGTGGCCAGGCTATTTTAACAGACAGTGAGCAATGAAGTGTTACCTTCCACAGTAATAGCAGGACCTGGTCTCACGGCGGCGCCTTCTCTCTTCCAGAGTGACCCATGTCCTGCCTGACTGCATGGGCTCAGATTCAGCAGAAGCGACAGCATCAGACAGAGGGATGGCAGCTCTAGGCTCAAACTTAAGGCTTCTTCTCTATGTTGGCATAAATGGGTGTACACCCGACCAGGAAGGCCTACTAGGCCATTCAGACTCTCTGGAAGGTAATGAGGAATGATCTCATCCAAAATAGAGCTATTTAGCCCATGAAAAAAGGCGTCCTACAATGCACTGGCATTCCAGTCCACTGCTGCGGCCAGAGTGTGAAATTCGATGGCGTAGTCGTAAACTGACTGGCTTCCTTGCTTTAGCCCAATTAGTCATCTTGCTGCCTCCTTGCCCTTAGGTGACTGATCGAAAACCTGCATTTCTTCAGAAAGCTCCTTGTAACTTGAACAACAGGGAGCCTTGACATCCCAAACTGCTGTCCCCCACTCCCGAGCCCTTCCAGTTAAGAGCATGATGGCATACGCTACTCAAGAGCTCTCAGAGGGGAAAGCGGAGGCCTGAAGTTCCATCGACGAGGAGCACTGAGAAAGGAATGATCAGCAGGTTCTGGGCTCACCATCATATGGCTGCGGAGCAGGCAGGCGCGGCTCTTGGGAGGGGAGGCTAGTGCAGGAACAGCTGGTGAGCTGACAGGCTCAGGTGCCGGTTGGCTGGAGATAGAAACTTGAAGATTGTCTATCTGAGAAGAGAGTCTTTGCAGTGTCTTTGTGATAGATGTCATGTCCTGGTGGACTGCCGCGATCTCTTGCTGGTGGTATTTGAGAATCAGGCCTTGTTTAGTCAATGCTGCTCTAACCGCATCTAAGTCTGCTGGGTCCATTACTTGGTGGAATTATTCTATCACAGGCCTAAGGCTGTAGGTGCAGACTAGGACCCAATAATCAGACACTACATGTGCAGGAGTGTAAATGGAAAAGAGTCTTTAATGTGTCTTAAATGATGCAGAAAAAACAAAAAAGGCTGCAGCAAGCCAAAATCTCAAAAAGCAAAAATGAAAACAGGAGCCAGTTCAAAAACACAGAAAGCATGAAGATAATCCTTAGCGAGCATAGCGTGCAAAGTTAATAAACAGTCCATAGAGTCCAGAGCGTAATCCGAAGTGGGAAGAGAAAAAATTGTAATCCAAAAAACAGTAGGCAAAGTAGTAATCCAAACAGCAGGCAAAGTCATAATCCAAAACAGTCAGCAAAGTAAAAAACCAGAGAAACATACAAAGGAAAAACATGGGTGAAACTTGACATGGTGGTGAAGATACTTCCGTGTTGAGAAATTCTCCAAGTGGTGTTAATATAGAGCCGTAGATGAGCAGATCAGAGAGATGTGTGCTGGCCTTGGCACAGGGAAGACTCAGGGAAAAACACGGAGTGGAATACATGAAGTATGATGGCGAAAATACGGAGAAGACATGGAGTGAAACATAAAACCCAGATCAGCACCTAGAGGTTCCGGGCTGGATCGTAGCAGCCTCAGCTTTCTGTTCTTGGCTGACAGAAGTGGAATGCAATGTGGTTTTCCGCTGTTGTATCCCATCTGCCTGAAGCTTCAATGTGTTGTGCATTCTGAGAATTTTCTGCTCACCACAATTGTACAGAGTGGTTAGCTGAGATACTGTAGCCTTTCCATCAGCTCAAACGAGACTGGCCATTCTCCGTTGAGCTCTCTCATCAACAAGGTGTTTCCATTCACAGAACTGCTGCTCATTGGATGTTCTTCCTTTATTGCACTCTTCTGAGTAAACTCTAGAGACTGTTGTGCATGAAAATCCCAGAAGACCAGCAGTTATAGAAATTCTCAAACCAGGCCATCTCACACCAACAATTATGCCATGATCAAAGTCACTGAGATCAGATTTTTCCCCCATACTGATGTTTGATGTGAATATTACCCGAAGTTGCTGGCCTGTATCTGCATGATTTTATGTATCGCACTACTGCCACATGATTGACTGATTTATATATTTGCATGAATGTGTAGGTGTACAGGTGTTCTAATAAAGTGTTTGTTGAGTGTATATTATGAATAGTTGACCAGTGTTGATGTTGCCACTCAGTGTGTTGGTGCAGTGTGTTGGATAAACAGATAGTCCATAAAGCCAGATGAGCATTTGAAAGCCCCTCTACTCATTGGCCAGTGATTTATATTTCTCTATGACACCTGACTACTTGACAAGCCTATACCTGACTTCGTGGATTACATGCCAGAATAAAGTTTGTAGATCCAAGAGCATCCTTGTATTTAATCAACTGAGGCTTACACATTATTGCAGAACACTTTACCAGAGAATGCTTTTGAATGATTTCTACAAACATGCCATTTTTGTTCCAATGTCAGTGCTTGCATCAGTCTTGTCTGTGTGGATTTATTACACCTATGCATTTAGTGGGCCCTTAGTGTTGCATGTTGA
Source organism: Gogo arcuatus (assembly GCA_028570945.1). Lineage (NCBI taxonomy): Eukaryota > Metazoa > Chordata > Actinopteri > Siluriformes > Anchariidae > Gogo > Gogo arcuatus. The sequence continues at coordinate 10,002,869 of JAOTRR010000022.1, forward strand.
CCTTGAAGAAGATTATTGTGACTTCTGAGCTGTCACAGCAATTAGTCATTATGGACTTTAGCTTCATTGAGTATGCTATTTCTTCATTGAATACATATTTGGAATACCTAGAAGCCTCCACTTCAAAGTATAAATAAAATGTTGAGAGGTGCATGAGCCAAGGTTTGCATAAAACAAAGTGTTCAGTGTGAAACCACATGTATCCAAAGTGTCCTTACTTAGTCCCAAACCTTGGTCCAGCTAATGGGAATGCATCCTGCGTAATGATCCAAAGTTCTTGTTGGTAATGAGATTTGGGAGTTGCTTGTCTGTTTGACCAGATGATAGTGTATTAACAGAGTAGGCCAAGCAGCATGGGCAGACATGTCCACCCGGAGCCGCCATGTCCTGCCTCATTTGTCATCCACCTGACAATGGAGCTACCACAAGGGTCCGAGGGAGGATTAATTTCAAATGAGCCTCAAAATGTCATCTAATGAAAGTCCATAAAGATGCAGCAGACTCTGGCTCCCAATCTAGCCAAATTAGGCACAGACTGCAGAGAAAGCAGTAAACACCTGGTGAGTTCCTTGTATCTGTGCTGCTAGCCACTGATAAGAAAGAAGTTTAAATTAAAAAAGTCTTTAGCAAATTTTCATATTTATTTATTTGACTTGTATATGTTTTTGTTCTCTGGCTCATGATTCTCCAATTGTCTGGCACTCAGACAGAAAGAAAAATACTTTTTTGTTACTTTGGCCCCCATCTTCCATGCCACTCATTGACATGTAAATTCACGGCAATATCAAAGAGACATCTCCTCAAGCTCCCTGTGAAGTGAGTACTACTTGTGATCAAAGGCAAGGTGTCATAAACCGTTCAAAGAGAACAGAGTCCTCTGATGACCATTAACGAATGTCTCTTATAAGTGTAAGACTGTGCCATCTTATGCACAAAATAGGACTCGTTTAGAGAGGCTGCTGAGATGTTAAGCTTATTCCTCAGATGTAAGCTAAGTTCATTAAGCTTGAGATGAATGTCTAAATATAATGGAAGTAATTGAGAGGCAGTGGTCAGAGAAGCAATGGATTTACCAAAGTAGTAAGATAGAAATAATCATACAATATGCTAGATATTTTTATTTCTGTCATTATTATTTCAGCCTGTTAAACATGACATCCAGAAACAAGTTTGTAAGAAGTTTGTTTTTCATATACCTGTCCATTGTCAAAATTCATTGAGTTAACACTTTTTTCTCAAGACTGGTATGTAAAGCCATTTTCATTCTGCCTGCTTTCACTTTCCCCATGTGGTTTAACACTAAAGAACAGTGCAGGGAATCTGCATCTCACACCTTGAGCATCTGTTTGGGTTTGGGGGTGGTTATTTTCTGGGTTGGGGTTTATATACAAACACCTCAAATACACACTTTCCTTCAAACCCCAGCTGTAATGTGAAGTGGGAAAAACAACCATCAGCTTCCAAAATACCATGGCCTCTGATTACTTTTTTCCAGTGTAATGGTTAAATTATTGACAGAAGATTGAATGGTTACTGTCCTGAATCTCTTATTAATATTACATGGATATGTCCTTGGTCTTTATTTAATCACCTGTTTTTGCTAAATGGCTGTTTACAACAGATAAAATGGCTTACGGAGTCAAAAGGTTACCTTGGCACCACTGGCACAATGTTTTGTCACCAAGAAAAACATAACAGTTATACACTGATCCATTGTGGTAAATCCATTGCTCTGCAGTCTTTTCTCCTGTCAGAGCAGCTACTCTACAGCAGCCTTCATTGGACTCCTCACAGCAATTAACATTTCATTAAGAGAGTTCTTCAATTATTTGCACTTTCAATTCATATACTTTTGTGCCAGGTCTCTTGTGGATTGTTTTCACATTGTTCCAGGAGAGAATTAATGTCTGATGATTTCAATAATTTGCTTTCATCTCCCTGATGCCTCTTCATTATTATTTTGTTATTGTATGTAAATAATTTTTTTTACTCCCAAAACCACAAGCTCTTTCCTGCACAAAGAAATACAGATTTTTTTTTAATGTGTGTGTAAATACATCCACACCACAGGATGTCACAGTGCAGCCTAACTTTTAATTGCAGCCTAGCTTTAAAGAGATGTTTACACCTAACCCACTCTATTGAATGTAGTTAGAGTTGTGCTATGATGTAGTTAGGGTTGACTTGTCAGATGGCTTTGCCGCTCCATTATGGCATGCTTGACAGCAGTAGGAATGGTGCTAGTAATAGCTTGTGGTGGATTTGGCAAAACAAAGCCACCAATGTAGCATCTTCAATGTAGAGATTCCTTTTGCACTCTGATGCCCTCTATTTTAAAATAAGGTACAGTTGATGTACTTGGTCTTCATCATACTTGGCAGTAGAGGAAGATCCATTGTGTGCCTTGGCATACATAGGCATTGTGTGCCTATGTATGTCCTGAAATCACCATGAAGCTGTAGCTGACATATGGCCATGTATGTCTTCCTCAGGGGTGGAGTTGTGTGTGTGGTGACTGCAGAGAAATATAAGGATAAATAGGGGAATCCTATTTAGCTCTTAAAATCTACACACAGTCATCAACCACCTACTCTTTAAAAATGAGACAGAGCTGAAAATAGCAGTGTAAAGATGCTCTATACTAGCAACTTTAATGACAACATACCCACTGTAAAAATATTCATATATGCAACTCATTCAGCTTAAGAGCTTACTTGAAGGTCAGTTCACTGGTGAGGATTCCTCTCTGTAGTCACTAATCGAAGTCACTGAATTACTCTTCTCATTTTGATAACTTAAAATTCAGTCATACCATTAATGATACGAATATGATGACATCATCACAACTTTATTTTCTTAGCGTCACACTATGTCCATCAGATAACCGATGCCCATCAGATATCTCAAACACTGATGACTTTTGTTTAATTCAGACTTTTGAACCCAAAGACAGGATAAACGCGAACAATCTGCCGCATATTACCCTGGCATATTTGTCATTGGCTTGGATTTGCTTGTACCTTCTTGAGGAACTGGGGAAGAGAGCATACAGAGGGAAACAAGGGGGTAGGTTTGGCCAAAAGCACAGCTGTATTGCCTGCCATACTGATTGCCTCTCCATCCCTCTTCCTCATTTATCTTCATTTCTTCCCAATTACACCAAATTAGCAATAGTCTCAGTTGCATTACCAACTTAATCCTCCCCTCTTTTTTTCCCTTTTCGTAGGGAAGCATTATGTGGCGGCAGATGATTCCTTGGCAGGAGTCAGGGTAAACAGCCATGAAAATGCCACCCTGGCAGATGGCGAGGCCCAGAAGAAATATGACAAACAGAGTGCCAGCATGCAGTCCTCTGCCTGCACCCGCTACAATCTGTTAATGTGCTCCCGGACAGTGTGTGTTTGTGTGCATGTGAGTGTGTGCAAGATTGTAACAATATTAATGAATGTGTGTGTGTGTGTTCAGTATATTTAGCTTTAAATAGACAGTGGAACCAAAGCAAGGCAATGTTCCTTGTTCCTCTGTAAAGGTATTCTTAATGGACATTAGGAAGGATATTGGGAATTAATTTGTGGAAAAGAAATTAATGCCAATATATAGTGATAATTGCTACAATACTAAAAGTACAGTCTATTCTGATAGCATTCTAATGAATTCAAGTAAAAGTTTGTCCACTGTCCATCTCCTGTCATCTCCAAATTAGTGAGTGATCTAGAACAGCTTTCTGTGGATTAGGTCATTCAAGACCCTCAGATTTTGAATTTGTGAGAGCGAGACATTATGCTGCATTTTGTTTGCTGTAGAGTAAACACACATACACAAACCCAGCACTTTCACAGGTTGAAAAGGGTCTGGTGGCATAAACACATATTCACATACTGTTTATGACCACCATGCTGGGCTTTGTCTCCATCAACACAGGCGCCCACTCAAAAGAAAGCATAAAGGCCATAACTTCATTATGAAATCAAACAACACATTAAAGGTCCATATCTTTGTGGCCATATCAGTAACAAACCCACCCACAAGAAGGTCCACTCTATTTGTTTATTGTTGTGGTCACAGCTAAGAAAATATGGTTTAAATCACTTTTCCTTTGATTAGTTCCATTTGATGTTTGAATAGCTATCTAATGCTGCATTGTGGTGCCTTGTAAGTGGTTATTTGCAAGTTGTAATAATGTCATTTCCCACTTCAGCACGTTCTGTGTGAAATGGAAAAAAAAACATGGATGCATTCATGAAAGTGTGTCTTTTATTTGCTCATTCACAGCACGTAAAGCTCATAAAAGCTACTTCACATTTTTACAGTTACAGGACTGAGTGGCTATTGGTACTGTTCTATAGTGAACTTCAAACATATGCAACATTTTGGACTGAAATTGCAGCGCAGCAATAACAGTGGACAATAGCAAGCAGTGTTAGCAACAACTGATAACTCTAATGTTGATGATTACCTTCTCAAAACAGCAATTAGTTTGGTCAGTATTATAGACTTAACCACGTACTGTGTCCGTATATGGTATTAATTGATCGAAAGCCAATACTGCTATAAACTAATTTAAAAGCAGAGAAAGGGTACTTTACACTGTTCACAGTATGCGTGGCCATGTTGATTTGACGTCCCTCTGTCAACAGGGAAGAAACTAGTACTTGAGAACACTGCTTTAAGTTGATGACTTGAAATTTCAGGTTGATGGGGCATTTTCAGTGGCTTTTACTGGTTGTAGGTAGGGAAATACAAGTTGCAACTTTGCCTTAAATGCAGCATTACTTCACTTTAATTGTGACTTATGAGATAATGGCATTTTAATAGTCATATATGCTCCTCTGACATATGCTCTCCAGCCGAGTGGAGGAAGAGTGTGGGCTGTAGGTAGGACCAGTGTGAGTTGCAGATGGCATGGCTGACAGGCCAAAGAAACACTTTAGAAGAGGGAGATTAGCTAGTTTTATATCTTTCACCCTTTCCTGAACACATGCTCACAAATGTCATGGTTTACACATTACGTCATATGGAAATATGAAGTCATTTAGTAATCCACAAAGATCATGGATGGCTTTATGTTGCATTCAACATTTTTCCATATAGAGGGACAAGGTCTTTATTTCATTTGAGCATAATTGCCAGGAATGCAGGTGACAGACAGGTGTAAAAGCGGCAGAGAGTTTATTAAAGACAAGCTGGCAAACAAATCCAAATCATGAAGCAAAGACAGAGTCAGTAAACAGACAATGGTCAGGCGAGGCACAAACAGGATATCTCAGATAGAGACAAAGTGCGTAAATCAAAATACAAAACAATATCGATAACCAGGAAGTCAGCACGAGTTATAAGGCTTGGTAAAATCAGGCAAGTGAACACTGAGCGTTTACTTTGTAATCTGTGTGTGCTGAGAGTCCTTATATACACAGTGGTGATTAGGTGAGATTGGGAACAGGTGTAGCAATAATCAGTATTCCGGAGATGGAGGGTGGTGCAGTGCAGGTTGGTTATCGTAGTCCATGGCGGCCATGTTTGCAGGCCGCTCCGAACTCTGGGAAGTGGAGTCTGGAATGCGAGCAGGTGCGGTTGTGCAGAACCCCCCCCGAGGAGCTCACTCTGGGAGCAGTACTTTTCCTTGGGTGGGCCCGGGGGCGAGGGGCTGGTTTGTTGGGGTTCTTGGCGTGGAAATTGTGACAGAGAAGCAGGTCTAAGATGTCCTTAGCTGAGACCCAACTGCTTCCTTGGGGATGTAGCCTTCCCACTCCACCAGGTATTCCAGGTTGCCTTTCTTGTGATGAGAGTTGAGGATATTGTGCACAATGTATGCAGGTTGTCCTTTCAGGGTGAGCGGTGCAGGAGGTGAAGTGGATGGGAGATTGGTGGCAAATGGACCAGGGATGGAGGGTTTCAGGCATGATATGTGAAACGTAGGTGAGAGGCGGCTGTGTTGGGGAAGGTCAAGCTTTTAAGTGACGTCATTAACTCTTTATAGTATCTTGAAGGGACCGATGAATTTAGTGCTGAGCATTTTGCAGGATTGAGGATTCCTGATGTCCTTGGTGGAGAGCCACACTCTGTCACTTGGGCAATACTGGGGGTTTCTCCTCTATGACGGTCAGCGACGTGCTTGCATCTTTGTGCCACTTGCTCTAGGCACTGGTGGACACTCTCCCACACCTGTTCACTGCGCTTGAACCAGTCATCAACTGTGGGTATGTTGGTGGGAGAGTTATGCATTGGAAGGGCATAAGTTGTGTGGCAGAGTGTTGCAGTGAGTTTTGGGTGTATTCAGCGCATGGCAGGAACTGAGCCCAGTCCCTCTGGTTTTCAGTGCAGAACACCCTGAGGAAACACCCAATTTCCTGGTTGGCCATTTTCACCTGGCCATTAGACTGAGGGTGATAGCCAGAAGTTAGGCTCACTGAAACTCCCAGTTTGTCCATGAACATGGCCCAGAGTCCTGACGTGAACTGGGGCCCCTGATCATTAACTATGTCTTTGGGGATGCCAACATAATGAAAGACATGTGAAAAGATAATTTCTGCTGTTTCTAGTGCTGTGGGCAGGCTGGGTAGAGGAATGAGTTTCAGAGAGTTAGAGAAGCAGTCGATAATGACCATGATTACTGTGTCGTTTTGAGATTTGGGAAGGTCAGTGATGAAGTCGATGGTGATGTGTGACCATGGACGTTGTGGTGTGGGTAATGGCATGAGTTTACCCACTGGATGTGCCCGGGGCACTTTAGCCTGTGCACACACAGAACATGAGGAAATGAACTGGTTGATGTTTGTGAACATGTTCGGCCACCAGTACTTAGTTTTGAGCAGTTTGTAAATACATTGCTGCCTGAGTGCCCAGTCGCAGGAGTAGTGTGCGCCCAGGTGATCAGCTGGCCTCAGAGACGTGGAGGAACATACGTGAGATTGGGAGTGCAGCTGTCAGGAATGTGGTATGGTAAGGTCTGGACAAGCTCTCAAGCTATGTCCCAGGTGAGGGCGCTGATGAAGCAGGCCAGAGGAATTATGAGTTCTGAATTCTGGGCTGGGGCTGAGGGGGGAATACAATGGACAGTGCGTCAGCTTTGGTATTTTTGGAGCTGGATCTATATGCTACGGTGAACTTGAAGTGGGTGAAGAATAGGGCCCAGCGAGCTTGACAGGGGTTCAGTCTTTTGGATGATTTGAGATACTCCAGGTTTTTATGGTCAGTGTATATGGTGAACGAGCAAGTTGCTCCTTCCAGCCAGTGTCGCCACTCCTCCAGGGCCAATTTAACTGCCAAAAGCTCCTGGTTTCCAATGTTGTAATTCTGTTCTATGGGGATGAGTTTCTTAGAAAAGAATGCCACGGGGTGTAAATTGGGCTTCTTGCCAAAATGCTGTGAGAGTACTGCTCCCACCCCAGAATCAGAGGATCCACTTCAACCATGAACAGTTTTGTGGGATCAGGGTGGTTAAGGATAGGAGCAGACATGAAGGCTGTCTTGAGCTGGCTGAAGGCTTTTTCTGCCTCAGGGTTCCACTGTAAGTGCT
>JAOTRR010000022.1:10090890-10103369 GCA_028570945.1 Gogo arcuatus
CACACACACACACTAGTGTTTTACTGGGAAATATGCCACTCGTATTTTTCATACTAACTACATCCGGAACATTGAGTAACATATTTTCCAATATATTCACTCGCGAGGATATCGATGAATTGTTTTGATTAACTCGTTCGCTGTGCTCACTCGTGAAATATTTTGACCACTCGCAGATAAACTCCATATCTTCGCGCCACCGCGTATCCTCTATATACACATATATACATGCATGCATATATACATACACACACGGCCAAATTCTTACACATTGCACATTTAAGGATCTGAATATTTCTTCCACTACTGTAATTAGCCTAACTAATTTACTACAGCCTCATTATTTTGTTTTCACAATTAATTACTTTTAAAACAAACCTTCTTTATTAAACGATCTAAATAATAATAATAACAACAACAATATAAGGGTGTGTGCAAGAAAGACAAGCTGATAGCGCATGCACAACTTACCCGCTGGTGACAATGTACTAAAAACTGTGTTTTGCATTGAAAAGTTTTTCAGCGTATCAAATAATACTAAGTTATTCCGGCTCATACCAGTTGTATCCACAAAAACTCTCAGGCGCTTCGCTGGTGGTTAGCTAAATTTAAATAATGAAAAGCGCAAATGTCAACGGCAGCAGACGGTTCACTGACTGAGACCATACCGTTAATTAGTGCCCATTGGAAGCACCTGCTCTTCTGTGGAACCCCGAGGGGTGGGAAGAAAAAATCCCTTCCGACTTTTTCCCTGGTGGCCTCCGTGAAACGTTAAGAAGCGTTGCATGCTGTTTGTTTTCTTTAGAATACGGTTTTCTTTGCGATGCAGAAAGCGTTGAAGAAGTATTTTGTGAACATGGACGAGTACCTAGCCAGTCACGGTTTGTACCGAAAAATGATGGCTCGGGACGCGTCCTGTTTATTCCGAGCTGTTTCTGAGCAGGTACTGTTTTCACTTCAGGATAACTGGAGGGGAAATGTGTTTTACCGTCTTCCAGAAGCTCGCAGTTAGTGGGGTTTACTGTCTTAAAGCGTTGTTCATGAGTAAATAGCTAGGTTGCTTTTGTGGCCTTATAGCTTATTTAACTTGAATGTTTTTGTTGGTAGCTTTATTTCTCTCAGAATTACCATCGAAAAGTAAGAAAAGACTGCGTCAACTTCATGAGGGAGAATAAATGCAACTTCGAGCCTGTGAGTTAATCTAACTTATTAGTAGCATACTTTTTTTCTCTCTTTCTATCAGTTTTTTTTTTTTAGAGAGGCCTGTTTATGAACAAATGGATTTGTTTTATAAAGTTGTGGCTTTTGTTTATTGCAGTTTGTCGAAGGGTCTTTTGAAAAGTATTTGGAGCGTTTGGACGACCCGAAGGTTAGTGCGTTTTAATTAAAGAGGGTTGCAGGTGTCCTGATGAATTATCCTGCCTATGGAGACTGCCTAATAAGAGATTTGCGCGTGCGCACTTCACTTTTGCACGCCCTTAAGTTCATGCTTGTTCATACATTTTAATGCTGGGTATGTTCTGATCATAAGATAACTTATCAAAACATGCTACCTATAGTTTTATGCTAGAAACATTTTCTGAAAAGGGCACGTATATATCCAGGCTCCAGACTTAATTTTTCCACTAGTAACATTGGTGTGCCTTACTGAATTTTAGGCACACCATTTAAATTAACATGCAATGCGACACGTTTTCATGCTACATGTAGCCGTTAGCATCCACCATCTTGGTCAGACTTTTTTGTGACTCCTGCTTCTCTAGAGAAGGCCACGTACCAAACTATCACACGCTGAACTGATTGGTTCTCGCATGGTTCTTATTTGCATGAAGTTGAGAATTCGCCATCTTAATTTCACCTGTTTCGGCAAATTTGCTCCTATTGGTCTGGTTGGTGTGACGTCATATCCAGCAGTGGCTTAACAACTCGGTGAACACAACCTGGTGGAAACATCGACTGTATACGTTTATACAGTTGATGAGCAAAGATACTAAACACGTTGGATATGTAATGCCGATATCGTGTGTTTTTTGCATATGATAAAATACAATTTAATAACGACAAATGAGACAGAATTGCTGAACTTAAATGAACATTTATTTAGCGCTGTTGTCTGCAAGTAGACCTGCACTCTGTCTGCAGTAGACGTCTCTTACATAAAAATAAGATGCATCAACTTAATGTCCACAGATAATAAAAAAAAAAAAACTACTTTGTAAAACAGTTATAGGGGTTATGGAAATTAGTTAGCGCTAATGAAATCTGCATGGAACTTGTCTTGTTATTTAGCGATCTAGTGATTGTTCACGTTGGGTAGCGAGCTAACTAGCTTCATGTTAGACGATTAGCATGATGGCGATAACGAGCTCAGTCTTGTTGTTAGTCACACTGTCTTCACTCCCGTTCGCAATCACTGTTTTACATCATTCAATATTTCTTTTTTTTTTTTTGCTATAGCAGTCCTGCCCAGTCACTTGCCTTTTATTGTTATAATCACGGAGAATGAAGAGCATCCAGGCTCCAGCAACCTGCTTGTCTCTCTTGCGATGCTCCCATGTAAATGTAGGGAGAACATGATTTATTTATTTATTTATTTATTATTATTTTTTTCTGTAGTTTCTGCTTTTCACGGTGGTTTGTTTTCAGAGATGCCTACCAACGCCATCGCGCAACGCCACTTCTGGTTATTCACCAACCAGACGAATTTTGCACTCGTACAACCTGCTTGAGAGCGAAGCGAAATTTGCTGCAGTGGAAACATACCATTGGCTCTCCACTGTAATCAGTCTTTAACTTAGATATGCGCGTGCACACACACCAGTTCTCACTTCCTCCTGGTATTTCACATGATATACGGTAATTAAAAAGGGGGGTGCAAGTCGCACTGTTGCATCTAGTTATAAAATTTAGTCGCACTGTCTACAAAAATGGTCGTAGTCTGGAGCCCTGTGTCAAAAATAGAGATTTGTAAGGCATAACACCCAATTTGGCAACTTTTGAGCGTTGACATTGTGCGGTTGCTGCGTTTCTGTGAAAAGTGAAGTGATGTTTAAATTTACTTTTAGGAGACTGCTGGGCAAGTCGAGATTAAGGCTTTGTCTCTGCTTTACAGGTGGAGTATTCTTTAAGGTTGATTTGCTCTATTTGCAATATTGTTAATTTTGACATTTAACAAAGTGGGGGTGTGAATTTCTGGTCCCCATATAGATTAAAACCAATATTGCAGTAAGAAATAATTTTGTAAATTAAATTTCCCAAGTAAATATAGTTGGTGCACTCTCTTACTGTGATCAGGGCTTAGAGGAAAGTAGAATACCTGTGTTAAATCATGTTGCTAGATGTACTTTTGTGCTTAAATTGTGATTTAAATATGATGTTTGGTGCAGGCGGCACTTCATCGTTTACAGGTACCCTGGGAAGTCACCAACTGAGATTGGAGAGGAGGATAGCTTGTCTAAGGTGAGTTGTGACCGTTCAGTAGTGCTTGATTTGTACAACTGATTTGCTTTGTTGGAAAGAGGTATAAAACCATGCACTTTGGATTATGGCTTCTTTTACCCAAAAGTGCTGTAAAGATTTTGAAAGTATCTGCTGGGTGTTTTTTTTGTTTTGTTTGTTTGTTTTTAAATTGGAAATTATAATACAGAACATCTTAAGTATTCTTTTTTGTTTTAATGCTCTGAATTTTAAACAATTGACAGAACCCCAGTGGATACAGGTATCAGTTAACAGTTAAACCTTCAGTGTACCTACAACACCTCTGTAATTGCTCATTATATTTGCAATACAGTCAGTATTGTCAGAGTGCTGTTAGAACTTGAACCTTTTTTTTTTTTAAAAATAATACTATAGCTTATGCTGCACTTCTGTACAGAGGGTCATCACTTTTGAACTTGGCAGTATTGTTATATTGGTTTTCTGTATGATGTAGATTTAAACAGTACTGTGTTGTGTATTAAAGGTTTTGCTCTGTTGCACAAATAATGGCCACTATGACATTGTATACCCAAGGACCTACCCAGTGAATGCAGCAATATGCCAATGTGAGTTTTGTATAAGCTTCAAATTAAGCCATCTACAACCAGTGGTAGTCCATTTGACTAAATTATAAAATTGTTGTTTTTAAGTTGTAGATCCATAGATACATTACAGATTTTACTACAATAGATAAATATTTTTTTAAAAATCCCTTAGGGATCAATAAAGTGCCTTGTTTGTCTGCCCCAACCCTGTCTGCACAGTGTACATTCCTATGAATAGGTACTTTATTCTGAATGGAATTGTTTGGCATAAGGAAAAAAAGTGGTTAGATGTTTTAATTCTGTTCCTTATGTTTGAAGCCTTGCTATATGAGTTGTTGTACACACACGTTCTGGGCATTGAAGAGGAGGATCTCCATATGGCACTGGATGGGTTCAGAGGGGGAGGAGGGAGGCGCTACAGGAACAGCCTCTCTGGATGCAGTGAGGATGCTAGTTATGATCCCCTTGAGGACAGTGCTCCCAGGTCTCTATATACATGTTTTGTTGTGGTTCACCCCTAAATGAAGTGTGTGTGTGTGTGTGTGTGTGTGTGTGTGTGTTATAATGCTCAAGTGAATGTGAATACGCCTCGACATCTTGGCGTATTCTTAATGTGCTCATCCTGAGCATTCTTTTAACACGCTTGATACTGTTTGACTCAACTCTTTTACAACTTGTAAGAATGAAGTCAAACAGTATTGTTTTACAACTGATTTATAATTCTACTGTCCAGTATCAACCAGAAGAGAGTGGGGTTACCTTTGGAGTCCAGTTCCTTTCAAGGATTTCTCCTTGTTTTGTCTGAGGGGGTCCCCCCCCCTCTTTTCTTTTCTTGCCATTGTCGCTTCTGGCTTGTTCATCTGAGATCTAAATCCTGATTTCTGTAAAGCTGCTTTATGAAAATGTCTATTGTTTAAAAATGCTATATGCATAATATTTGTTTTGTTTCAGCTAATTTATTTATTTTTAACTAATTTAAGGGAAGTAGGGTGGTTTGAATCAATACATTAGTTCAGATACACTTCACATAACCATAACCGAAGGCAGTATGTTATTAGTTTTCAGTTGTTTTGTATATTATCTTTAATCTTCTCATGTCTAATTTTTATGCTTTTTTTTTTTTTTTTTTTTTTTTTTTTTTATTTATATAAGCATGCATTACTTTTGTAGAGAGGAATGGGAGCCAAGTGGTCATAACCGCTTTGAGGAAAAAGCTAAAATTGGAACTGAAGACCAAAAGGTGATGGAATTCAAAGTGTCCTACCCTCAAATAAAACAGTGTACATTGGAGTGATTAGAGATGACATTTTGGGACCTTTGCTTTAGGCTACAGATGGCCCAGCAAAGCTTGCTCTTCCCTACAAGGTATTGAAGGCCTTAGAGCCTGAGTTGTACCGCAATGTGGAGTTTGATGTGTGGCATGACAGCCGCAAAGGTGAGTTTGTGATTTGTGTTTAATCCACACATTAAACGTGATTGAGTATCCTTATTCATGGTTTCTTCTAAAGGCATGCATAAATTGTCGAGGACTCTACTGCACTAAAAACTGTACTATACACTTCTTACACACTGTACAGGGTAGTGTAAATCATGTACAGTGGTGCTTGAAAGTTTGTGAACCCTTTTTCTGTGTTTCTGCGTAAATGACTTAAAATATCAGATTTTTCACACAGTAAAGTAGATAGAGAACCCTTTATTCTTCAGTAAATAAATGACCAAATATATATTTTTTTCATTTGTTTAATTGGGTTCTTCTTACCTACTTTTAGGACTTATGTGAAAATCTGATGTTTTAGGTCATTTATGCAAAAACAAATTCTAAAGGGTTCACAAAGTTTCAAGCACTACTGTATATTCATTCTAGCCCACTGACAAGTGAAACTTTGGCCCAGCGTGTTACTGATTTTGTCATTCATACAAGATCGTTCGTTCAACTTTGAAAGTAGTTCATACTGTTGATCATAATGTGTCCTCTTTAGTAATGTCGGTAGTTTAGTAAGTGGCAGGATTCACTTACTAAGTAGTGCATGCTGATAGTTCACTGTTCCACCACAAAATATATATGAACTAACGTGCGTGTGTATTTAGAAGTACCTATCAAATAAAAAGTTGCTTAGGGCATTTTCCTTTCTCTGTGATGGATTGGATAAAAATCAGCAGCGTATTGACTATACTTGTCGACCAAGCAACCACAGGTAAGAAACGAACATCCCAGTCTAGTGTTGTTGGACTTGAGAGAGGTCTTGGTGTCGACCACTTTTTTGAAGGTCTTGTCTTGGAACCGAGTGCATTTTTCCTCTGTCTCATCTTGGTCTCGGACATGGAGGACTCTGGATTTAATTTCAAGACTGGTCAAGACCAAACTCTGGGAATATCACTAAATTGCTTATGCATTGTCCAATTTATTTATTTTAACATCATTACAGTGATTGGATGTAAAACTTGCTGCTTCAGATGCAATCAATAATGTGACACCTGCTAATTTGAAATTTTTGTTACTGTTAACAGCTGTCACCCCTCTCTGCCCACCCCTTCATATACACTGGTCTGGTCCTGGTCTTGACTCTGTTGCCTTGCCTTAATCTTGATTGATATCAACCCCTTAAAGTCTTGGTCTCTACACTCTAGTCTTGGTCATGACTTGGTCTTGGTTTAGGTGGTTTTGACTAGAACACTAGCCTACACTGTTTTTGTCCTGGGTGACTGGGCTAGTGATTTGTTCACTTGTAATGTACACGAGTATGTATTGTCAATGTTTGTAGGATAATAACTTCTCAGATTAAACAAGTATTTTGCATTAGTAACACCCCATAGTGCAATGACCCCATGTCATTAACCCATGCTAGAATAGACTCTATTGGAACCATCACACATTTTTTCCTTACTTTGTCAGCCATTTAAGAACATTTAAACTGTTGACCATCTATATTTTTAGCACTTCATCTGGGTATTTATAGTCCACTGCACCTAGTTTGGTTTCCCTGTGTCTACTTGCACTGAAAGTAGACCATTTTGAGAAGCATCTCTGGTTAAACAATTTAGCTAATGATCTTGGTGTATTAGAGAGGGAAAGCACAGAACGGTGTAGTGGTACCTCACAGAAATTAGGGATGCACGGACACAAGTCATGCTTGCAAGCTATTCAATCCATTTGTATTTTAGAAAAATAAAGTATCTCAAATTATTCATCAGTATTAATGTCATGATGTATCTACATACACAGTTGGGTCCATATGTATATGACCAGTAACACAACTTTCGTAGTTTTGCTTCTGTACATCACAATGGATTTGAAATTAAACAATCAGGATGTGATTTTGAAGTGTAGCCTTTTAGTTTTAATTCAAGGGGTTTAACAAAATATTGCATTAACCATTTAGGAATTACACCCATTTATCGCAGTCACTCCATTTTCACAGGCTCAAAAGTAATTGGACATAGTAACGTAATTATAAATATAAGAATTGTTTTTAATACTTGGAAACAAATCCTTTGTAGTCAGTGACTGAAGTCTGGAACCTATGGACATCACCAAATGCTGGTTTCTTTCCTTGAAATGCATTGCTAGGCCTTTACAACAGCTGTCATCAGTTGCTGCTTGTTTGTAGGTCTTTCTGCCTTCAGTTTTGTCTTCAGTAAGTGAAAAGCATGCTCAGTTGGGGTTAGGTGACTGACTCAGCCATTTAAGAACATTCCATTTCTTTGCCTTAAACACTTGGGTTGCTTTTGTGGTGGTTTTTTTTTTTTTTTTTTTTTTTTTGGGTCATTATCCATCTGTACTGTGAAGTGCTGTCCTGTCAGTTTTGCAGCATTTGACTCAATCTGAGCAGAAAATAAAGCTCTACACTACAGAATTCATCCTGCTACTTCTGTCGGCAGTCACATCAATAAACACCAGTGACCCAATTCTGTTGCCAGCCATGTATAGTCATGCCATAACATTGCCTTCACCATGTTTAACAGATGATGACCGTATGCTGCGAATCATGAGCCCTTACTTTCCTTCTTTGTACTCTTCCCATCATTCTGGTACAAGTTAATATTGGTATCATCTGTCCAAAGTCTTATTCCAGAATGGGCGGGCCTTTGTAGATGTTTTCTAGCAAAGTCTAAACTGGCCTTTCTGTTCCTGAGTGTTACCAGTGGTTTGCATCTTGAGGTAAATCCTCTGTATTTACATTCATGAAGGTGTATCCTGATTGTGGACTTTGACAATGATGAGCTTTCCTCCTCAAGAGTGTTCTTGACTTGGCTAGATGTTGTGAAAAGGATTTTTCTTCACCAAGGAAAGAATTGTGATCATACGTATACATGTCCACAAGTATTCAGACAGTAACACCATTTTTGTACTTTGGGGGTTTTTTTTGTTTGTTTTTTTAAAATATGGTGTATATATAAATAAAATGAAGTAACAACGGCGGGCTAAGAGCCATCTCCTCCTCTGCAGGTGCTCCTTGCTGTGCTGTGGTGCTGAAGAAGACAGTGCTCCATTCACTATGCCGAAAGCTAGCAGCAGCGCTTCAGCATGACCGGCTGAAGACAGGGCCACACATGAGAGGAGGAGGACTCTAATGCAGCATGGCTGGGAAGCGCTAATTACAGCATGCACACTCACTCTCCCAGAGTTCACCTCAGAGTAGATAAGGGCTGCATGTGACACAGCAAGGGATTACGTCCTTCCACTTCTCCAGTTAATGTGCTGTGTTTTTCCCCATGCCAGATACGAGCTCAGACTCTCTTGTGGGGAAGGAGGATGGGCTGCCACTGAGCCCTGAAGGACTCCAGCCCTGCATCCATTCACCTTAAGACCCTTCTCCCCCCTGCCTCACACCACTGGATTCACTGCCAAGCTCACTGCACATCCCCACACGTAAAGGAAAAATCCCACCTGTTTTGCAGGTTACACCTGTTTTCATGTGTCTGCCATTGTCACTAGGGATTATTATTATTTATTATTACTACTACTACTATTATGCGCACACACAGTGATCAGCCATAGCATTAACACACCTGCCTAATATTGTGTAGGTGCTGTTAAAGCAGCTCTGACCTGTTGAGACATGGACTCCACAAGATCTCTGTAGGTGTGCTGTCATATCTGGCACCAAGATGTTAGCAGCAGATCCTTTAAGTCCTGTAAATTGTGAGGTGGGGCCTCCATGGATTGGATTTGTTTGTCCAGCACATTCCACAGATGCTTGATCAGACTGTGATCTGGGGAATTTGGAGGCCAAGACAACACTTTGAACTCAGTCATGTTTCTCAACCCATTCCTCAAAGAGGCCACTACCCAGCAGAACATTGTACAGAACATCAAACTGCCTCTGCTTTTTTGCCTTTTTCCAACAGTGAATCCTGGTGACACATGCACCCAGCTGTCCACATGATGTAAAAGAAAATGTCATTCATTAGAGCAGGCCACCTTCTTCTGTTGCTCCATGGTCCAGTTCTGATTTTCATGTGCCCATTGTAGGTGCTTTTGGTGGTGGACAGGTGTCAGCATGGGTGCTGTGTGTTCTGACACCTTTCTATCATAGCCAGCATTTAACTTTCTCAGCAGTTTTTGCTACAGTAGCTCTTCTGTGAGATTGGACCAGTTGGGCTAGCCTTCACTCCCTGTGTGCATCATTGAGCCTTGGGTACCCATGATGCTGTTGCTGGTTCATCAGTTGTCCTTCCTTGAATCACTTTTCATAGGTACTAACTGCTGGATGCTGGGAACACCCCATAAGACCTGCTGTTTTGGAGATGCTCTGACCTAGTCATCTAGCTATCACAATTTGGCCCATGTCAAAATCACTCAGATCCTTACACTTGTCCGTTTTTCTGCTTCCTACACATCCTCTTCGAGAACTGATTGTTCTCTTGCTACGTAATATATGCCAGCCCTTGACAGGTGCCATTGTAATAAGATAATCAATGTTATTCACTTCACTTGTCGGTGGTTTTAATATGATTCCTGATCTGTGTACACATCACACACTGCCTGGCCAAAAAAAAAAAAAAGGCGTGCATACTAATATATTTTGTTGGACCGCCTTAGCTTTGATTACAGCATGCATTCACCATGGCATTGCTTATGCGATGTCACATTTTTATTTCTGTTCAGATTTGCATAAATTTTTGCTGAGATCTTGGATTAATGACCAGAGTCAAACCACTCCATAATGTCTTCTCCAGCACATCCCAAATACTTTCAATGGGGTTAAGGTCAGGACTCTGTGGTGGTCAATTCATATGTGAATGGTTCAGGGAGCATGAGGAATCAATCTTTTACAATGAATCCTGTTGTTGTTGTCCTGGAATATGCCTGTGCCAGCAGGGAAGGAAAAAATCCAGTGGTGGGATAACCTGGTCATTCAGTACATTTCAGGTAGTCGGCTGCCTTCATTTTATTGCCACATAACATTGAGCCTAGACCTGACCAATTGAAGCATCCCCAGATAACACTGCCTCGAGAGGCTTGTAGAATGGCCACTATGCATGACTGGCGCAGTGCTTCCCTTCTTACCCTGATGTTGCTCTGGTGAGTCCAACCTTGATGCTCCCTAGCAAATTGAAGCCGTTTTCTTCTGATTAGCCTCACTAACAAGTGGTCCGAGTCCTGTGGATTCTTGCCACGGTGTGTGTGGAAACACCCTTACTTTCACTATTGAATATAGCCATGAGTTCTGCTGTCGGTTTCCATCCATTCCTTATCAATACTGCTTATCCGGCAGGGACGCGCAGGAAACTGGAGCCAATCCCAGCTGATTTTGGGCAAGAGGCGGGATACACCCTGGGCAGGTTGCCAATCTTGTGCAGGGCTAACACACAACCAACCATCACCCTTACATTCACACCAATGGTCAATTTAGAGTAGCCAGTTGCCCTAATCCACATGTCTTTTGAACTGGTGGGAGGAAACCCACGCAGGCATGGGGAGAACATGCGAATTGCATGCACACACACAGGCCCTGGTCGGCCGTGAGGTTGGACCCCAGAGCCTTCTTGCTGTGAGGCAAAATTACTAATAACTGCACTACTGTGCTGTCATTACATAGAGTCCTGGGAGATAAAACAATAGCGATGTATCACTTCATTAAAAGCAATAAGAAAATTGATAGTTTCACTTAAACGCATTAAATGAGGTGCGTAACGAATATGCAAAGTTCAGTTACATAAACAAACCCCAAGCATGCTCCCTCCTGGCTCATAAATAGTCTATTATATCCCTTGATAATGGAGCATGGTAAGAGTGACACAAACAGGTGTATTGTTCAGTTCCCCCTCAACATGTAATAACAGAAACAGGGTGGACTTAGAAAATGAGCAGTGTTTTCCCACAGGTCTGAAATATACTTGTGGTGGTAGCTGGCGGAAAGGACCGACATTACCTGCAGGCACAAAAATGGTCTCTGTTGTGTGTTAGTTTTTTTTTTTTTTTTTTTTTTTTTGGATTGCATTGAAATTTGCTCTGCTCATGCTGCTCAATAAATCGCACAGACTTTATGAAAAACATACTCTTACAATTTCATTTTTTGACTGGGGGGAAGGAAAAACAAAGCCTGTTAATTTTTGTTACTGACATGAAAATAGAACCAAATGTACATGGACTGTATCCTTTTAATAACTTGTTAAAAAGGCTAGAAAAAGAGCTGTTAGAAAGGTGAATGCGCTGACTGGACTTGAGTGCTCCATGTTGTCATGGTAACGCATGTCTACAGCGTGAAAGTTCTCCATTCATACGGTCTGCTATTTGGCCAGTCGTTTCAGCACATGGCCTTTTAGTGATATGGTACTTTTTTTTTTTTTTTTTTTTTTTTCCCTCTCGCTCACAGAACGTTCTCATTATTCATACCCATTTGCCAAAACAGGTCGCCAGATATACTTTGGAGGTTGTTAATATTCCTGTGCAGCGCACCCAAGTGAAATCTGTGTAGGGAAACACTAGACATTGCTGATAAAAGTAATGTTTAATTTCTAAAAGTGATTAAATTAATAAATTTAATAATTATTAAAAATAGGTTTTTAAAAATTCAGTAATCTTTTAAATATTTTACTCACTAGTGCATCTAAAAAAAAAATAGAATAAGTTCTTTTTTTTCATAACTTAATTCAAAAAGGTAAACTCTCACTGTATATTCATTGTATGTAAAGTGAGATCTCAAGCCTTTGTTTTGTTTTAATTTTGATGATTATGGCTTATGAAAATCAGAAATCCAGTATCTCAAATGAGTATTTCCTAAGATCAATCAAAAAAGGATTTACAATACAGAAATGTCCAATGTCTGAAAAGTATGTTCATTTATACACTCGGCACTTTGTTGGGGCTCTTTTACCACGAATTACTGCATCAATGTGGCGTGGCATCGAGGCAATCAGCCTGTGGCACTGGTGACGTGTTATTGAAACCCAGGTTGCTTCAGCTCGTCTGTATTTTTGGGTTGGGTGTTTCTCATCTTCCTCTTGACAGTA
>JAOTRR010000022.1:10139778-10154373 GCA_028570945.1 Gogo arcuatus
TCAGACCTGGTGGCCCTGCTGGACCACTGCTCTGAAAAGTTTGTTGGGACCCCTGCATCCCAGGTTCTAAGGGACCCTAGGGGCTATGGGACCCTAGAGAGAAGCCATTCCTGTTGTTGTGATGATCAATAATGCCTGCCATATATACCTTTTAAGGGGCCCTGATGCTGAGTTGGTAGTCCTTGGAGAAAAAAAAAAAACAAGTGGGTCTGGCCCTCTTAGAGTGAAGAATAGATTGAGGACTGCAACCCATCAGTCAAAGAGACAGTTCTGAAAACAAGAACCTCTAGTACATGGGCTTTGTATACTCTCAAGTGAGAAAGAAAGGATCTGCTGATGACAAACATGGTGGAGGTAGTGTCATGGCTTGGGCCTGTATGGCTGCTTCTGGAACAGATTCACTAATCTTTATAGATGATGTAACTCATGATGCAGAATGAATTCAGAAGTCTACAGAAACATTCTCTCTGCCAATTTACAGAGAAATACATCCAATGTAAATGGGAGGAACTTCATTATTCAGCAAGACAATGACCCAAAACACACTGCCAACACAACAAAGGACTTCATCAGAGGAAAAAAGTGGACAGTTTTAGACTGGGTAAGTCAATCACCAGATTTTAACCCAACTGAGCATGCATTTCAGCTCCTGAAGAGGAGACTGAAGGGAGAACCCCACCCAAAGCAAACAACAACTGAAAGCAGTTGCTGTACAAGCCTGGAAAAACATCACAAAAGAAGAATGTAACAGTTTGCTGATGTCAGTGGGACGTTGGCTTGATGCAGTTATTGCAAGCAATAAATATGCAACCAAATTTTGTGTTGTTCACTTTAATTTACTTGAAGATAATCTGTTCCTATACTTTTGCTCACCTAAAAAAAAATTGGGTGGTCTGCCACCAAAGGTGCCATGTTCTAAGTTAACATAACATTTCTAGATGTAAATATCAGGAAATGAAAGCTGAATTTCTGATCTATTGTCTCATCTTTCATCTTTTGATCTCAAACCCAAATGTCTTCAATGTATAGCAAAACCAAAAGCACTGGCCTTACATCCTAATGTCATAAGAGAAATGGAATTGCAAACCACTGCTTAAATTAGCATTTTCCAATTAGCATTTTAAATTTGAAAGAAGCATGGAAAATGCTGCCATGTTTACAGTATATTTCCATGTTCATTGAAATATTAAGACAGAGTAGGATAGAAAGAGTATGTATATTCTATGCAAAATACTATGTTTTTTGAATGTATGCCAGAATGGGAGGACTCTCATCTTTAAAGCCAGAGTGATGGCAATGGGGAAAAACCCTTTGGCTTGCACATGTTTGCTTTTAATTTGACATTTACTTTGGGGAAACTGATGCCTACATTTTTGTACTCAGTTTACATGCATTGGTAACTGTTTTCTGCTAATTGTTTTGGAGTACTAGTCTTTTTGTTGTCTATTATTTTAGTGTCAGTCTTGTTTGCACCTAGCTGCCATGTTATGTGACGCAACACTAGGAGGAACATTCTGTTCTTTATTACTGTCCGAGTGCTCTCTCCATGTATGTGCTAGTTCAATTAGCTCCATATTACACTCTGTTAAACTCCATATGAATTAACAAGGTGTCCTCTCTATGTATACACAAAACCAGTGAAGTACCGGAAATAAACATGTTGCCATTACTGCAGTGGCGTCTCTCTACAGTATGCGCGTGTGTGAATGCTAGATGTCCTCAGAAATGTATAATTTTCTACTTTTACCTTTACGTTCGATGTAATGTTACTTTTGACAATGATTTCTAGGAAATCAGGAAGAACCTGTGCAGCTTTCAGCTGCTGTTCTTAGCTTTTGACCCTCTATGAGTGACCTGTAGTTGGCATTTTGTTGCTTATCACATGCAAGGCAATGAATAAAAATCTACATAAACATAAATTTGTATTTTATTTTTTTTACTAATGTAACTGGTCTGTAATGGTTAAATGCAATTCTTGAATGATTGATTATGCTAGCTAGTACAGTGACGTTAGTACAGTATATTACACTTCATCACTTGAAATGTGGTGGCTGGCCAAGTGGTCTGTTTTTTTTCTGTATTTTTCCATTCTCTATTTCTGGCTATTGTCGTAACCAATGTCCATCTAATATGCAAAATTTGAATAACATTAAGATCACCATCCATATAAGGTAACTTCATCAGTAACTGGGGGCAATTGCCTTACATCGTCAATCCAATTACCCATGCTGCTGTCACTGTCAGCAAGCAGCAGCAGACACTGAGTCACTATGACTTGCCAATGCAGTAATGGCAGTGCCGCTAGATGGTGAAACACACAAACTGGTTGCTGGATTCATCTATGTAATTTATCATATAGGCTATCTGGTGTGTTGCACAATAAAAGCTATAACACTAAGTTCTTTAGACTTTTCTTTCTCCACCTATCCAGCTTTATATAACACCTACATCCAGCCCATCTTACTAACCCTATGCTACCCCTCCAGGCCATAGCACAATCTTAGTAGTGATGTAAAAACACACTAAGGCTGTCTTGTCTTGGTTTTGACTTAGCACACACCACCATCATCCATCAATGAATGCATAACCTCTGAAGGCATACTGTGAACTCCTTGAGGTTGTCGTGTTTGTGCTGTTCCTCAGGGGTAGGCTGTCCTCGACCACAGAAACGGCTGTGCAGCCATACACACAGGTACCACATCGATTTGGGACTGGGGATGATGTTGAATGGAGGCGGAAGCGTCCCTCCTTCATCAAAGTAGCTCATCCACAACTTGGTGCGGGCAAACTTCCACTCGATGTCAGCATGATCCTGAATGAGGAAACGGAACCATTGTTAAGAGTAGTATAATTTGCGGGGTGGAGGGCTGAATGGTGGGAGGGTTAGGTATAGTAAGCTGCCTAGATTTGAGTTAGTTTGTGGAAGTTTTGCCACTCATTGAAGTTGCTTCATCAGTTGTTTGTGTTCTGGAAGAACGTTTTAGTCTGGAATCTGTCTGAATTCTACTTTGTTCCATCTTTCTAATTTACCAAACTTGTGTGCTATTACAATGATGAGAGAAATTTGTTTTATATACAGATGGATAAAGAAAGAAGAACCTGCATATATGAGTGGATGAACATACACTATATGGCCAAAAGTTTGTGGACACCTGACCGTCACACTCATATGTGGGCCTTCCCCAAATTGTTGCCACAAAGTTGGAAGCACACAATTTTATAGGATGTCTTATTTAGAATGAACTAAGAGGCCCAAACATGTTCCAGCATGACAATGCCCCATGACAATGCCCATGTTCACAAAGCAAGATCCATGAAGACATGGTTTGCCTGGTTGGAATGGAAGAACTTGAGTGACTTGCACAAATACCCGACCGTAACCCCACTGAACACCTTTGGGATGAACTGGAATGCTGACTGCACCCCAGGCCTCCTCACCTGATATCAGTGCTTGACCTCACTAATGCTCTTGTGGCTGAATGGGAAAAGCCACACAGCCATGCTCCAAAAATCTAGTGGAAAACCTTCTCAGAAGAGTGGTGGTTATTAAAGTAGCAAAGGGGGGGATAATTCTGCAATGAGATTTTCAAAAGGCGCATGTGATTGTCATGTGTTCACAAACATTTGGCAATATAGTGTAAGTGCAGATGCTTCAGACAGGTGTACTGCATGACACAATTAAACAATAGCATAAGAGAGACACCTGTTTTCCTTTATTACCCATCTGTGCATAGAATTATTACAGTAAAGTCAGTGTATAAATCCCTCATTATAAAGACAAATACACACACGAAAAAAACATATGTGGCATACACTACTGATATCCATATCTATGTACATGACTCTCCAAAGAGGTTTTTTTTTCTAACTTTGCTATTTTTCTAACCTGGGAAAAGCCCATTATAATTCTCACAGGCCTTCAATATTTTTAAATATGGCCAATAGGGTCAACTATTTTGGGGCTAGAAGGATATGTTTGCTAGTTTACTATGTTAAAATCTTGGGTTCATGCTTAAGACCAATTTAAAATCAGATATTTTTAAGGAATTCTATAAAGGTGTAGTTGGCAATGTTTTCAAGTTTTTCTAGACCTGATATTATCATGTAAATTAAAATATACAGACAAGTGATAAAGGACAAATCAACATGAAATATCTTATTAATGTGTAATGCCACCACAAGCCACCAGAATAGCTTCAATGAGGCTTGGAATAAATTCTCCAAGTCTCTGGAAGTGTATTGGATGGAAGAACACAATTCTTCCAAGGGATATTCCTTCAAATGGTGTTTTGATGATGGTGATGAATCACATGCTGCCTAGGATCCAAAATCAACTGCGTTGCAATCTGGTGATTGTGAAGGCCATAAGCGCTCATGCCCTTTCAATAGGCCATTGCCCATCCTAAAAGAGACCACTCCCATCAGGAGAGAAATGTTTCATCACCTGATAAAGATGATCAGTCAGAATAACTTTGTATTGATTTGTAGTGACCCTTCCTCTAATGGTACATGTAGACCCAAATCATGTCAACAAAATTTCCCCTCAGCATTACAGGATCCCTTCAATGTAGCCCTGTACCATTCTTTTGGCCAAATATGGACTCACACACTCATTGAGAATACAGTGAATTAGGACTCCTATGACCATATCACTTTTTATGTTACATTTGTTGTACAGCTGAACTCTCATATGTGCACTTGTCTTTGTAATGAGTTTATGCACTGCAACCCTACTACAATACACTCTGATCATGTACTGCATTGACATGCTCAATCACCTGAAACGTTGATCTTATTTTTCCGTACACTGTTACAAAGCAGCTTTACAGATCCACACACCCCCACCTCACCCCCCAATAATATGGTATTCCCCAGACACTACCAAGATCAGGCTGTCCTTCCAAACTGAGCACACAGCCTAGCAGGGCAATTGTCAGAGAAATGTCCACAAGGCAAACTAGAACACTGAAGAAATTACAGAGCTCACTGCCTGAAATAGGAAAAGCTGTATACTATTCTGGCTTAATATCTGACAGAGAGACCACATGGTGTTGAGTAAAAAGTGCACAATGTTCATAGTTAACTACAAGTATTCAGGTGGAGATTTCGTCACCTGAAAATCACTCGCTGCTGCTGAGGATGGTCCCACATGGATAGCCTGAAGATCACCATGAGTTTACTGTGGATGGCACCATACAGACACCCTAAAGATGGCTGTTGATGTTCTTCCTTTGATAGCCTAAAGACTGCAATTACTAAGAATTCTTTACACTCAAGTCTCCATCATTAAACAGTTAATAACTACACTTTGATAACACATACTTTAAGTTAAAACTAATGATGGTCATACTCAAGTTTTGGTTAACACAATTAGCAATTTTTGACTGTATAGTACACACGTATTAATAGAAGAGAAATTATAAATAAATCATCCATTATCACAGAATGGGTTCCCTTTTAAGTCTGGCTCCTCTCCAAAGGTTTCTTCCTCATGTCGTCTCATGGAGTTTTTCCTTGAAACAGTCATCTCTGGACTTGCTCATTAGGGATAAATTTGTACATTTTTCATTTAAATTTTATATCCAGATTTCTGTAAAACTGCTTTGTTACAATATACACTG
Organism: Gogo arcuatus; assembly: GCA_028570945.1. Lineage (NCBI taxonomy): Eukaryota > Metazoa > Chordata > Actinopteri > Siluriformes > Anchariidae > Gogo > Gogo arcuatus. Next base: position 10,145,400 of record JAOTRR010000022.1, read on the forward strand.
TTAAAAGCACTATTGTATAAAACTGAATTGAATTGGATTGAACTAAAGTAGAGCTAGCTGGTCTAAAACAATTACTGAAGTGATTAATATATTTCAGCTGGCAACAATTCTTTTAACCCAAACTGATGCAGTGAGTAGCTTCTCATTTATTAAACAATGTCAGAAAATGTATCCCATGGTCATAGAAAAGATGTTACTGTGTTTCAGAAAGGTCACATTATTGGCCTGCATCAAGCAAAGAAAACAACTGAGATTGCTGAAATGATTGGAATTGGGTTAAGAATTGCCCAAAGCATTATTAAAACCTGGAAGGAAAGTGGTGAACCATCAACGTCACAGAAGAAATGTGGTCAGAAATAAATCCTGATTGACCGTGACTGGAGGTCACTTAAATGCTTGATGAAGCTGTATCGTAAAAAAAAAATCAACCGTAGAACTCATGGCTATGTTTAATAGTGAAAGTAAGAGTATTCCACACACACAATATGATGAGAACTCACAGGATTGGGATTAAACAGCTGTGTCGCTATAAGAAAACCACTTCTTAGTGAGGCTAATTGGAAGAAAAGGCTTCAATTTTAAAATCTTGTTTCTAGGGAGCATAAAGATTGGACTATGGAGCAATGGGAAAAGGTCATGTGATCTGATGAGTCCAGACTTACCCTATTCCAGAGCAATGGGTGCATCAGGGTAAGAAGGGAAGCGCATGAAGTGATGCACCCATCATGCATATTAGTCACAGTACAAGCCTCTGGAGGCAGTGTTATGATCTGGGGTTGCTTCAGTTGGTCAGGTCTAGGCTTAGCAACATTATGTGGCAATAAAATGAAGCCAGCTGACTACCAGAATGTACTGAATGACCAGAGTATCCCATCAATTGAGTTTTTTTCTTCCCTGATGGCATGGGCAATATTCTAGGACAAGAATGCCAGGAATCATTGAGCTCAAATTGTGAGTGTGTTCCAGGGTGCATGAGGAATCATTTTCACACTTGAATTGGCCACCACAGAGTCCTGACCTTAACCCCATTGAAAGTGTCTGGGATGTATTTTAGAAGACTTTATGGAGTGGTTCAACTGCTTGCGGTTCCTGTCCTCAATACAAGACCACAGCAAAAAATTAATGCAACTCTGGATGGAAATAAATGTTGTGACGTTGCATAAGGTTGTCAAAACAATGGCTGTGTCCAAAACTCCATACTGGTGTACTACACACTGCATACTACCCACTATGCCCCACCCTAGTATACTGTATAGTATGCAGGTATGACAACATCCATGTAGTGTACTATAGACTAGTATGTACAGGTTGCCACAGTCTACATCAAACAGGGAGCTGGTGGCAGACTTATGCTGCGTACAAGAACTTTCGACTTCTGAAAATCGTGTTCACTTGATAAGCTTGGAAAACAATATAGATGCCAGCAGCAACCTCATCTCATCTGCATGGCCTCTGAAGTATGCTAACTTTACATTAATACACTTACATTTTATTATATTAATTATTTATAATTATTTATTATATCCTAATTATATTATTTATCTTACCTTACATTTTAACTTATGTATTATGTATATATTTGATTACACTTATATTACATTTTGAGTCAGTGCTTGTATTTTCCCAATTTCTGGCGTGTAATGAATGCAGCATTAAACCTGAAATTCACGCCTTTGAAATCACCGTTGCATTGCATTGTTGTCAACTTAGTGACTTTAGACTTTAGTCTCATTGGATTTAGTGACTTTTCAGACCCCTTTCGCTACTTTTATTTTTTTTTCCAAAAAACTGACTAGCGACAAATCTAGCAACTTTTTGGACAAACTTTAGCTACCTTCCATAGAAGAGAGTTGCCAATACTTGCCAGGTTGAAAAAACAACAACACCTTTGTATTTGGAGGATTAAAATGTTTATCTACTAGGGGCAAATTAGGCGTAATCATCCCTTACTGAAAACAGAGCATCCTTCTTGTGGTTTGTTACCCAGACAGGGAGAGTCTGTGCACTGTGTGGGAGAAAAAAATAAGGAAAATATCCTGTCACTTCTAACTTTCTTTCTGAGTGATCATTTTACATATAAATATAGCCGAAATCACAGCACAGCCATTGTCTTTAAATTAGGTGTATGGTGATTTTGTCAGACATCACAGTTATAAAATCAGAACTTGCAGCAGCTTGAAAATGGCTTGGGAGTGGTTGCTGGTTACCATATAATCTTAAATGGGTCGCGTTTCAGTCACTATTTCATACTCATTCCATTGTCTGACAACAGAAAGATCAGCTTTATAGGGAATTCTGCTGTATACAGTATATATGACCACAGATTGTAGGAGAGAAGCAAACAAATGTAAAGGGCTGACAACATCTAACACTAGGCAGAATGCAAATACAATGTGATGATGTCACAAATATGCTAAATGTGCACGACGTCATCTAGTGACATAGCTACTTTTCGAGCAGGCTTTAGGTACTTTCCATTGAAAGTAGCTGGCAACACTGGCAGGTTGCATCATGGGATGCAGTAGTGAGCTCTGGCTGTTTACTGGAAATTTTCGCCATAGTAGTACATCATCCGGGTAACTGTCATGTATTTTTCAAGTCGTATACTTGATACTTTTCCACCAAGATCAGTACACGGGCAGTATCCAGTACGGAGTTTCAGATACAGCCAATGCAGTGGCGAATGTGCACCATCACCATAATCAAATCAAAGAAAAAAACGAAATATTTAGTGTGCGCGAGTTCTTAATTTAATTTAATTTAATTTATTTTTTGTTCAGGCAGTGCACAACAGAGCAATGTAGGATGTCAATTGTTTGAATATATCATGCGGTAAGTCTGTGTGGAAGTGCTTGTAATTTTTCTCCACTTGGCTCTGGCTAGTTTCTTGATATCAGCCTTTTTCACTGCACTTGCAATTTGCTTTGCAATAGGACAACCTAAAAATGACAAACTGTTCATTTACGTTCATGTACAGTATGATACATAGGCCTGGGCAATAAAACGACAGCGATATATATCCTCGAATGCAAACCGCCAGAAAAGCACATAATGAACATGTAAAGTTCGGTTGCATAAACAAACCCCAAACGTGCTCTCTCCCTGGCTCATAAACAGTCTATCATACCCCTTAATAATGGAGCATTATAAGAGTGACACAAACAGCCACGAGTTTAACAGGTGTATTATTCGGTTGCACCATCAACATGTGACACAACAACAGAAACAGCGTGGAGTCAGAAAATAAGCAGTCCTGCCCACCAGAGGTCTGAAATATACTCGTGGTGGTAGCCGACGGAAAGGGCCGGCATTAATTGCTGCCACAAAAAAAGGTTTACTATGTGATTTCGGACCGCATTGGAATTTGCTCCACTCGCGCGGATTGGAATCTCTGTGCCGCTCGCACTGATTAGTTAATCGCGCATGCTATCTATCGGCGACAACCACAGGCTTGAGAAAAACGGACTCTTTGTATTTCGTTTACGATTTCATTCTTTGAAGGAAAAGAAACACACACACACACACACACAAAACAAAAATGGCCTATTAATTTCTGTTACGGACATGAAAATAGAATGACCAAATGTACATGGACCGCTAATGTCCTTTTAATAATTAGTTAAATAGGCTAGAAAAAAGCTATTACAAAGCTGAATGCGCTGACTGGACTCAAGCGTTTCATGTTGTCATGGTAACATATGTCTACAGCGTGAAAACTCTCCGTTCATGTGGTCGGCTATCTGGCCAATCATTCTAGCACAATAGTTCCTTTTAGCGACATAGTACATTTTCATATTATTTATCTATAGCTCAAATAACATTCTCATTCTTCACACTTATTTACTAAAATGGGTCGCCAAATATACTTTGGCGGCTCTTAATATTCCTGGGCGACCTGCCCAATTAAAGTCTAAGCGTGGGGAAACACTGCAGATGATGAGGAAATTGTTGATGAAAGTAAGGTGTTTAAATTAAAAATAAAGTGGTTAAATTCAGCCTTTTTTCTCTTGGTAATTATTAAAAATAGGTCATTAAAATTATCAATAATTATAAATGTTGACTGAAATAAAGCTTTTATCGTGATAATTTTTTCAGCTATATCGCCCAGCCCAAATGAGACAAGACCATTGTTTGGACATTAAAAAAACAGGCCAGTAAGAGATGGTGAGCATAAGACAAAACTAATGTAACAACATTCTCTATAAGTTCAATGTTCACTCTCACATTTTCAAACAGTACTTACAGCAATAAGCTGGTAGGAATTGTTCATCATAGCTATGAGCATGTTGAGCAGCACCACCAGTGAGATGACGTTGTAAGTGCCGAACATAGTGGCCCCAACAAATTCAGTGAACTCATGCCGAGCTTTCACATTGGTTACGTAGAGGCTGAGCAGACCAAACACAGACCAGAACAGAGACTGAAGTGTCTCAAATAACCTAAATGGAAAGGATAGAGAAAAGAGACAGCCTGAGTGATAGAGAGAAAATACAGACTTACAGACACACACACAGTCTGAACAAACTGCCATTCCCCCCCACTGAGTTACTATGCATTTTTGCTGAGTGATTAGTCACACATGCAAATAGATAAAAGTGTTTGAAAAAAATTAGGGATGCATTCAGATTTAGGTCACAAAACTATTCCTATCAAAATTTTACTTTGTTGAGGATATGAATGCAGGACATTCCAGTCAGGTAGGGAGGAGATCTGCCTCTCTATGACTCAAAGACAAACATGAAACATCAGATGAGGTTTGTATATCTGTATATCTTAACTTGAAAAGAAACAGTCAAACAGGGGTTTGAGCAGAGTTGAGGGTTAAGGTTCATGTTCAGTGTTAGTTTGGCAGAGGTCGCAAAAGTACACACATTCTTAGTACAGATACTTGTGTAAAAAAGACTGATAAAAGTAGAAGTACTGATTCAACTTCTTTACTCAAGTAAATATACAGCTCTGAAATGTACTCAAAGTATAAACATAAAAAGTAGCCATTAGAAGGACATTTCTACCAGCTGTTTCTGTGCAAAGCTGACTGAACCTCATGTAATACTAATATAATATAATATATTTGGGAAGTCGGTGTATGCGTGCGGAAGGAGGCAAACCCACGCTTTCTTAATAAATTATTAAATAATACCATATAAAAAGTGCTCCACTACAAATATTTTAATTGCCAAGTACTTTGTGACAAATAAATAATCCACTTGAACATGGAGTCGATAGTGGTCAGCTATGTACATGTGCTAACCACGACAACCCAGCTGTATATAACGGTAACTTCTAACTATCCTTACTAGCTGCTCCTTACATGCTTGCTAATAACGTATTTGAAGAGTTTAAAGAGCATACATCATATACAGCTAAAGCATTAGGTATTTAAATCGAACAATTTGGAATATTTACACAAAACGTTCAAATTTAAAAGTTCAAAGAAAACCTGAATTTGTATGCAGCTCACGTTTTGATTCAGAGTCAGAGTTGCCAGATTGGGTTGGTATAATCAGTGTCATCTTATCTATGTGTTATTGTCCCATCCATTTAGATTGAAATCAGTCTAGATGTTGGAAAGGCGTGCAAATGATGCAAAAAAAAAAGATAATTCCTCTCAAATACATTAAAACTAAAGTAACAAGCCTGATTGAAAATGTAAGGAGTAGAAAGTACAGATATTTGTGTTAAAATGTGGTGGGTATAAGTAAAGTTGTTAGAAAAATAAATACTCAAGTAGAGTACAGATACCTGAAAACTCTACTTAAGTACAGTAATGAAGTATTTTGTACTTTGTTACATCCCCCCTCTGTAGTTTGAGATTTGAATTTACAACCATTTCCCTGATTTTTTGTAATATTCAACCTTGAATTCAAATACACAATAATGCCTTGTGAGAGAATCTGACTATTTTCTTGTATTAAAGGTTAAATTTAAGGAAGTCCAAGACTCTTTCCTCACTCACGTGGAGAAGGCATTGTTCTGCTTCTCACAGCGGATGCCTTTGCAGTGGTTTGGCTCATCAGCTGCTTCAGTTTCATAGTAGAAATAGAGCTGGTTGAGACCATTAGCGAAGGCCAAGAGCACCAGGCAGTAGATGAAGAGGAACTTGAGGATATCGAGCAACATTCGGCCCAGTGAGATCTGCAGTGGGCCCAGGTGAGAATTGGCTGTGAAAAGTGAGATGAGCCGAAGCGAGCTGAAGATGTTGGCAATGGCAAACAACGCCTCAGCAATCAGTGTCGGGTGCCACATCTCCCACTCTTCACGAGGACGGGAGCTGTTGTACTGTCACAGACCCAAAAAAGAGAAAATAGTCATAAATTAAACAGTAATAAGCCATGCTAGAGTTTGTTTTCAGAACAAAAGTTTTTGATCCATTCAGTAAACTACAGGTAAGAAAGGTACATTATATGTCCAAAAGTTTGTGGACACCTGACTCACATCAGAAATGTGTTTCTGCACATCCCATTATAGTCCTCTATATAATAATCTCCACTCTTCTGGGAAAACCTACCACTAGATTTTGTAACATGGCTGCAGGGATTTGCCCATTCAATCAAAAGAGCATTAGTGAGATCAGGCACAAAAGGTCTGTGGTGCAGTCTGCATTCCAGTTCATCCCAAATGTGTTTGGCGGAATGGAGGTCAGGGCTCTGTGCAGGCAACTGAAGTTTTTCCTCTCCAACCTTGGCAAACCATGTCTTTATGGACCTTGCTTTGTGCACAGGGGTATTGTCATACTGGAACAGGTTTGGGCCTCTTAGTTCCAGTGAAGGGAAATTGTAATACTACAGCACACAATGACATTCTGTACAATTGTGTGATTCCAAATTTGTGCAAACAGTACAGGGAAGGCCCATATATGGGTGTGATGGTTAGGTGTCCACAAACCTTTTACTATATAGTGTATCTCTGTGTAGTTAAACATTATAATTTACAATTTTATAATTTTAGATAAAATTTAATATTTGAGATCCGAGGGGCTTACCTTAAAGTAAGCCACCATTTTGAGAGATATGGTGGCTAGGTAGAGAGAGTTCATAGCAAAGTCCATCAGGTTCCACCAATCGTGAACATATTCAGTGAAGCCTCCATCCCACATCTCTTTAATCTCAGCCCATATAAAGCCTGCAAAGATCAGAACAAGTATCTGTGAGATGGTATTCAGGAATGTCACCATGAAGGCTATACTTAAAACACCTAGATATATCCAGACCAATGTGCTTTACGACACAGAAATTTCTGTCTTCTGATTTCAGCTGTCTTCATGAAATGAAAGATTTGATTAAATTAATTTATGCCTGCTTTTGATTGTGCTTCTGAGTTACCAAGGAAAGTTATCAAAATATAAAAAGGGACTTGACCTTGAAACATAATTTTCTCTGCATTTGTCCTGAAACTAATAAATTAATTTGTCAATAATTATTGAGCTTCTTTTTTTTTTATTTGCTTCATAAACGTGATTCCTTAACCATGAGCTTCATACACATAGTTTCTGGCTTTATTGCTTGAGAAAAGTGATGCTCTAACATTAATGCCACACTAAATTAACATTAAGCAATAGTTTATATACACAATTTCAAAACCAAGTGACCCCTATTAAAAGCCCATTAAGGTCACTCTATACGATAAAACATTTTCATTATAAAATATTTGGTTGAAGTGTGAAAACAAACATTGCAGCATTTTTCTTTTAAACCCACTGTGATTTGTACAGTGGCTACTTATGTTTCCTCTTGTGTCTTCAATACAAACTCCGCTGACAGATTCCATAAGGCTTACACCATTGCATCTACACTTAGCAACAACCTTAAATCAAATGTCTACAAAAGAATACTAAAAAACTTCAATAATACATGTAAAGATCCAGAAAGTCAAATCAACTTACAGCATGCCTTGGCAAAATAATAATACTAGAGAAATAAAGAGAAAATGCAGGCATGCTGAACAGAAATGGAAAAAGGACAGACTAATGGTATCATATCAAATTATGAAAGATCAAATGTCTGCCTATCAAAAATCAGTAAAAGAAGCCAGGTCTTCCTATTTCTCCAATTTTATTACAACAAATTGTCATAACCCCAAGATTCTCTTCAAAACCTTTGAATCTGTAGTTAACCCTCCTAGCCAACAAACTGAAGCCGCTCCATGATGTGAGTAATTTTTTTCCTTCTTCACAAACAAAATAAATGAAATTAAACTCCAGATTGGTCATATAACTGGCAACCCTATTCCTTCTCCAGACTGCAACCCCCCTGCCTTGCTCAATAATTTTGAGGTACTTACATTATACACTTTAAAGGACACAATGACCAAATTAAAGCCTTCATTGAGTCCTGCAGATCCGATGCCTGCCAGATTTTTAAATGAGGTTTTTAACTGTGTTGGTCCCACTATTTTATCAATTATAAATAGCTCTCTGTCCACTGACTGTGTTTCCTCCTGTCTTAAGCATGCAGTAGTTCACCCACTGCTCAAGAAATCTAGCCTCGACCCTACCGATTTAATAATTTTTAAACCCATTTCTAAATCACCATTTTTATCAAAAGTTTTAGTGAAGATTGTCCATGTGGAGTTGATTTCTTTTATGAACAATAATGATAATTTTGACAAATTTCAATCTGGCTTCTGTGCACATCATAGCACTGAAACTTCTCTCATCAAAGTGACTAAAGACCTTTTACTTACAGCTGATGCTGGTGATTGTTCAATTTTAATTCTGCTTGATTTGAGCTCTGCATTTGGCACTGCGGATTATTCTATCCTATTGAATCACCTTGAAAAGTGGGTTGGCATCAGGGACACTGTTCTAGACTGGTTTAAGCCATATTTATCAAACAGAACATTCTCAGTAGTCATTGGTAATGCCTCCTCTTCTGTGGCCCCTCTGTCTTGTGGCACTCCCCAAGGCTCCATCCTTGGCCCCTTGTTGTTTTGTGTGTGTGTGTGTGTGTGTGTGTGTGTGTGTGTGTGTGTGTGT